>OY744531.1:52624699-52659699 GCA_963556195.1 Sepiola atlantica
TTTGATATGTTCTATAAGTGTGTAGAATTTCAGCATCATTATTCAAGGCAACCCAGAGATCCAGAAAGGTCAGAAGTGATTTTGTGTTATCCGTGTGTACGTACGTACGTGTGTGCAACCTTTTATCTCATCAACTATTTGATGGATTCAGCTGATTTTTGACAGAGATAGAGGTTCTAGGGTCTAGTTGATGGCATTTTAATTTCAGTTTACCATATAACTTTGTTTTCCAGACAATTTTTAAAAAACTTAAAAATTACCATTTTATTTAGGCATAGTCTTTACAAAAGTAGTGACATTCCATGATAAATGCCAGTATACTGAAATCATATGCCCTTAATAGAGTTAGGATGAAAATTCATATACACTAAATGTACAAAAGCAAGGAAATTCCCAAATTTTTACACTTTTATTGTCATTAAGACTACATATCAACCAAGCCATTTCATTATCACATCACTACAGTATAAATCTCTATGCATGATTGGATGAAGTGTGTGAGTGCGCTGAAGAAAAATTCCTACCAGTAAAATACATAGCCCTGTTGTGCTCGCATACCCTTAATGACAATAAAAGTGTAAACATTTGGGAATTTCCTTGCTTTTATACATGTAGTGTATATGAATTTTCATCTTAACCTTATTAAGGGCATATGATTTCAGTATACTGGCATTTATCATGGAATAAATATAAACTTACTGAAATAAATTTGACGAATTAATCCAAGAGGAGCAATCATTATTGTCAGTTTAAAAACGAAAAAGTTTCATTAGTTATTTAAACGAAGACTAGCTCATCACTTTTGTATAATTATGTAATATATTTAATTCAAGATAACAAATGAATAGCTAAACATGTTAAGGAAATTTTTAAACTTATAGAAATATCAAACACATAACATATATATATATATAAGAGATGAAAGATGACATTAAAAAATGTATAGATACAATATTTATTAAGAGATCAGAAGTTCAAAGCAAGGAGTTTGAAGGGAAAGACGCCTGCTTATAATTTGCATTGACGCACTTCAAGTGATTAGTAGAGGTATCTCACACAAGGAGCATTTTAAGAAATTCAATTTCTTTGCATCGTTTGCCATGCTCGCGACACAATTTTCAAATCGGGACAAAAAGTTGTGGAAACTCATTCGGTCGTTCTCCATTTCACGACCGCTAAATGTAGGTCACGTAATCTGCACCTGGGGGAGTCTCGCTGAAAACGATGAATGAGTTCTATTCAGGGTAGATTCCGATGGAAAGGAATGTTGATCCAAATAACCACTGGCATTTGCTCTCTCTCCTCATCAGATATGCAGGAAATCTGGAGTTGGCATATGAATATCTCTATTTCATTGATGTACTCCAAAATTTCCCGGTGAAATACTGCGAACATAGCAGAAGTAATTTCCGATCCATGGGACAATCGCAGCTTTCCCTTAATTTTCATCTTTAGAATGAAGATCCTTTTAAGGTGCTGCTCCCTGGAATCTGGATCAGTAGATGTGTCAGAAGCCTCCATATCCCACAAGGGAAGGTAGTCTACAAGACTCAATATATCGAATCGTTGCTAAAATTAGACGTTCCTCCTTCAGGAAGTAGTGTCGCGTTGTAATTGTTTTCGCAAAATGTCGAAAACAAATCATTAGTAACCAAGAGCGATGCTGGGAAAAAATAAAAACGTCTTTCGCGAGCCTCTCCTTATGTCTAATAACGTCAGTAGTGTGGTGACAAATTGACGACTAACCCTCTTCAGTAGTGAGGAAGGTGTTTATAACAATTGAACGCGCTTCCCTACTGATATAAATTCTCTGCGATAACCGTCCTTCGTCTTAGATGTTGGAAGAACATCCTCAGTCGCCAGCAGCCACACTCTGGTAAGTAACCGCTCTTCCTATTTTCCACATATATTAATTAAAATTGTTTTTGTTGATACTAAAAGGATTGGTATTTCCTTAAGAGACTTATTTTCAGTGCAAAGATACTGATTTACTTTTTACAATAGACTGCTTGCTGAGAACTAAAAAATACGAAACTATTAGAAGATTCTAGTCAAAATGTATCTATTTGAATGGAATAAAAAAGAAAGATGTTAGATTTTTTTGTTTTGTTCTTTATTTCGTCTCTCTTTCTCTTCATTACTCCCCTCTCTCTCTCTCTCTCTCTCTCTTTCTCGTTTTCCATTCCTCTTTCCAATTAATTACTAGCCACATTCTATCCCGACTCTTATTGAATGTGAATACAACTAATTAGTAAGCGATTTCTATAGAAAATATGATTATCTTTCGGAAACCGCCATGGCAGTACGCTCAACAAAATGGTGACTTTATTTCCTCGCCTTCGCGTCACCAATACTGTCATTCATTTTTGTCCTAAACCAATCGTCAGTTATGATATTTTTTCGTATTATTTTCTCACACTTCGTTTAATAAGTGATTAAATTTAAGACTATTTCTTTCAGTTGTTACTTAACACTAAAACTATTTTTTGTGCTTTCTCAACGCAGTCGTGTATGTTCTTGTAATTGGGAGGGGCTTGTTTATCGTGTCATCTCTATTTTCACAGAGTCTACATTTACCGGCTTCCAGGCTTTTATCTATTTAAGCTTTAATTGTGTTAGTTCTAATCGCAGTTTTCTGTGCAGTCCTCGTCTCATTTCGTTTCTTTTTCACGTAGAGTTTGTCACTATCATTTTTCGGGTGTAGTGCATAGTGTGTGGTAATTAGTTACCTAGTCTACTTGTCAAGGTACTTAAGTTATTCTTTTATCCAGCTTATGAAAGGTTCAGAGTATCCTTCTAATAATACGGCTCAGGTGTTTATTTATTTTTACTAAACTTCTACTATATAATTTCGGTTTTAAGAGTTTTTTTGTTCTTCTTAAATATTATTTTCCAATCTTCTATTTAATTTCTATAGATTTGATGGTGTCTGCTTTCAGAAATCCCAAATATGTATAGTTATCATATTCGCCAAGCGCTCTCAGCTCCTCTTTGTTGGATGGTACCATGCCCTTCGCTCTCTCCGGTTTTCCTCTTTTCATCTATAGAAGTTCACACTTTTCCATTACGAATTCTATTTGTATGTCCTGGCTGAGGATACTGGTCGTGTTTATCAGCTTTTGCTTGTTGCAAATAGCTTGCAGTGCTGATGTTTTTAAACGAAAATGCATGCATTCCACATTGTCCTGGCGCTTTCCAGTTTTCCAGTTTTATTTCGGTTGTTTTCATCGTTTCTTTACTGATTTATGTTTCTGTTCTTTCTTCAACTCTTCTTTCATGTTTTCAGCCATTTGCCATTTCTGTTGTGTATTGTGGTTTTCCCCATATCTTGCTCCAGAAGTGTTTTGTTTCTGTCGGGTACGGTTGTTTGTTCTGGTTCATCCTCCGTTTATGTTTTGGTAGAACTGGCTTTCATTGTTTCGTTTGTATTGTTCTGCTTTATATCAGTATCGTCTCAATATTCCTTATTTGTTGCTATCTTTTGTTTAGTTCTTAAGGTTTCTTATGTAGTCTTCCCTTGTAAGTCAGATTTCCCGACTTCCATCGTTCTTTTTCATCCTATTTGGGTTTTAGCTTCTTTTCGATGTTTGGTGATTTGGGGTATCTAGTCTGATTTAAAATCCAGGATTTGTCGGTCGATTCTCCTGGTCAGTTTTTTGTTTCTGTTTTTAGTTTAATACAAACAATAACAAGACATATTTTTATCTGTGAAGTTTTCTAAAAGATAATGTCGATCTCAACAATTCCCAGATAATTCCGGAAATGAAGAACGCTATTCCATCAAAGCAGTTTCAAGGGAGGAGTGTGTCAGAGTGAATTGTCACTTTAACATGCGGAGAAATAGCAACGAATGTGAGGTATCATGAGTAAAAGTTAATGGACAAGTCAGTATTATAATAAAGTTTACTTATACTAAATATGGTTAGATTGCAGACAAAATGTTGATTTTATCACAATTAACTTCTTACCTAACGTAGATGGGATGTATAACTACATAAAAAATCACATCCCGTTCCATTAAATCCATTCTTTCGGTCTTGTTTTTGTTCTATTTTCTATTGGATAAGATCACCGCGATTTTTCAATGTATTTCTATTCCTCATCCCTGTTGTTTTATTTCATCTTATATATATATATATATATATATATATATATATATATATATATATATATATATATATATATATATATATGCGTGTGTGTGTATATATTTTATTCTTCGTTTTGGATTCCCAAACTCGTCCGCTAAGGGCATCATTTTACGGAATCTTTCTTACCTTTTGTAGATAAAATATCCATGCCGTATTTTAATAATAAAATCTCCAAACGAGAGAACCCACTCTCCCACGACCGCCGAACAAATACATAGATGTGAAAATGCAGTCGCTCGAGGGAAACCATTTTCTCAAAGAGATGAAAAGGATCATTCGTCCGACGTTGAAATTCGGACGAAATTCAATTATAGTTCCAGCTTTTTTTTTCATATTTACGCTTTTTTGATTTGTTGTTAGATTTTCGCCCTTCAAAACTTACAGCGTATGAATTTGCTAAGAAAAAGAATCATGTATCGATAAAAATGTAAGCACATGGATCTATTTATCTGTCTATATAGCTCTCTCTATCTACCCCTCTCTCTCTCTCTCTCTCTCTCTATCTATCTATCTATATATATATATATATATAACGCAAAGTTCTTACCAGGTGCGTATGTGCGTCGCGCAGCATAGTATAAATACTTGATCTAAAAGCTAAACTAACCGCATATTTGGAATCAGCACTTTCGATCAGATGTCTTTAGATGTCAGAACTTCTTGAACTTTGAAAAAAAAAAGATTATTCAAAATTAAAAGTACGTAGAAATAACATCAAAAACAAATGTTCCGCCATTTTAACCTTCCATTTTGAGTTTACTTTTTTTTTAATTAGCCGACCGGACAAAATAGATTGTTGTTTTTTTTCTAGTCAAATCATCGTACGTATTGGCCATACGTTTTTTTTTAGTTAATGTTACGTTCCTATTCTTATTTTAGACAATCGAACTATCAAAGATACACATGGAGAGGTAAAACTACATAAATTTTTAACAGTTTTCTGGCTAACTCATAAACAGTTTAAGTCGGCCATAACGACAAAATATTTTGATTTGATGTGTTGCTATGTGAATCAAGCGTTCGCATTGTGTAACAAATATTTTATACTATATGTTAAGGTTCGAATTGCATACTAGACAAATGTTTTTTTGCTATAATGTTCCACATATTTTCTAGCCAATATCGATAATTATTATAATAAACCTGAATAATTCACTTTAAAATAAGTATTTTATTGCGATATAAAGTAAATAAACATTTAGTTATGTTTGGTTAACTTAAATGTATATGCAGAAGGGAATGGTTGGAAAAAACGCGGCGATGACGGTTGTTTCATTCATATATATATATATATATATATATATATTTATATATATATATATATATATATATATATATATATATATATATATATATATATATATATATATATAAAGTATAAAGGTATACCTAAAAAAGAATAAAAGGGAAATACCAGTAGAGTGCTCAATTAAATTAAATTAAGAGCGTAATATTTTTATTTTTGAATACAGATTTTAATCAGACATGGACCAGTGGTTTCTGACAAGAAACGGGTTTAATTCCCGATTCCGTCTTCTTCAGCATAGTCTGAAATAGTAAATGATGGAATTTCTTCAAAAAACACTTATAACCGTTATGAAACGCTATGTACACAGAATTTTGAAATAGAGGGCCGACGAGACGCTTAGATCAGAAAAAGCCGTTAAGTAAGAGATTCTATATTTAGAAGTGAAGAACGACAAGGAAAGAAGGAAGAAAGAAAGAAAAGAGAGAAAGAAAGAAAGAAAGAAAGGAGGGGAAAAATAAAATAAAATAAAATTAAATTAAATTTATAATAATAAAATATTATTTTTATATTTATATATATTATTTTTATATGATACCCTTAATTATGTTCTACATATAAAAATAATATATATAAATATAAAAATAATATTTTATTATTATAAATTTAATTTTACTAGTCATCATCCATACATCACACACAGCTTACACCATACTTGCTGTTTATGTCATATTAAAAAAGAAAATAAATAGGTAGTTGTAAGTCCCTTCCTTCGATTGTTTATTTTTATTCTTTCCAGCTCTAATCAATCCGGCTCTCTGTATTGCTTTCGGCCTTCTTAATACATTTATTGCAATTCATACCAATGCTTCAAGAAATCGAGCATTCGTACAACCCTAATTGGAACAATTTGCAATTGAGACACATTTTTTGATACCACACTTCATACAATTAATTAGTAAAACACTACTAATGTGGACACAAGTTGAGAACGTAATCTGTTCCAATTAGAAGGTTTATATATATATATATATATATATATATATATATATATATATATATAAATATATATATATAAATATATATATATATATATATATATATATATATATATATATATATACATACATACACACGTTTATTCATTTTCTAGTCTATTTTTTCTAGTTTAACGACCGATTTGGTGTTGTTATCCATGGTGTGAAAGAAACCCCATATTTTTTTCGGTCGTCTTCAGGCGGATGAATGAGTAAGCAAGTTAAACTGTTGAATCCACTAAAGGGACATTCTTTTAAACATTTCAGCAACATTTCAACATACATTCGCCCCCTCATAACGAGAATAGTTGATGCTAGTTTTATTTATGCGAATGAAAAAAGCTTCCATTATGGGAAGGTGAATACTACAATATGAAACCGCAAGAATGGATGTGTTACCAGTTAAAATACTCCTAAAATCTTTTTTGGGGATTTTACGTTTCACGAGGTATTGGTGAATGGAGCTCTGAGGGGAGGTTAGGTGGCAAGTTAGTCGGCGTGATATACAAGTCCTAGTCATGCCAATATACGTGTTATTTGCAGAGACACACTGTCTGATAGGGCACTTAAATACGTATATGTCATTACTAGTTTTACGTAAGCCATTGTCAGCCGGGTTATTTATTATTAATAATTTGATTGTTTTAGACTTCTTGTAATAAATAATAAATCTAATTTTAAAGTTGTTATCTATGGGGGATATATGTTTGTGTATAATATTTTTTATTATTTGTTCATCGACTTCATAGTTGGGGTGCATTTGCTTACAATAGAATAAGTTAATATTATTATTATTATTAATATTGTAGTTAGTGGCAGTTAAGGCGTATTTTATTTGTTGATCAACTTCGTAGTTAGGAAAGCTATTGTTAATATGTGTCTGTTTAATATCAGCGAGTGCTTTATAGAATATTTTATTACTAGAGTTATTTCCTTTGGCGCGATAAATAATAGTTTTTGATGACGGCTATTTTATTTTCATCGGGGCATTCACTATTAAAATTAAGAATGTGTATATCTTTACTAGTGAGTTTATATATATATATATATATATATATATATATATATATATATATATAATATTCAGCAAACAATGGTCCCAGGGCTGATCCTATTGAGACGCCATCCACTTAGGTGTATAAGCAACCATTGGGACAGTAGAAAGGTACCTCAGTGGTGCACGAAGTTAATAGTTTGCGTCGTATATTAGAGTTTATTTTGAATGCAGCGAGAGTTGAATTATTATATACTAGCGGGGCTACCCGGCGTTGCTCGGGGTCATAAAAACATAATTGAAGAAAAATTGCGTATGTAACATCTTTATATTAAAACTTCTATTTCTCCCCTTCTCTCTCTATAGCTGTCTCTTTATCTTTCTACTTTTCTCTACCCTGGTCGCTACTTTTAAATTTTGCCTTTTGCGAAAGCTGTTTCTTCCCCACCATTTCATCCTACGTTTCACAGGGCAATAGTATGACTTATTTCTATAAAAAGTACCACCACTGTCTGCGCCTTCTATATAGGTACTTATAACCGCCCCGGTGTCCATACTATATATTTTGAATCCCCTCATGATATCCTTCATCATTTTAACTCCCCTCGTTATATTCATCATTTTCGATCTCCTCATACTATTAATCATTTTCAATCCCCTCATAATATTCTTCATCATTTTCAATCTCCTCATACTATTAATCATTTTCAATCCCCTCATAATATTCTTGCTCATTTTCAATCCTCTCGTAATATTCCTCATCATTTTCAATCCGCTCATGATATTCTTAATAATTTTCAATCCTCTCATGATATTCTTCATTTTTTCAATCCTCTCATGATATTCTTCATTATTTTAAATCCCCTCATGATATTCTTCATCATTTTCAATCCCCTCATGATATTATTCATCATTTTAAATCCCTCATGGTATTCTTCATCATTTCCAATCCTGTCAGTCTATTCTTCATCATTTTCAATCCTGTCAGTCTATTCTTCATCATTTTCAATCCTCTCATGACATTCTTCATCATTTTCAATCCTCTCATGACATTCTTCATCATTTTCAATCCCCTTATGATAGTCTTCATCATTTTAAATCCCCTCATGATAGTCTTCATCATTTTCAATCCTCTCATGAAAGTCTTCATCATTTTCAATCCTCTCATGAAAGTCTTCATCATTTTCAATCCTCTCATGAAAGTCTTCATCCTTTTCAATCCTCTCATGATAGTTTTTATCATAGCTCTATATAGGATATTGAGCACTTTCCTCCCGGACAACGCCGAGTACTTTGAAAATCGAGGAGGCTTCATGAACACCCATGAAATCCCTTAGGTATCCTTTCTCCTTCTGATCTGCGAAATAGTCCAAAGAGGAACGAAGATGGCGTTAAAATATTTTCCAAAACCTATCACTACAGTAGCTATATCTAGGACATTGAGCACTTTTCTCCCGGACAACGCCGAGTACTTTGATAATCAAGGAGGCCTCCTGGGGACTACTGAAATCACTTAGGTATCCTCTCTCCTTCTGATATGCGAAATAGTCCAAAGAGGAACTAAGATGGCGTTAAAATATTTTCAAAACCTATCACTACATTCGCTCAATCTAGGATATTGAGCACTTTTCTCCCGGACAACGCCGAGTACTTTAAAAATCGAGAAGGCTTCATAAACACCCATGAAATCCCTTAGGTATCCTCTCTCCTTCTGATCTGCGAAATAGTCCAAAGGGGAACGAAGACGGCGTTAAAATATTTTCCAAACCTATCACTACAGTAGCTCTATCTAGGATATTGAGCACTTTTCTCCCGGACAACGCCGAGTATTTCAAAATCAAAGAGGCCTCCTGAGCACTACTGAAATAACTCTTATCGATTACCCCATCTTTTTCAGCGTAGATGCTGTTAAAATATTATCCAAACCTATCACTACAGTTGCTCTATCTAGGACATTGAGCACTTTTTTCCCGGACAACACCGAGTACTTTGAAAACTAAAGAGGCCTCCTGGGGACTACTGAAATCAGTTAGGTATCCTCCCTCCTTTTCAGCTGCAAAATTGTCCAAAGGGGAACGAAGATGGCGTTAAAATATTTTCTAAACCTATCATTACAGTAGCTCTATCTAGGATATTGAGCATATTTCTCCCGGACAACGCCGAGTACTTTGAAAATCGAGGAGGCTTTATGAGCACTCCTGAAATCCCTTAGGTATCCTCTCTCCTTCTGATCTGCGAAATAGTCCAAAGGGAAACGAAGATGGCGTTAAAATAATTTCCAAACCTATCACTACAGTAGCTCTATCTAGGACATTCAGCACTTTTATCCCGGACAACGCCGAGTACTTTGATAATCAAGGAAGCCTCCTGGGGACTACTGAAATTACTTAGGTATCCTCTCTCCTTCTGATCTGCGAAATAGTCCAAAGGTGAACGAAGATGGCGTTAAAATATTTTCCAAACAAATCACTACAGTAGCTCTATCTAGGATATTGAGCAATTTTCTCCCGGACAACGCCGAGTACTTTGAAAATCGAGGAGGCTTCATGAACACCCATGAAATCCTTCAGGTATCCTCTCTCCTTCTGATCTGCGAAATAGTCCAAAAGGGAACGAAGATGGCGTTAAAATATTTTCCAAAACCTATCACTACAGTAGCTCTATCTAGGACATTGAGCATTTTCTCCCGGACAACGCCGAGTACTTTGAAAATCGAGGAGGCTTCATGAGCACTCCTGAAATCCCTTAGGTATCCTCTCTCCTTCTGATCTGCGAAATAGTCCAAAGGGGAACGAAGACGGCGTTAAAATATTTTCCAAAACCTATCACTAGAGTAGCTCTATCTAGGACATTGAGCACTTTTCTCCCGGACAACGCCGAGTACTTTGATAATCAAGGAGGCCTCCTGGGGACTACTGAAATGACTTAGGTATCCTCTCTCCTTCTGATCTGTGAAATAGTCCAAAGGGGAACGAAGATGGCGTTAAAATATTTTCCAAACCTATCACTACAGTAGCTCTATCTAGGATATTGAGCACTTTTCTCCCGGACAACGCCGAGTATTTCAAAATCAAAGAGGCCTCCTGAGCACTACTGAAATAACTCTTATCGATTACCCCATCCTTTTCAGCGTAGATGCTGTTAAAATATTATCCAAACCTATCACTACAGTTGCTCTATCTAGGACATTGAGCACTTTTCTCCCGGACAACGCCGAGTACTTTGATAATCAAGGAGGCTTCCTGGGGACTACTGAAATGACTTAGGTATCCTCTGTCCTTCTGATCTGTGAAATAGTCCAAAGGGGAACGAAGATGGCGTTAAAATATTTTCCAAACCTATCACTACAGTAGCTCTATCTAGGATATTGAGCACTTTTCTCCCGGACAACGCCGAGTATTTCAAAATCAAAGAGGCCTCCTGAGCACTACTAAAATAACTCTTATCGATTACCCCATCTTTTTCAGCGTAGATGCTGTTAAAATATTATCCAAACCTATCACTACAGTTGCTCTATCTAGGACATTGAGCACTTTTCTCCCGGACAACGCCGAGTACTTTGATAATCAAGGAGGCTTCCTGGGGACTACTGAAATGACTTAGGTATCCTCTCTCCTTCTGATCTGTGAAATAGTCCAAAGGGGAACGAAGATGGCGTTAAAATATTTTCCAAACCTATCACTACAGTAGCTCTATCTAGGACATTGAGCACTTTTCTTCCGGACAACGCCGAGTACTTTGATAATCAAGGAGGCCTCCTGGGGACTACTGATATCACTAAGGTATCCTCTCTCCTTCTGATCTGCGAAATAGTCCAAAGGGGTTCGAAGATGGCGTTAAAATATTTTCCAAACCTATCACTACAGTAGCTCTATCTAGGATATTGAGCACTTTTCTCCCGGACAACGCCGAGTACTTTAAAAATCGAGAAGGCTACATGAACACCCATGAAATCCCTTAGGTATCCTCTCTCCTTCTGATCTGCGAAATAGTCCAAATGGGAACGAAGACGACGTTAAAATATTTTCCAAACCTATCACTACAGTAGCTCTATCTAGGATATTGAGCACTTTTCTCCCGGACAACGCCGAGTATTTCAAAATCAAAGAGGCCTCCTGAGCACTACTGAAATAACTCTTATCGATTACCCCATCTTTTTCAGCGTAGATGCTGTTAAAATATTATCCAAACCTATCACTACAGTTGCTCTATCTAGGACATTGAGCACTTTTCTCCCGGACAACGCCGAGTACTTTGATAATCAAGGAGGCTTCCTGGGGACTACTGAAATGACTTAGGTATTCTCTCTCCTTCTGATCTGCGTAATAGTCCAAAGGGTAACGAAGACGGCGTTAAATTATTTTCCAAACCTATCACTACAGTAGCTCTATCTAGGATATTGAGCACTTTTCTCCCGGACAACGCCGAGTATTTCAAAATCAAAGAGGCCTCCTGAGCACTACTGAAATAACTCTTATCGATTACCCCATCCTTTTCAGCGTAGATGCTGTTAAAATATTATCCAAACCTATCACTACAGTAGCTCTATCTAGGACATTGAGCATTTTTTTCCCGGACAACGCCGAGTACTTTGAAAATCAAAGAGGCGTCCTGGGGACTACTGAAATCAGTTAGGTATCCTCCCTCCTTTTCATCTGCAAAATTGTCCAAAATGAGACGAAGATGGCGTTAAAATATTTTCTAAACCTATCACTACAGTAGCTCTATCTAGGATATTGAGCACTTTTCTCCCGGACAACGCCGAGTACTTTGAAAATCGAGGAGGCTTTATGAGCACTCCTGAAATCCCTTAGGTATCCTCTCTCTTTCTGATCTGCGAAATAGTCCAAAGGGGAACGAAGATGGCGTTAAAATATTTTCCAAACCTATCAGTACAGTAGCTCTATCTAGGACATTGAGCACTTTTCTCCCGGACAACGCCGAGTACTTTGATAATCAAGGAGGCCTCCTTGGGACTACTGATATGACTTAGGTATCCTCTCTCTTTCTGATCTGCGAAATAGTCCAAAGGGGAACAAAGATGGCGTTAAAATATTTTCCAAACCTATCACTACAGTAGCTCTATCTAGGATATTGAGCACTTTTCTCCTGGACAACGCCGAGTACTTTGAAAATCGAGAAGGCTTCATGAACACCCATGAAATCCCTTAGGTATCCTCTCTCCTTCTGATCTGCGAAATAGTCCAAAGGGGAACGAAGATGGCGTTAAAATATTTTCCAATCCTATCACTACAGTAGCTCTATCTAGGATATTGAGCACTTTTCTCTTGGACAACGCCGAGTATTTCAAAATCAAAGAGGCCTCCTGAGCACTACTGAAATAACTCTTATCGATTACCCCATCCTTTTCAGCGTAGATGCTGTTAAAATATTATCCAAACCTATCACTACAGTTGCTCTATCTAGGACATTGAGCACTTTTCTCCCGGACAACGCCGAGTACTTTGATAATCAAGGAGGCTTCCTGGGGACTACTTAAATGACTTAGGTATCCTCTCTCCTTCTGATCTGTGAAATAGTCCAAAGGGGAACGAAGATGGCGTTAAAATATTTTCCAAACCTATCACTACAGTAGCTCTATCTAGGATATTGAGCACTTTTCTCCCGGACAACGCCGAGTATTTCAAAATCAAAGAGGCCTCCTGAGCACTACTGAAATAACTCTTATCGATTACCCCATCCTTTTCAGCGTAGATGCTGTTAAAATATTATCCAAACCTATCACTACAGTTGCTCTTTCTAGGACATTGAGCACTTTTCTTCCGGACAACGCCGAGTACTTTGATAATCAAGGAGGCCTCCTGGGGACTACTGATATCACTAAGGTATCCTCTCTCCTTCTGATCTGCGAAATAGTCTAAAGGGGAGCGAAGATGGCGTTAAAATATTTTCCAAACCTATCACAACAGTAGCTCTATCTAGGATATTGAGCACTTTTCTCCCGGACAACGCCGAGTACTTTAAAAATCGAGAAGGCTTCATGAACACCCATGAAATCCCTTAGGTATCCTCTCTCCTTCTGATCTGCGAAATAGTCCAAATGGGAACGAAGACGGCGTTAAAATATTTTCCAAACTTATCACTACAGTAGCTCTATCTAGGATATTGAGCACTTTTCTCCCGGACAACGCCGAGTATTTCAAAATCAAAGAGGCCTCCTGAGCACTACTGAAATAACTCTTATCGATTACCCCATCTTTTTCAGCGTAGATGCTGTTAAAATATTATCCAAACCTATCACTACAGTTGCTCTATCTAGGACATTGAGCACTTTTCTCCCGGACAACGCCGAGTACTTTGATAATCAAGGAAGCTTCCTGGGGACTACTGAAATGACTTAGGTATCCTCTCTCCTTCTGATCTGCGAAATAGTCCAAAGGGTAACGAAGACGGCGTTAAAATATTTTCCAAACCTATCACTACAGTAGCTCTATCTAGGATATTGAGCACTTTTCTCCCGGACAACGCCGAGTATTTCAAAATCAAAGAGGCCTCCTGAGCACTACTGAAATAACTCTTATCGATTACCCCATCCTTTTCAGCGTAGATGCTGTTAAAATATTATCCAAACCTATCACTACAGTAGCTCTATCTAGGACATTGAGCACTTTTTTCCCGGACAACGCCGAGTACTTTGAAAATCAAAGAGGCCTCCTGGGGACTACTGAAATCAGTTAGGTATCCTCCCTCCTTTTCATCTGCAAAATTGTCCAAAGGGAGACGAAGACGGCGTTAAAATATTTTCTAAACCTATCACTACAGTAGCTCTATCTAGGATATTGAGCACTTTTCTCCCGGACAACGCCGAGTACTTTGAAAATCGAGGAGGCTTTATGAGCACTCCTGAAATCCCTTAGGTATCCTCTCTCCTTCTGATCTGCGAAATAGTCCAAAGGGGAACGAAGATGGCGTTAAAATACTTTCCAAACCTATCACTACAATAGCTCTATCTAGGACATTGAGCACTTTTCTTCCGGACAACGCCGAGTACTTTGATAATCAAGGAGGCCTCCTGGGGACTACTGATATCACTTAGGTATCCTCTCTCCTTCTGATCTGCGAAATAGTCCAAAGGGGAGCGAAGATGGCATTAAAATATTTTCCAAACCTATCACTACAGTAGCTCTATCTAGGATATTGAGCAATTTTCTCCCGGACAACGCCGAGTACTTTAAAAATCGAGAAGGCTTCATGAACACCCATGAAATCCCTTAGGTATCCTCTCTCCTTCTGATCTGCGAAATAGTCCAAATGGGAACGAAGACGGCGTTAAAATATTTTCCAAACCTATCACTACAGTAGCTCTATCTAGGATATTGAGCACTTTTCTCCCGGACAACGCCGAGTATTTCAAAATCAAAGAGGCCTCCTGAGCACTACTGAAATAACTCTTATCGATAACCCCATCTTTTTCAGCGTAGATGCTGTTAAAATATTATCCAAACCTATCACTACAGTTGCTCTATCTAGGACATTGAGCACTTTTCTCCCGGACAACGCCGAGTACTTTGATAATCAAGGCGGCTTCCTGGGGACTACTGAAATGACTTAGGTATCCTCTCTCCTTCTGATCTGTGAAATAGTCCAAAGGGGAACGAAGACGGCGTTAAAATATTTTCCAAACCTATCACTACAGTAGCTCTATCTAGGATATTGAGCACTTTTCTCCCGGACAACGCCGAGTATTTCAAAATCAAAGAGGCCTCCTGAGCACTACTGAAATAACTCTTATCGATTACCTCATCTTTTTCAGCGTAGATGCTGTTAAAATATTATCCAAACCTATCACTACAGTTGCTCTATCTAGGACATTGAGCACTTTTAGTTTTTATCGACTTGAGAATATCTATTAATTGATCTGATGATTTAACTCTATAGCTGGGGGGGGGAGATACGGTGTAGTTCATTTATTAAGGTATTTGGCTAGTTTATGTATAGGTGTGGAGATTTTGGATATAATTGGTCGGAGGGGGTAATTAGTTTTATTGGTTTTAACATTTCTGTATATATAACCAGGCTTATATTCGGCTATGATTTTATTAAGTTTAAAATAATCTATATAAGCGTCGTTTGTTGTAATTCATTTTTTGATACACGTTTTAAGTTGTTCAGTAGGATTGAACATGGGCTAGCACTCCTGTTCAATCAAACGTGTATAAAGGAAAGAATGCTGCCTAATTATATATATATATATATATATATATATATATATATATATATATATATATATATATATATATATATATATATATATATATATAATTATTTTCACAATCAGACTACGCCGCAACCCACAACCTATGAAAGAAACAAACCGGAAGTTTCGAATCCTGAGTTCGGATGTGTTCTACTGATGAGCCCAAAGGAGGGCGAAACTCGAGTCTAGGACTTCCGGTTTGTTTCTTTCATAGGTTGTGGGTTGCGGCATTGTCTGATTGTGGAAATAATTATATATATCATCTTACATTCAAGAAATCTAATATATATATATATATATATATATATATATATATATATATATATATATATATATATATATATATATATATTTATATGACATGCCCTCCGTTCAATCTAGAGAGACTATGGAAACCCCTGTAAGAGGCTGGCTGCGTGTGTAATTGTGAAGCAAGGGTTGCACAATTCTAACAACACTTCTATTGAGTCGGCACTGCTTGATATATATATCTATCTATATATATATATATATATATATATATATATATATATATATATATATATATACTAAACACCAAAAATTCGTACACACCTACCCCGTAAGGACACTCCTTCTTAAGCCAGAATTTATAAAATAAAATATGCCTCATCGTTGATGTTTTATATTGCTGAAACGGCTAGAAATATAAAATCTATCATTTACGAACCAAAACTATTTCTACTAACGAACTAGTAATAGTGTTCCCATCAGTTTTGAATTCACAAACTGCATCTTTCCCCAGACCGAATACTTGGTTCCACACTACAAGTGCATCGAAAGCACTATAATACTGCAAATCATTATCCAACGTAAACTTTAGATTCGGATATTATTCCTTAAGCAAACATCTTGCAAATACCCAACTGAAACAATGCAATCAATTTTGCCACTGCATCAAAATCTTCTATCCTAGTTAGAGTAACTATTCATCGCTGTTTCCATTTTCTTTTACTTGTTTTCCCTCCCGTTTTCCAATTTTGACCTCTCTGTCGCCCGTTCAAATGTTTTTCTTTTTTTATTTTAAATAATAAAACACATAACAAAAATTCAGTAAATTTGAATTTTTTTACCTTTTTTGATAAAAATGGAACCGGTAAAATCTCTCGTTTTTTTTATCATTAATTGCTTAATTTAATTGTTTTTCCTTTTGTTTTTTTCACACTCTACCAGACCGTCCTCTGTGCTATAAAAAAACGCTTTATGAAACTAAGCTTTGGTACAGGACACATACTCCAATAAATGCCCCATTTATTCAATAAAGCATGAGTCTTGTCCCAAAGCTTACAGTAGCAAGACGTTTTTAGTTATGCACAGAGCACGGTCTAAACATCATCTTAAAATATTACAAGAAATACTTATATATATATATATATATATATATATATATATATATATATATATATATATATATATATATATATAATTTAATCTGAAAGTATGTATATATATATATAATTTTATCTGAAAGTATTTATGCATACATGTATTTCTTTTTTTCGTTCAATTTCATGCACGAGCAACAGGTGTTCGGTCTAAATAAGTCAAGCTTTCTCTCTCAGTAGGTATTACGGAAACGGCACGGGTTGAAATGCATTACTTAACTACCACAGACGTTCGAGTGAGACAAAAAAAAACGTAGTAATTTAATACAAAATGAAACAAGAATAATTGAATCAGAAGATGAAGAAAAAAACTACAGATATTAATCTATTCTTTTTTTGTTTTTACCAACAAGAATAAAGAAACACATTATTTAAGTAAAAATGCTTTTCATATATCAAAAAGTAAAAAGAAGCAAAAATTAAGTCACATAAAAGTTAACGGCGGAAGAGAATCCGTTTTGAAAGTAGATGTATCATTGAATTAAAAAAAATATGTCGGATATTTATAATCTATAATTTATCTACGTTTGCCCTCTCTCTTATTCATTTTCTCTTGCTCTCTCTCTCTCTCTCTCTCTATATATATATATATATATATATATATATATATATATATATATATATATATATATATATATATATATAATATATATATATTAAGAGCAAAATATAAGCAAAGTGAACGCGGAAACAAATGTTGCAAAAGATCTTTTTTAAATGCATTAATCCACTTCAAAAAACAGAATCCCTGTGTGATCTTGCGCTAAGATTTTGCTTTTAATTTCCTGATATAAAATATATTTATAAGATTACTCGCCGTTACCCGGGTTGGTGGTATTCTATAATAGATGTATTCTTTATTACTTTTTTATCTTATTTCTTATATTTTTTATTTAAGTTGGCTATTTGTTGTTCGACTATGTAACGTAATCTAATTTATGCATTTCTTTATAACGTACAAAAAATAATGCACACCCTACGTCATTATTCTGTCGGAAAATACGACACCATGTAAACCACAATCTAATGAACAGGCAGAATGTGTTGTAGAGACTTTATAGTGACTATTAAAAAAAGTCAGATGACACAATGTTTAAAGATACATTGTATGAAACGTAGTCTAATACTAGGGTTGTCAAATGCAGAGATAATGTACACGAGAAATGTAAGATCCATGTCTGATAAACCATTGCAAAATAAAAAAAAAGAATAAAGCTTTTCTACCAAAGAGTATAAAAATGTGAAATATATTGGGAATACTGCTGTAATAGATAAAGGAAATGTATATAATGAAACACCTGAAAAAACGCCTTTAGGAAAAAGAACTGATGAAGGTTATTTACGTCTTATGCGACGCGCCGATGCTCGTAGTAGCCACTGAGCAGAAACATTCGAGTAGACGAAATAGAGAATTCATCGGAACTATTGAGATTAGGTCGAAATGGAAAATATATTACTTCGTGATTTAGTTGTCAATTCAGAAAAATGGGCATGCTTCGACGCCACTGAAAACTATCACAAAATGTACTTGTCTAAGACTATATAAACATCACTATCTCTTACTGAGTGAATGAAGTTAACGATTGTGAAGTTTAGTTGCTCATAGTCTAATGTCCAGGCTGAGTTGACAGTGAGGACTACCTTCTCAGGCTCAGGAAGAAATCTTTCCATGCAGTGCCATCTCTATAAAAGGTTAGAAAGGGATAGCGTAATCCCCACATCATCTGTTTTTAAGGAGGTTTTTTTATCGCAAATCCCATCAGGCGCCGTTATCCTGGAATATTGACGGATCTATTCACTGATATGTTTGCACCTGTTCAGAATGGTTCTTTTTTGGAGCAGCTGCTTTTCTCAATTTAAACTTACCTCGTGTAACATATTGACTTTGGTGGGGAGGTCAAAAAAGTAGAGTGACGTTCATGATAAACTATTTATTACCTAACAAGAATAAAGACTCGACATTGCTCTGGATTGAATGAGTATCACAACTATGTATTGTTTTACTATACTCCTAACACCATATAACTTTCTTTGTTTTTACTGCCCCCGCTCCTCTCGTTTCGTCTCTTAATAGTGTAGGTAGAAGCTAAAATCTTCGAAAAACACTCGGAATTAAGGTCCTATCTATATAGTTTAATGTTCATTAAAATCAAATATATGTATTTGAACTTTTAAGGGTGTTTTCCTTTTCTCTCGGGGGCTCACTTAGGAGTAGGGTCACGTAGATATTCGACACATTGAGGGTAACGTAGAGATTCGGGACAACTTAAATTGTTTCCCCGAATAAGTAATATGGTATAAATTCCACAAACATAGAATATATTTAAAGTGTCAAAGAAGGATCAGCCCTATAGCCCCTTTGGTAAGGAGGGCACTTTGTGATTCGGATCTATTTCCATTATTTTCCACAGGAAATGTTATACGTATAATTTAAATTTTATAAAATAGGATATATTTTAAGTTTTAAGAGCGTTATGCCCTCACAGCTCCCTTAGGTGTGTACTTCCATTGCTATCCATGGTTAATAGAGATTTATATAGGTATATAGAGCACGATAAAGAAGAGGAAATATACAGAGAGAGGCAGACAGACAGACAGACAGACGTAAAAGTGTTTCGTACTAAATGTTCTAAAATTCTACAATTACATTTTATTATATTAAAAAAGGAAAAATATAGCATTTGATTTCATATAATTTTATTTTCCAAAACTTATACATGCGTTTAAACCGAACGTAGTTGATGCGCTCGCTGCGTCTAGTCACACTGTTGAGTCTTGAAACATGGAACATCTGTCTATAGATAACTATATAGTTTACTCTATAACAAAGTCCAATGTGTTTGTATATGTATCTATATAAATATCCTTCCAGTCATGCAAATGTTAGCTGGTAAAAACTGCAGGACAAAACCATTTTCAGTATTTAGGGGCAGGGAGAAAGCAAGTAGCCAGTCAGACAAGCCACCGCTGCCTGGCATGAATTGGAACGAAATCCTTCACTCGATTTCAAAAATGAGATGTGCTCTTTTATTTTCCATTCTTTTTTCTATACCGATTGATATGCTATTTTCTTTTTTTTTTAATTTTTCTTCTTTATGTTTCTTTTTTAAGCTTCCACTTTGAGGCGTTTCTTTCATTGTTTCTTATTATTTAACTTCACCAATTGAGATGTTAGTTTTTATGTGAACAATTGCAAAGAATCATTTTTCCGACAATTTTACGGAGAGTAGACACTTATATATATATATATATATATATATATATATATATATATATATATATATATATATATATATATATATATATATATATATAACTTCTTTGTAGAATGGTAGGAAAAATCCCAGCAGAGTGCTCGATTAATTAAGAATTAAAGTTAAAAATTAAAATTAAAAATTAAAATTAAAAATTAAGAGCATAATATTTATTTATTCTGGTACAGAAAAATTAGTACAACATTCGTACCGTCGGTTTCAAGCACGGAAGGTCTTACCCATCCGGCTCTCTTCAGCTTCTGTTGTCATCTGTTTTGGAAATGTGAGGTCACATGACACTCTTGTTGAGACGCGTTATTTGCTCAGTGTGTTGTGTGTGTTTGTTTAAATTTGAATTTAGTGTAATAAGACCGTTGAGATTTAAAACACGAGGGAATTCAAGATTAAAGGGAATAAAAAAGGGGGGGGGGGTAAAAAATATATGAAAATATATATATATATATAAATAAATATAAAAAAACCTATATATATAAAAAAACATCTCAATACTAAGAATAAAAGAATAAAAAAATAAAAAGAGAAAGAGTATAAAAAAGGTATAACAAAGAATAAAAAAAGGAATTAAAAAATAATAAGAAAATATAGAGAATAAAAATGTAGAGAATAAAGAGTGAGAGAGAGAGAAAGAATAAAAATAGAAAGAATAAAAATATATAATAAATAAAATAAATAAAAATAAATAAAAATAAAAATCAATTAAAAGTGAATTTAAAGATTAAAAAATATTAATAATAATAAAAAATAAAATTAAAAATTAAAAATTAAAAATTAAAGATTAAAAACAAAAATAAAGAAAGGGTTTCTCTGAAATTCCCGTGAGCCAAATTATGAATTTGTATCATTAGCCGTTATATTTTTGAAGGTATGCGTTCTAAAAAACGGTTAGTGTGTAAAAATCTTTTCCCCAGATTGGGGTGATTTTAATGAAGAAATTCGGATCTAAGGGAGCTAACTTAGTTGGAAATATGAAATATTTGAGTTTGTTAAAATGGGTTTGTAGATTTAGATTAATAAGTTAAATGATAAATAAATTAAATATTTTTGCATTATTGTATTTTGGTGAAAGTCGAAGATTTTGCTCTTGGAATTTATGTGGATATAGTTTGTTTAAACTAGTAACTGATAAATAAATTAAATATTTTTGTATTTTTGTGAAGGTCGGAGTTTTTGCTCTTGAAGTTTAAGTGGATATAGGTTGATGAGGTATTTGTTCGTTTTTATTGTGTTTATATTAGTAGAGGGGGGGTAGTTAGACATTATGTGAATCGGTCAGACCAGTTTATAAGCAATGCTTGTCTCTTGTGGACACATCCCCTGAATATTTCATCGCGGCATTTAAACAGGCTGTATTCGGATCGATGATGGCCTTTGAGATGTGGTATTTTTCAGCGTCACATAGAGGACATCTGTTTATGGCTGGAGAGAAGGATGGTTTTCTCTCAATTATTTTCCATTTGATGGTGAAGGGTGTATTTTCTTCTTTAAGCTGCCATATTCGGGTCGCGAGTGCCGTATTAGCCTTGTTTTTGTATCTGAAGGAGTTTCTGTGTGCGTATAGCCTTTGTTTGAAGCTTCCCTTCGTCATCCCAATATATTTTTCTGCATTACTGGTATTCTGGTCTGTGACGGTTGCTTCATAAATGATTGAATTGATTTTGCAATTTCCCTCCAGGGGGCAGTTGTTTTTGTCTTGGCATGAGCAGCCTGCGTTTGTAATTGTTTTGGGTTCTGCAGAGATAATTTTTCTTATTGAAGGGGCAGTGGAATAGCTGACCTTAACAGAATTTCTGTTAAAAAGTTTGTGTAATTCATTTGTGGGTGGGAAGTGTTTGTCGAGTAACTTGAGGAAAAGTTGGCCTACCTTTGTTTTGGTATTGGTCGAATAGGGTGGGGAAAACCAGATCACCGATCTCCTTCTATTGCGGGTCCCCCGTGGTTGGTCTCGGTTGGGGGTGTATGAGATTTCTTCTCTGAACCCGCTGTCGCGGAGTGCTTTGTTGTAATATGGTGCTGCTTGGTTGAAAATTTCGGGACTGGATGAGAGGTTTGAAATTCTTTGGCTAATATTATTGATTAAATTTTTAAAGATGGTGGGGGGGGGTGGCAGGATCCCTTGTGTATGTATTGGAGTGTTTCATTGGGTTTGTGGAAAGGTTTGTGTGTATTGTTTTTAAGGTTCAGTGTGGTATCTAGGAAGTTTACTTGGTCTAAATTTGTTTTAATGGTAATTTTGAAGCCGAGAGTATGGAAGTTGTTTGTTAATTCTTTTCTAAATCTATCTAATGTGTTTCCGTTGTGGTTGCGTGACAGACAAAGTCCGTCATCTCTACAGAGACCAAAGAAATGGTCTGGAAATTTATTTTGGAGTGTATCTAATATAAGCAAGCCGACTAAGTCACAGATGTCTGCACTGTCGTAGGCCCCCATTGCAACATCAAATGGGTCCTCTGGGTTTGATTTTTTAACCCAAGCCCTTCCCTCGAAGAAGAGAAGGGTTTGTCTTGCTTGCAGTATTGTGTCCCTTTCTAGTTGACTGATGTTTGTGTGTGAAAGTGCAAGTGTTAAGGCCTTATCTAGGGTGTCTTTTGTAATGGATGGGTAGAAGTCTACTATATCTAATTGTGTGAATTTGCATCTGTGTTTATCTTGTATGTTATGGAACCAATTTAGGACTGAGTTAGTATTGCCCCACAGACTTAGGTTTATTTTTTCCTTAATTTTATTAACTATATTTTTAACAATGGATTTGCTTGCTAGTCCTAGTTCGCTTTTAGCTGGGTTGATAAGTCTGCATGAGGGTTTATTTGTGAAGTTTTCTTTGTGGTCTTTTAAAGTAACAAAGGCCTTCCTCTTATCTAAATAATTAATTCTATATTCGACGCCTAGTCTAGTAGCTATTTCAGTAGTATCATTATTAATAGATTTATATGTATCTGCCTTGGCTAATTGATATTTATCGGTAATGGAGCTAATTGTTAGGTCTGTTTTTTCCTTTTTAGTCATTTTATAAATATTTTTAGTTTTGTCGGAGAATACAAGTGCGTTATTTTCTCTTTTAAGTTTTTTTATGTCGGCGGTAAGTGTCTTCTGAAATGGATTTTGCTTGTTTGTAAAAACTAGGTTGTGAGTAATGTTGAGTAGGTCTTTTTCGAAGTTGTCTAAGGCCTCTACTTTTGGCGGGTATTTACCAGATTTTAAGCCGTAGAAGTTTTTTTCCGTTTGCCTCTGTTCTGTATTCAACACTTTCCACCTCATTCTTCCTATGACGTCCACTATTTTTGTCAGGAGTATCCTGGTATATGTTTGTTTTTTGGGGCTTGGGATATTTTTGGTAGAATATCCGAGAGTGTATAGTTCCATTTCCCAGGGTATAGGTGGTAATCCCTGTTAATTAGTTTTTCCGTGGTGTTGGTAATTTCCCGAGAGTGCTCGACTACGAGGCTAACAGGGTTTAACTGTAATTCCTGGTAGGGGCTGAGTAACTTCTTTGTAGAATGGTAGGAAAAATCCCAGCAGAGTGCTCGATTAATTAAGAATTAAAGTTAAAAATTAAGAGCATAATATTTATTTATTCTGGTACAGAAAAATTAGTACAACATTCGTACCGTCGGTTTCAAGCACGGAAGGTCTTACCCATCCGGCTCTCTTCAGCTTCTGTTGTCATCTGTTTTGGAAATGTGAGGTCACATGACACTCTTGTTGGGACGCGTTATTTGCTCAGTGTGTTGTGTGTGTTTGTTTAAATTTGAATTTAGTGTAATAAGACCGTTGAGATTTAAAACACGAGGGAATTCAAGATTAAAGGGAATAAAAAAAGGGGGGGGGGTAAAAAATATATGAAAAAATATATATATATATATATAAATAAATATAAAAAAACCTATATATATAAAAAAACATCTCAATACTAAGAATAAAAGAATAAAAAAATAAAAAGAGAAAGAGTATAAAAAAGGTATAACAAAGAATAAAAAAAGGAATTAAAAAATAATAAGAAAATATAGAGAATAAAAATGTAGAGAATAAAGAGTGAGAGAGAGAGAAAGAATGAAAATAGAAAGAATAAAAATATATAATAAATAAAATAAATAAAAATAAATAAAAATAAAAATCAATTAAAAATGAATTTAAAGATTAAAAAATATTAATAATAATAAAAAATAAAATTAAAAATTAAAAATTAAAAATTAAAGATTAAAAACAAAAATAAAGAAAGGGTTTCTCTGAAATTCCCGTGAGCCAAATTATGAATTTGTATCATTAGCCGTTATATTTTTGAAGGTATGCGTTCTAAAAAACGGTTAGTGTGTAAAAATCTTTTCCCCAGATTGGGGTGATTTTAATGAAGAAATTCGGATCTAAGGGAGCTAACTTAGTTGGAAATATGAAATATTTGAGTTTGTTAAAATGGGTTTGTAGATTTAGATTAATAAGTTAAATGATAAATAAATTAAATATTTTTGCATTATTGTATTTTGGTGAAAGTCGAAGTTTTTGCTCTTGGAATTTATGTGGATATAGTTTGTTTAAACTAGTAACTGATAAATAAATTAAATATTTTTGTATTTTTGTGAAGGTCGGAGTTTTTGCTCTTGAAGTTTAAGTGGATATAGGTTGATGAGGTATTTGTTCGTTTTTATTGTGTTTATATTAGTAGAGGGGGGTAGTTAGACATTATGTGAATCGGTCAGACCAGTTTATAAGCAATGCTTGTCTCTTGTGGACACATCCCCTGAATATTTCATCGCGGACATTTAAACAGGCTGTATTCGGATCGATGATGGCCTTTGAGATGTGGTATTTTTCAGCGTCACATAGAGGACATCTGTTTATGGCTGGAGAGAAGGATGGTTTTCTCTCAATTATTTTCCATTTGATATATATATGAAAAAAGAAATTAATTAAATTAAAGAACTTTAAAAGAAGCAAACTTGAGATTTTATCGGTTTCGTTCGGATCAACTAACCTCTTCAGAAGAAGTGAATATTGGAAATTTATCGAGAAAAACGACCAAACATTGAAAAAAAAAGTGCCGAATGGGATATTTTTCACACGTGGTAGCTAATTTGAAAATACACAGCTTATGTTAAAAGACGTTCATTGTAAAGAGAAAAGAAAAAGAAAAAGAAAAAGAAAAAAAGAAAAGGGTTTAATTAAGTTTCCTTTCTGTCTTTTATATATTCTGTCTCTACGACATTTTATTTGATGTTATATCGTGTATTTTTACCTCCACATATATATATATATATATGTGTGTGTGTGTGTGTTTGTGTGAACGTGTGTGTTTGGGAGAGAATGTGCGATGTCGTTAGACAGTTAATTCTAACATAAATATTACATAATGTAGATAACTATATTTGAATGAGGGTAACTCCACTTTCATGAATAACAACTATTTTATGTCTTGTTTCTGTTTAATTAAGATCATAGATATGTAACACACGACAAAACATTACTTGAATTTAAACCCGGTTAACATTCTTCTAGCGATATGTACATAATAGATTTATTGTAAAAACAATTACCATTTTTTTAATTGGTTATATCATTGGAAAATGACATTAATTTACTAGGTGATTTCCAGTAATACAACTGCGGGAAAATATTTGATAACTATGTGACTTTCTGTAACGTTGTCGTGCATGTATAATAACATTATACACGTTCGTCTTTAGGAACGCGCCTTTTGTCGTCTCTGCCTTCGATTAATTAAGAGCCACAGGGCGTATTTACTCATATATATTATAAAAGTATCCTCCAATATACAACGAACTGACTTTCTTTCGTGTCTTTGAAGCATATGGTCATGAGACAGTTTCCTATTTCTTTATACACAATTCTTTGCAATATCATTGATGGGTGAACCCACTGGATAATTATAATTGGGAAATAAACGACCTTTGTCAAGTAACTTCGCTTAAATGGTGATAACCAGGGTTACGGAGTTGCGATGTATAAGGTCAGCCACCGACTCGGATTCCGACTCCTAGAATCCTAAAATATTCGACTCTCACTCGTTATTTTAAACTCTTCCAATATTCAGCCTGGATGTTGATTCTTCGGGGATTAAAAAAATCTGGGTTCGATCCGACTCTTACCATTCTTACAGTACGAATACCACTCCGACCCCGACCTCTTCCTAAACCTCCGACTCCCACCGACTCCGCAACCCTGTTCACATGCTGGAACTATGAAATACGTTTTACACGTCCATTTGTTTGTTAAACAAAAATGAAGTTTGACAGAGAAGCGTTTTGTAATTGAACAATTTCGCTTACAAGATTTTTCCACTGATTTATGTCGTCTAACATTTTAATGAATTACAACCTGTTTTCGTAAAGATGGGAAAACATTAAAAAATGACCTTTACAATCTGAATCCCGGTACTGGAGTATCCTTTTGACCTTTCGGAACTTCTTTGCAGCTTGACCTTTAGCTTCCTGCAAACAGCTGAGAAAGCTCTTCCCTACACTATCTGTGTGAACCTTTACCATTCTCGTACCTGAAGTGGTGGATATTTTTTTCTATTTTGCAGTATCACGTGACTATGAAATGCGCCAACGTATAGATTTAGGGCATTTAGATGTGCATTCGACGATAGATTTTTATATTATTTACGCATTACGTAGTCTAAGATGATTCGAAGCCGACATGGCTGATCATGTATGGAACGTATAGGATGAAAGAAGCACTATGTGATATGATGTTAAGATAATAGAGATTAACACGGAAATGGGAGATAACTCAAAGAATTAGCGCAGGTTTTTAGGTTACAGTAACGTTTTACGTACGCCAAATATAGATGAACACAATACGCTCAAATTAATGAAATCTAAAACAAAGTAAACAAAAAGCTGATCAGTGTTTTTAATTATCATAATATTTAACACAATAAAAATTGAAACGAAATTTAAAATTGTTCAAGTCAAGAAATATCTCTCCTTTACTGATCGAGAACAGAAATAATGAAGTGTAATACTAGAACAAATACTACATTTTGGCTCCTATGAAGGCCATATATTGTTTATTGTTATTATTTATTTATTTATCTGCATATTTTAGAATATTTTGCTTCCTTTTGTAGTAATGTTCAAACTAATTTAATAGGGAAATAATAATAGACAGAAAGTGACATTGAAAAGGCGGATAACTTAAGAAATCAGCGCATATGTAGAGGTACAGTGACCTCTTAAGAAGAACAGCTATTATAATAAACATAACATGGGAATGTATACTTCGCATGAAGATATATTCAGAATTAGAAATAATAACGGTAATAATAACAATTAATTAATTACAATATTAGCGTAGATCACACAATGTGATGTAGGTAAATAATCTGATGACATATGAGATAATCTTATTATTTACATCTTCCAGATTGCTGTTCTCAACTTGGATGTTGTATTAGTCATACGGCCAGTATGACAATTACAACATCAAATTTATGTAGTGCAGTAACATTGCGAATAAGAGGCCCCTTCGTTTGGACTTCAGATCTAAATACTGAATTATAATTGTAAGACAAATTAAGACAAAGAGAGATTATTCTTCCATAAACAGCAGAAGAATAAACTGAATTTCTCTGCATTTATATTTTCACAAATAATTTATTTTTCATATTAAAAAGTGGCATCCATTGCTCAATTTGAGAGTGACACAAATGTAGAAGTAAAGAAGGCAACTAAACTCAACAAATAATTTATTTTTCATATTAAAAAGTGGCATTCATTGCTCAATTTGAGAGTGACACAAATGTAGAAGTAAAAGAGGGCAACTAAACTCAACAAATAATTTATTTTTCATATTAAAAAGTGGCATTCATTGCTCAATTTGAGAGTGACACAAATGTAGAAGTAAAGAAGGCAACTAAACTCAACAAATAATTTATTTTTCATATTAAAAAGTGGCATTCATTGCTCAATTTGAGAGTGACAGAAATGTAGAAGTAAAGTAGGCAACTAAACTCAACAAATAATTTATTTTTCATATTATAAAGTGGCATTCATTGCTCAATTTGAGAGTGACACAAATGTAGAAGTAAAGAAGGCAACTAAACTCAACAAATAATTTATTTTTCATATTAAAAAGTGGCATTCATTGCTCAATTTGAGAGTGACACAAATGTAGAAGTAAAGAAGGCAACTAAACTCAACAAATAATTTATTTTTCATATTAAAAAGTGGCATTCATTGCTCAATTTGAAAGTGACACAAATGTAGAAGTAAAGAAGGCAACTAAACTCAACAAATAATTTATTTTTCATATTAAAAAGTGGCATTCATTGCTCAATTTGAAAGTGACACAAATGTAGAAGTAAAGTAGGCAACTAAACTCAACAAATAATTTATTTTTCATATTAAAAAGTGGCATTCATTGCTCAATTTGAGAGTGACACAAATGTAGAAGTCAAGAAGGCAACTAAACTCAACAAATAATTTATTTTTAACATTAAAAAGTGGCATTCATTGCTCAATTTGAGAGTGACACAAATGTAGAAGTAAAGAAGGCAACTAAACTCAACAAATAATTTATTTTTCATATTAAAAAGTGGCATGCATTGCTCAATTTGAGAGTGACACAAATGTAGAAGTAAAGAAGGCAACTAAACTCAACAAATAATTCATTTTTCATATTAAAAAGTGGCATTCATTGCTCAATTTGAGAGTGACACAAATGTAGAAGTAAAGAAGGCAACTAAACTCAACAAATAATTTATTTTTCATATTAAAAAGTGGCATTCATTGCTCAATTTGAGAGTGACACAAATGTAGAAGTCAAGAAGGCAACTAAACTCAACAAATAATTTATTTTTAACATTAAAAAGTGGCATTCATTGCTCAATTTGAGAGTGACACAAATGTAGAAGTAAAGAAGGCAACTAAACTCAAGAAATAATTCATTTTTTATATTAAAAAGTGGCATTCATTGCTCAATTTGAGAGTGACACAAATGTAGAAGTAAAGAAGGCAACTAAACTCAACAAATAACTTATTTTTCATATTAAAAAGTGGCATTCATTGCTCAATTTGAGAGTGACACAAATGTAGAAGTAAAGAAGGCAACTAAACTCAACAAATAATTTATTTTTCACATTAAAAAGTGGCATTCATTGCTCAATTTGAGAGTGACACAAATGTAGAAGTAAAGAAGGCAACTAAACTCAACAAATAATTTATTTTTCACTTTAAAAAGTGGCATTCATTGCTCAATTTGAGAGTGACACAAATGTAGAAGTAAAGAAGGCAACTAAACTCAACAAATAATTTATTTTTCATATTAAAAAGTGGCATTCATTGCTCAATTTGAAAGTGACACAAATGTAGAAGTAAAGAAGGCAACTAAACTCAACAAATAATTTATTTTTCATATTAAAAAGTGGCATTCATTGCTCAATTTGAAAGTGACACAAATGTAGAAGTAAAGTAGGCAACTAAACTCAACAAATAATTTATTTTTCATATTAAAAAGTGGCATTCATTGCTCAATTTGAGAGTGACACAAATGTAGAAGTCAAGAAGGCAACTAAACTCAACAAATAATTTATTTTTAACATTAAAAAGTGGCATTCATTGCTCAATTTGAGAGTGACACAAATGTAGAAGTAAAGAAGGCAACTAAACTCAACAAATAATTTATTTTTCATATTAAAAAGTGGCATGCATTGCTCAATTTGAGAGTGACACAAATGTAGAAGTAAAGAAGGCAACTAAACTCAACAAATAATTCATTTTTCATATTAAAAAGTGGCATTCATTGCTCAATTTGAGAGTGACACAAATGTAGAAGTAAAGAAGGCAACTAAACTCAACAAATAATTTATTTTTCATATTAAAAAGTGGCATTCATTGCTCAATTTGAGAGTGACACAAATGTAGAAGTCAAGAAGGCAACTAAACTCAACAAATAATTTATTTTTAACATTAAAAAGTGGCATTCATTGCTCAATTTGAGAGTGACACAAATGTAGAAGTAAAGAAGGCAACTAAACTCAAGAAATAATTCATTTTTTATATTAAAAAGTGGCATTCATTGCTCAATTTGAGAGTGACACAAATGTAGAAGTAAAGAAGGCAACTAAACTCAACAAATAACTTATTTTTCATATTAAAAAGTGGCATTCATTGCTCAATTTGAGAGTGACACAAATGTAGAAGTAAAGAAGGCAACTAAACTCAACAAATAATTTATTTTTCACATTAAAAAGTGGCATTCATTGCTCAATTTGAGAGTGACACAAATGTAGAAGTAAAGAAGGCAACTAAACTCAACAAATAATTTATTTTTCACTTTAAAAAGTGGCATTCATTGCTCAATTTGAGAGTGACACAAATGTAGAAGTAAAGAAGGCAACTAAACTCAACAAATAATTTATTTTTCATATTAAAAAGTGGCATTCATTGCTCAATTTGAGAGTGACACAAATGTAGAAGTAAAGAAGGCAACTAAACTCAACAAATAATTTATTTGTCACATTAAAAAGTGGCATTCATTGCTCAATTTGAGAGTGACACAAATGTAGAAGTAAAGAAGGCAACTAAACTAAACAAATAATTTATTTCTCATATTAAAAAGTGGCATTCATTGCTCAATTTGAGAGTGACACAAATGTAGAAGTAAAGAAGGCAACTAAACTCAACAAATAACTTATTTTTCATATTAAAAGGTGGCATTCATTGCTCAATTTGGAGTGACACAAATGTAGAAGTAAAGAAGGCAACTAAACTCAACAAATAATTTATTTTTCATATTAAAACGTGGCATTCATTGCTCAATTTGAGAGTGACACAAATGTAGAAGTAAAGAAGGCAACTAAACTCAACAAATAATACGCATCACTCGTGTTGCCGATACACAAGTCATTTATCTTGGAGATTTTTAAACTCTGCATCTAATAACTGAAGGGCTTTCGCAACTGGCTGTAAATTGAGGGAAATGTAAGAAAACCTGCGTAAACGGTGACAGCAGCACCATGAAGTATACCAGATGACGGTAACTTTTTAAGTAAACTAAACATAGAGATAAACACAATGTGCTCTTTAAAAAACGTGATAAATTTTTCTAGTTATGATGATATTCAATAAGACCTGTATACATAAAGTAAGTACTTCAGCTAGTTTATAGTTTATATATATATATATATATATATATATATATATATATATATATATATATATATATATATATATATATTCAAGCAGTTAGATCCAGAATTATCCGGTGTTGAATGAAAAACACTATGTTTTCAAATCTGAGCCAATAATACCACATTAAAATTTCAAATCTTATTTCTTTCATAGTTTATAATATTCATTTCTTGTGATGTGCGACCTCAGGATGTACGCATTCATACAATAGAAAGGAAGGTAAATACATTATTTATTGGAATAACTTTCGGTAAATGTAGAGTTTTTGACCCAATTCGAGGCACACTCGACATTTTAGGGTTACGAATACCGACCTTTGTGCACTTCCGCTCCAAGCCCAGAATTCCATATTAACATTTTTATTCTTATGTTTCAATTTCTATAATATTGAAGTCATAAATAAAATCAAATAAAACGTCGTTTTACTTTTCTACCGATGTCTACGAGGAAGCAGACCCAACAATATTATTATACGCCTGTTATTAAAAGAAAATATATTCATGCAAGTACTCTAAGTTGTGTAATATTACAATATATATATATATATATATATATATATATATATATATACCGCTACTTCCATAAGGGGTACAGTTCATGAACGAACAAACCCACACACATATATATATATATATATATATATATATATATATATATATATATATATATATATATATTTATAAACATATATTTCTAAGGTATATATCCCTTATAATATTGTCCACATTGTTTTCGACTTCAGATCATATATACTGGTTGGTTTCTATCCCAATGACCAACGGAAAGAACCAATCCACAATCATATATTTTTGAATTTGTTATTTTCGGCGAATGCTTATATCTTTTTAATTTCGTCTTATGCACGTTTCACAAGCAGTAACGAAAAATATTATCTTTGGTTTTATTGGCTGCTCTTCACCGACGATAAATAAAACAAATAGGCACAGTAATCCAAAACAAAGCAAATATGAAGAAAGTTGAATCAGAAAGATGAAGAGATCTGCAAGTCAAAAACACGAGAAACTCAGTTTAAAGATAAAAATGAGAACAACATCCTACACACAACAACATCTGACACAACGTTGGAAGTTTCTCAAGCGGTCATCTTAGATCTACCAGGATGGCTAGGATCGTCATGTTTCGAGTCTATACTTAAAACCGTATAAAACTTCAATAACATTTGAAAATTCTTATTTTTAAAATGTTGTTAGCCCTGAAGTACAAGAATAATTATTATTAATTGTTAGATATTATTTAATAGATAGATGCAAGAATACCATTAGTTTTGAAAGTTACTAAACATCCCATGTGCTAGCTATATTTTAGTTTTCCCTGTAACCACAGTGTAAATAATTTTGATTTAAAATATGTAATCTATAACAGATAGTATAAATTCTACCAAATCTAAACTTAATATTATCGATAATATTTTTTTCTGAATTTCATGATTTTCTTAGTAAAAATAATTTTATATAACTAACAATCAATTATTTGTTTTCACAAGTCTAAAGAAATAAAGAATTCCAAGGGACGCAATTCTGTAGAAAATATTTCCGTGGGTATTTTTTAAGATACAAACAGAAGATTTAAAAATACTTACCTGGACTACTATATATATATATATATATATATATATATATATATATATATATATATATATATATATATATATATATATATATATACAGGGTGGCGCAAAAGTCACGCTTAGTTTGAATCAGTAACAACTTTCACATTTAATAAAATTTTCTCCTTATTTTTCAGAATATTACAGATATAAACATTGATAATTAATCATGGAAAAATATAGCACTGAACAACGAACCGAAATGATTGAACTTTACTTCGGAAACCATCGTTCAATAACCTTAACCCTAAGAGCCTATCGTCAGCATTATAATGTCAGACAATCTCCCAGTCAGACCACAATTGATCGTCTTGTGGCCCGGTTTCGGTAGCTGGGTTCAGTCAGTGATCTTCCACGATCTGACAGACCACGTTGAGTACGGACAGCGGAAAATGTAGCACTCGTTGAGGATAGCATTGCTGAAAATCCAGACACCTTAACTCGAAGACGAGCCACTCAGATTGGGATGTCCAGAAGGTCACTTCAAAGAATTTTGCGTGAATTGCATCTGTATCCATACAAAATTCAATTGGTACAGGCATTACAACACAGATTTGCAATCACGCGTAGCTTATGCTGTTCACATTCAGCAATTAGCCAGAGAACAAAATGAGTTCATCCATAAGCTGAAAATGAGCGACGAAGCACATTTTCATCTGAACGGGTTCGTAAATAAGCAAAACTGCAGAATATGGGCCATTGAAAATCTAAGAACCGTTCATCAGCGTGAATTACATCCACTAAAATGTACCGTATGGTGTGGTGTTACCTCGGAAAGAGTGAGCAGTCCATATTTTTTTGAAGACGAAGAAGGTGTCGCTGTTACGATACCTGCACAGCGATATCAACAAATGATTGAAATTTTTTAAGGCCAGCTGTTCAGGACAACCCGGAAATGTGGTTCCAATAAAATGGAGCTACTGCCCACACTGCCCGACAAAGTATGGCGCTCTTAAGTGGATTGTTTGGCGAGCGCTTAATTAGCAGATTTTCTGATTTTAACAAGCCTTCTCGTTCACGGATTTAACAGCCCCTGACCTTTTCCTTTGTGGTTATCTTACGGAAAGGGTATATGTGAACAAGCCTACAACGATTCAAGAAGCTGAAAAACAATATCAGACATGAAATCCAAGAACTAGAGCCAGTTATTATAAGGACTGTAATGTAAAATGCCCTAACTAGAGCCCGTCTTTGTGAGGCCGAAAATAGTGCCCATTTAAAGGATATTATTTTAAAACCCTACTGCAACAAAATTACCAAGTAAATGTATTATTTATCAGAAAAGCCTAGTAAATTACTTGAAATGTTGTAGTTTCTATCACCTTAACAAACCAATGCGCGACTTTTGCACCAGCCTATATATATATATATATATATATATATATATATATATATATAATGAATAAATTCTCACGTCTTTGAGACATCGTTTTGTTTGGAATGTTATAAATATATGTATAGTAAAAAACATGTAATTTTATTTTAAAATAAACATTTATTTAATTTAAGATATAAGCTAGTTTTCAACCTAAGTAGGTCTTTATCAAGCAACTTTTTTTATTTTTTATTCTTACTTTTTTGTCAGGGATATACCCGCCTCTTGTAACGTTAGTAGGAATCCGAAAGCGTCTGGATTCTAATAGGTTCAGAAAGTCCTTTTAAGTGTCACACGTGACTTCTAGGTAGATTAATCAGTAATGAATTGGCATTCAATTTTAGATATCGCCTTCTTTTGAATATTAGAAATTTATGTAAAGCAAAAAAACGATATAGTTTGTTTGAAAAAAACATTTATTTAATCTTAATAAATTGAGCTTGCTTCTAACCTTAATATGTCTTCATCAATCACTTTTCTTTATTTATATATATATATATATATATATATATATATATTTTTGCAAA
>OY744531.1:52664699-52667199 GCA_963556195.1 Sepiola atlantica
CAAATGGGCGGACAAACCTCTCACACAAAATGCGATGACGCATCTAAATATAGAGCTTCTTAAGATGATCATGTATCTAAAACAGAGGTAAATTCTTAGGGCTATTATGCATCTAATACAGAGATATATTTTTTGGATTATTATGTATCTAATACATAGGTAAATTCTTAGATCTATTATGTATATAATACAAGATAAATTCTTTGGATTATTATGTATCTAATACAGAGTTAAAATCTTAGGACTATTATGTATATAATAGAGAAGTAAATTCTTAGGACTATTATGTCTATAATACAGATATAAACTCCATATACTTATGCAGAGTGAAGCCCTGAGTATTATTATGTACCTAATATAACGGCAATCTCTCATTACTACCCTGCATCTAATAATAAGGTAAACTTTAAATTCTATCAAATACAAAGTTAAACCACCAATACTATCATGTATTAAATGCACCGACAATACGTTCAGTACTACCCTGCATCTAATACATAAATAGACTCTCAATGCTATCATGTATTAAATTCAGAGACAAACTGACATTATTATGATATATCTAATGCAGAGGTAAACCTTCAATACTTACATGTATCTGATACAGATGTAAACATTTAATAACATTAGTTTATACAAAAATAAACCTCCAACACTATCAGGTATCAAATACCGAGTTACACACTAAACTCTATTATGTATATCATACATATGTTATTTATATTACAAAATAGTTTTTTATGATAACTTTATTAACGAATATGCATTTAGGGATGTAAGTCTTGTCTATTACATAACTCAAAAATACAGTGGATATAATAATATTTCAATTAAATATAAGGAAGGAGTTACTGAAAATGATAACAAGAATAGAATAAAAATAAATCATTTGGTCTACCTCGCTGTATAACCAGCTGATGAAAACAAAACTAGGCAATAAAGTGATAAATTGTCTTTTATATAAAATATTAAAATAATAAGTATGTGAAACGGTCTTGCAATTGCTATGCTAATTCAGAAATGATCATCAAAGTCCACAATAATAAAAGAGTAAATGAGAGCCGTAAAGAGAAAAATAAAAATAATATTCAAAGAAAAGTGAGAAATAATAATAAAAATAATAATAATAATAATAATAATAGTATTATTAATGATAATAGTATTAATAATAACAATAATAATAATAGTATTAATAATTATAATAATAATAATAGTGTTAACAACGATAATAAATCATTATAAATAATAATAAAATCTTAAGAAAAATAATGACTCTGATAGAAATAGTAATAACTCACATTAAAACGAGAAAGGTAAAAGTTGAGAAAAACATACACCTATAAAATAAGAGTAAATTGCTCCTTATAAAATACCTGTTAGGCAAAAAGCATAATCTACTAAGCCCCAATCTACCAAGGAAAACGAAAATAACAAAAAATATTATATGGGGAAACTGCGCTAGAATAATATAATTGTATATAATAATCACAAGAGCAAATTCAACCTAAAAATCACAGATAGCAAATTATTATCAGACCATTATTATGAACTTAAATAGAGACAACGCTCGACTATAGTCAAATGGAAAATATTAAGATGGACCAGGACATGCAGATATTTAGACGATCCGTTTAGATTAGGATTAAGTGATAAACTAGAGATTTTGAACTTTAAATTGTATAATAAAGTAATCGTAGAAATGAAATAAATTGAATAACTAATTACAAAACGCACTGATACAACAGCTAGTACATATTAAAAAAATATATAAAAGAAATAGCATATAGGATAGTACACAATAAATCTAAAATTACGACAGCTAACAATAGATAAATACGATAAGCAACAAGTTCTAGTATTCGTGGATATGGTAAGGTCACCTTTTCTTTGTTTGGCCTATTTGGAAGGGCACCAAAATTGCTTTTAAAAAAAGTGAGTATAATCAATTGACTGAGGGAAATATGTAGTGAGGGAATATCAATCACGCAGGTTGGTTAAAAACTATAGTAATAACTGGTTAACTAATAAAACAATCTAAAGATATAAATCTATACAATACATCTGATGATTTCCATCAAGAATGAAACATAAACATTGATGTATAGCTTACGTGTTGTAACTATTGTTTATATTAATACAAAGCTTTACTCATGTATTGGGCACTGTTGAAGTAAATACTGAAAAATATGTACGTCAAAATATTTTATATTATACGTGTATATATGAAATAGAAAAAACTTTATATATATATATATATATACATATGCATATATATGTGTGTGTGTGTATGTGCGTGTACATGTCTGGTTTCGTTTTCATATGTCTCTTTTTACGTGTGCTTTCACGGAGACTTCTGTCTTTCGGAAGCCGTATAAAATACTATTAGATGTCACACTGGCACCAAATAATTGGAAAGAAGTGTAACAAAAATGAAACTTGGCCCCCTTCTTTGGTTAGAATATAATCGGTTATCGTCGGATTCAGTACTAAATCAGTAGCA
>OY744531.1:52672199-52732199 GCA_963556195.1 Sepiola atlantica
TGATAGTATGAATTGGATTTTAAACGTAGTAAAAGTTAATTGTTAGGTACAGATGCCCGTAAAACTACTTTTGAATCCTAAGAATACTTTTAGAAATAAAATAAATAAATAAATAAATAAATATTTGATGCCCCCTTCGGTATTTTGGAATTGTTGTCTGACTAACTGGAGGATATATTTCGCCGTGAGTGAACCCCCCCTTAGTTTCGCATTTAAATTAGTAACTTACTATTGAGTGTAGAATACACTTAAATTAAACTTATCTAACTTATCTAAATATTGTTAGAAAAGATTTATTAATAAATACTATATACATTCCATAAAAACACCGATGTAGAATACATTTTTTAATAGATGATTGAATGGACGGCTGACACTAGAAAACTATCTAAAAAATACTGTACCTCAATGAGTTTCGCACCCTAACGACCTAAATAAACATTGAAGTAACTTTAGTAAAAAATGAATTATGTTACAGTTAACTGGAACTTTAAAAATAAATTATAGAACCTATTAAATAATTTAGGAAATATTACCGAATGAAAATGTTAAAGTTGTTCGCACTCATGTTTAGGATATGCTGGATTTAAACGAAAAATTCAAAATGGCGGAATAGTTTGATCTCATACGTGTGAGTGTTTGCTCTCAATTTTTATTTGTTTTTTTTTGCTTGTTTTCACCCTAAAATGAAACTGATGTGTAGTGTAGGTGTTTTCAAGACACTCTAATCCAAGAACTTTTTACTCTTTGTGATTTTTTTCTGATGATTTTGTAGTTTTTGCAGAGACGATATTAACATACTAATGTTGTTTGGCAAAAGGCACATTAAATAGACCGGTAAAAATTTTAAGTTTAAAAAAATTTTTTTTAAATATGTGAAAAAATAATAATAAAAGTAATAAAATAAACCATGGTTATTGGAATATAATATAAACTGTGTTATATTTTGCTCTGTTATCAATAATTGGCAAGCATTGAGCTGAATCTTCAAAGGAGACTAACAAGTAAAAAGATTTGATGGTATATGGTAGTACATATATTGTCTTTAATAATTAATTAATTATATATATATATATAAATACATATATATATATATATGTCTATATCTAAATTTAATTCAAAATACAATGATAAATATTTCATATTTATCTGAGATCTTATAGTTATAAAGGCATGCTCAATATTATAGATATATCATTAAAATAAGAAAAAAAAAGAAAATGTATTATATTTATTAATTAAGCAAGTGCTCCATGGATTAAACGTAATATTTTATCTATATTTTCCTTGCTTGAACACTTGGTCCATTAATAAATATTTTAAATTGTCCAATTTTTTTAACATTGCATTTTTCTTACATTATATATATATATATATATATATATATATATATATATATATATATATATAAAGCTATGTTTGAAGGCTATGACTCTGCAGTTTGTTAGAAAAATACCGTTGGATACGAAACGACGTAAACATAATAAATGACAATATTGAAAGATTTCAATTATTCCCGATTATTAATTATTTATTAACTAACGTGATGTATCGAACCAGGATGGTGCTTTTATGTTCTTTGAATATTTAGGTAAACCTAATCTTCAGAAAAAGGAAGAACATTTATAACCACTTAGTTGGGGTATGTTTTTGCCAGGTATTTAATCTTCCTTAATTTTCCAAAGAGACACAATGGAAAATTAATATTCTTTTTAAATTTAATATTTAAAAATTTGAATAGACACATTTATATAGCTGCACATTTTGAGAAATATGATGTTACCAAAGACATTTGATCTAATGTCCACACACGTACATCTAAATAAGCTATTAATATTGAACACTCTCTTCATATGAATATAGCAATGAATGCAATTAAATAGTATACATTGTATTAATAACTGATATTGAATATTCAGCTCGTTGTTTTTTCCAATACCGTTTGAAAGGTGTATTTTATTTATATATGTTTAGTATATGGAATAGTCGATAAGCGTGTAACAGACTAGTAGAAATAATAACACAGATACATCTCTAGATCCAACCACCTTTCCTGATACTAAATATTCTTGAATTTAAGTTTAGGTGTTAAACTTTATATATATATATATATATATATATATATATATATATATATATATATATATATATAGGTAGAAGGGTGAAAAGGAATTAGAAAAGCGAAAGGCAGATCTTTTTTCAATTCAGTTGCTCAATGCAAGGTATATTCCGCGAAAAGGCATTTTACCTTCCCTAAAAGTTCGCTTTTAGTGGTCCACTTGTTATATATATATATATATATATATATATATATATATATATATATATATATATAGTAAGTTATTAAAATATATTCATGGCAATTAAGCTACACAGATGTCTCTTGCGTTTCATCCACGGGGGAATCTTCAGGCTAAAATGCATGGAGTTAATTTTGTCTGTGTTTTATATATACTGCTAGCTAGTTAACCAATCAGATTATTTGTTGTTCTCGTAGACAATCGCTGGGCTTCTCACGAACAAATGTCTGGTTAGTTTCTCTTTTTATTTCCTGTTCTATTGTTCTATTGTTCTATTTTTCTATTGTTCTGTTTTCTATAGAGTGGTCTATATCTTGTTTTTTGTTGTGTCACTATAATGGGTGCACTTATTTTAACACGTGGTGCCTTGTATTTTAATTTTAGGTTCTAGTTTTTAAGTTGTTAGGTTTCAGTTTTTTTTTACTTATATGTTGTTTGTTTATTTATTTATTTATATATTGTTAGTCTAAGGTAAATTTTATTTTGTGCAGACAGCTGTTTACTATTTCATATCTACGGTTTAATAGATTTTTGGGGGGTGTTTAAAATTTAGGATTTCAAATTACTCATTCAGACATAATCTACACGGGTCGTCTAAACTTCTAAATGTAATGGCCTGTCGTATTATTTTCCATGCAATTATTGGTGAGCGTCATATTTCTTTGAGCTTGCAATAGCGGTTTGCTAGTGCTGTTTTAATTCGACGTTCGCCGTTTTTAAATGTGCTTTTGCGGTCATAATATATGGTTGGTAAATCTAGGGAGGTCATACCCACGTAGTACTTCTTGTTATTCGGTCTTTCTTTGGCAAATATTGTGGCTTGGTAAGCAATACTTTTGGTTAGGCATTTATTTTGTAGTGGACAAAGTGTACGATTTATGCAGTTACATCTGTTCTCTTCATTGCTAACTTTTTCATTTCTATTCGGATGATTACTCTTAGGGTTTTGTTTATTTCTATTTGTATTGTTTATATTTTTGTTCTTCTTAGTGTTATTTTTGTTATATTTTCCACTTTTTTATGTAATTTGCTATTTTTTCCTCTCTTTTGTTCTCTTTTAGTATTTTGTTATTGTGTGCCTTAATTATCATTTCTAGGTTTTCACAGCAGCTGTAGGATAGTTTTAGGTTCTTTTTATTGAATATTCTATGCAGGGGATTGGTTACGGGGAAGTGTTTTTCAATCAGATTTAGGAATTTTTTGCCGAGTTTTATTTTAGCATCTGGTTATAGATTATATTTCTTTTTAATTTGTTTAATTATAATAATTGGTGTCCTGTTTTTTATATTTAATGTCGGTATTATTGTAACCACTATTTTTAGAGCTCTATTGTAAATGTTGCTTGATTTTTTAAGACAATTTCGTAGCTATAATTATTGATAAGTCTACGTTCGATAAATTCATAATATGTTTTATGATTGATGGGAGTGATTAAACTGTGGGTGTACGCATATTGGAGGCGCTATCTTTTAAGTATGATTCGTAAGTATTTTTAATTTAAGTTTAACGTGACATCTAAAAATGAGTTGTGTCTTATATTAACCAGTACTTCTACTTTTTGGCCTAGTTTTTTTCATTTCCATATGCATAATTTTCTCGAATTCTCTAGTAGAAATAATAACACAGATACATCTCTTGACGTTGTTGGAATATCTTATTATCGCTAATCTATCATCTCTATATATGCCGACATCTGTATTATCAAATATATTTGTGAGTGTATATAACATAAATAACCTAGTTAGCCTAAGGTAGATTTTATTATGTGCTAACAGCTGTTTGCTATCTCACTTCTACAGTTCAATAGAATTTATAGATCTTTAAAGTTTAAGATTTCAAATTTCTCATTCAGACATAATCTACGCAGGTCGTATTAATTTCTAAATGTACTGGTCTCTCATATTATTTTCCATTAAAAAATCTGATTGGCTAACCTGTTAGCCGTATATATAGCCGTTTCATATTTTAAATATCATTCCCCCATGTACATATATATATATATATATATATATATATATATATATATATATATATATATATATATATATATATATATATATATATATATATATAAACACCCGGCAAAACAAACTCTATGCATTTTAGCCTGAAGATTACCCCCGGGGACGAAACGTGGGAGCCTCTGTGTAGATTAACTGCCATAAATATATTTTCATAACTCACTACCTACTATATATATATATATATATATATATATATGTGTGTGGAAATGAATGAAGAAAGATACAGATGTGCGAATGAAAAATCTATTTTATCTTTGATTGTCGAATGCAAGGTGTACTTGAACAATCGAAGATGAAATTGATTAGTCATTCGCACATCTTTATCTTTCTTCCTTCATTTATTTTTTATAATTGTTCTATCTCGTATACTAAGCTTAAGTTATTTTACTATAGGTTCAATTCTCTAAAAGTATACTTTTAGCCTTAAATTATATATATATATATATATATATATATATATATATATATATATATATATATATATATATATATACAGGGTCGGGCAGCTAAATTGGTACTTTTTTATATTTACAAAATTCATAAATTAAAGGATTAAATATAGAAAGATATCATTTTAACATTTATTTATTCAATAATTACAGTCTAGTATTGAACAAAATTATTCAATATGAGCACCCTTTGCGTCAATTATTTTGGAGATCCTTGTACGAAACCGTGAACAGCTCCTCTTTATTTTATTGGGATCTAGATTGCGAAATGCTTGTTGAATGGCTGTCTTCAATGAGTTTATATGGATTAGCATGACTTTCGTAGGGTCATAGTTTCTACGTATCCAAGGTAATAAAACATTATTAAGAATGTTCAAATACTCCGCTGTGTCGATTTTAAGACCCGCTTCGATGAAATCAGGATGCATCACCTTTCCATCACTTGCCACGGCTGCAAAAACGATCACAGAAGCAGGATTGTTGCTCTGCATCACAGGAAGAACTTCCGAAGGGTCACAGGCAATAACTCGAGTATTCTGGCGATTTGGAACCTCATCCACGATGAACTTTTTCTCATCAACAAACATGCGCACATGTTCTCCTTTATGTTTCAGATGGTTGATAAGCTTGGGGCATCTTTCAACTCTGATAGTTTTTGAACGAGCAGTTAGGAGATTACGGCGTCTCCTAACGTAGGACTTCATTCCAAGATCTTCGTTGATTGCTCTGCTGATAGTTCTGCGACTCACATTGCGCTTTTTTGCCAGTTTTGACATCGACTGACTTGGGTCTGCCTTTATCGACCTTTTTAGTCATACCAGGAAAGTTTTTGTGCGCTTTCGATCACTACGAGTACTGTGTCGACTTCTCTCAACCTTACACTCGACATCGAAATTAGACAGTCGTCTTTGCATATACAGTGCTCTTAACGATGTCCCGGCGCGTCTCATTTCGCATATAGTTATTCTTCGTGTTATTAAAAAAAAAATTAGTAAATATAATTATGCTATGTTGCAATATGTGTTAAAGGATCCTTAGTAAAACCAAACGTAATCATGTGATCGAAAATAAAAAAAGATATTAGCATTTTAAATTAGTTTCAATTTATCTGCCCACCCTCCTTTTCTCTGCATACACCCCCCCACACACACAAACATTCCAACTTACTTTTTCCCCTTCAGTCTTGACCGCAGCCATCTGTTCAAACACCTCCTTCCTCCCTCTCCTCCACTCCCAGTCTGCCGTCCTCATTATTCCTGCTCATCCTCCCACCTCTTTCTCTTACTACCAGCCACAGTAGTCCTTGCTCACCCCCAACTTTTCCACTTCTTCCCCACTCATTTTCATCAACATTCATTTTTCACTCCTCACCAAGTACGGACGTCCACCCAGTAGTGGCCAGTATTTTCTTCCTTTTCCCAATATGTCAACCCTACATATGTTTGTACTTGCATGACATTTTTCTTTATATTATCATCCTGATGAAGTCTTATAAATAAAGACGAAACGTTGATGTACACATAAATAACATCCATTTTTTGGTTTTTCCTTTTTCATTTTCACCTATATATATATATATATATATATATATATATATATATATATATATATATATATATATATAAGAGTTTTATGTAGTTTGCTTGAAGCATTGTTTATTGGTATATAGAAATGTGATATTTAGAAGGCAATACAATGCAGAAGTGTGACGGATAGACACAAGTGTGAGCAAATAAGACATATAATGGTGGAACAAATGAATTAGTTTAAAGCTTAATACAATGTGTACATACACATATATATATATATTTATTTATTATTATTTTTGTTGTTGTTTTTTTCTTTTTCACAACACATATATATCTTCCTATCTACACAATGTTACAATGTTATGTAATACCTGTATCAAGATGGTCTGGTGAAAATTCCGTATGATATAATATTTTTTTTTTAAATATTATATCATACGGAATTTCCACCAGACCATCTACATACAGGTATTACATAACATTCAACCATTGTGTAGATAGACAGATATATATGTGTTGTGAAAGGGGGAAAAACAACAACAAAAATAATAATAAATAAATATATATATATGTGTATGTACACATTGTATTAAGCTTTAAACTAATTCATTTGTTCCACCATTATATGTCTTATTTGCTCCAACTTGTGTCTATCCGTCACACCTCTGCATTGTATTGCCTTCGAAATATCACATTTCTCTCTCTCTCTCTCTATATATATATATATATACATACACATCCGTGACCACACATACACACGCACATTAATGTAAAGAGAGAACGAGAGATGCATAGACAGATACATGTGTATAGGTATATACATGCATATACGCATACCCACACATCTACATACGTGTGGGAGCGATATAGAGATAGAAAGCGGATAGGCACATGAATGAATAAAATTAACTGGTTTACCTGGCAAGTATGAGGAAAAACAAAATAGTGGATATTGGGACTGTTTTACAGTCCCAATATCGACTATTTTGTGGGAAGATTTTAACATCCTACCATAACACACACTTGTTTTTCACTGTTGCAAAATAGTGTTGATCAGTTCGTATGTTTGTGGAAAGAATAATTGTGTAGAAGTCCCAGGTCTATATTTAGTTCTGAGGTGTGCGTGTTTAATTTCAGAATAGGTTTTGTCTCATATTTTCGTATGTGTTGTGGTAATTTGAATTTGGAGGCTACGAGGATTCATTTCATGTTGTCGGTGGCGTGGTTCGGAAGATTGAAATGCTCAGCTTCAGGGTATCGTGTGGATTTGTCTCTGACCGTTTGTTTATGGTTGTTGAGGCGTTTGCGGAACTCCAGGGTATATATATATATATATATATATTAGTATTTCATGTATCCACATGAAATTGTATGAAGAGATATGATTTTTTATGTATCAATTTTCAGTATTTACTTCAACAGTGCTCGATACGTAAGTAGAACTAGGTAGTAAGCTATGAAAATATACGTATGGCAATTAAGCTACACAGAGGCTCCCGCGTTTCAGACCCGGGGGGGGAATCTTCAGGCTAAAATGCATGGAGTTATTTTTGCCGGGTGTTTTTATATACACGGTTGGCTAGTTAACCAATCACATTATTTGTTATTCTCTCAGCCAATCGTTGAGATTCCCACGAACAAAGGTGTGGTTAGTGTTAGTTCCTTCCTATATTCTGTTCTATTGTTCTTTTTTCTATAGGTTGGCCTATATCCTGTTTCCTTAGTTGTGTCAATATAATAGGTGAATTTATTTTATTTTATTTTAACACGTGGGTTCCTTGTATTTCTATTTTAGTTTTTTTTTTAATTGTTAAGTTTTTGTTTAGTTTAGTGTTTGTTTATTTATTTATTTATCGTTAGCCTAAGGATAATTTATTTCTGTGTAGGCAGCTGTTTGCTATCTCACTTCTACAGTTTAATAGATTTCGAGCCTCTTTAAAATTTAGGATTTCAAATTTTTCATTCAGGCATAATCTACACGGGTCGTCTAAATTTCTACATGTACTGGCTTGTCGTATTATTTTTTATTCAATTATTGGTGAGCGTTACATCTGCCCTCATCTGTCTTTTTAGATAGGCATTTGCGTTTCTGAGTCTTGCATTCGACTTCGCTTTTCTCATATATATATATATATATATATATATATATATATATATATATATATATATATATACGAATAAAAATAGATATTTGTTTTGGATTTACTTTAAAATATAGATGTTATCAATCGAATATGAATACTTGAAGAGAGAAAATCCGATATAATGAGCATAATAAACCATGAACTATTATATACAAATTATAGAGTAAAGTAAGGTTTCCCTCATAATCTTCGTGAAAAAAGTATGTATAGATTTAATGAATGTCGGATGCAGTTACATTTTTCAGCCTGACCGTCGTATATTATACACTTATGAAGACTCTTCATAAATATTTGCGGTATGTTTTATACTATAAACAATTTTGTTTTCCATATATATATATGAAATATCGAAATAATGATACAAAAATTTGAAAGTTTACACTTTTATTAAATTATCAAGTGTTCAAGCTAAAATATAATAAACTGACGTTTAATCCATGGATTTTCAAAGAATCGCTCTTCTCCTCAGAATAAAAAATCGATAAAATTACTAATTATTTGTAAGCATTAATTTGAAAATTTGCAACTAAATATGTTTTTTGATTTGTTTAAAGATTTGAAAATTTGCAACTAAATATGTTTTTTGATTCGTTTGAAGAAAAATTGGTATGGGGAGTGCCAAAGATAGGCAACATGTCATTGTAACATGTAAAATATTAAAACATCAAGTTTGGAAGGTTTTACTGAAAGGTAAGGTGAATGATTCCAATAAAGGCCAAAGCCAGAAGTGTGTTAAAATTCTTCTGGCTTTGTATTTATAGGAATCATTCACCTACTATTCAATACAACATTCAAATTAGATTATGTTCACTGTTACAATGATTTGATGGCCACTTTTGAAACTCGCCTTAAACTATTTTGTTGTAAACATATTGAAAAAGTGTAACACATTTTCAAATTAATGCTTACCAATAATTAGCAATGTTATTGTTTTTTTTCATTCTGAGGAGAAAAGCAAATCCATAGATTAAAGGTCAGTTTATAATATTCTTTGCTTGAACCTTTGATTATATAATACACTTGTAAACTTTCAATATTTTATTTCATCAATTTAATATTTCCTATACTAATTCTCCATTTACAATATCGAGCATCTCCTTATCACGATAGGATTACATATGAAACATGTATCTTTATTTTATTAAAATCTATGGTGTGTATATATATATATATATATATATATATATATATATATATATATATATATATATATATATATATGAGTTTGTGTGTGGGTGTGTGTATACAGCGCATTCTGTCTATATGCAACTATTATTATATATATCAAAAACTACAAAACTCCTTATGGAACCTTTCTCAATTTTTGGTGACGAATTTGTTTCTTCGTTAGAAATGTAGGAGGGATGATTGATCATTTTGCAGCCATTATTTTTATTCTTTTGAGCTGTCTTTATTTTAGTTTGCTTTTCTGATGCTACTTTTAAAATGTTGTCTTTTTTTCATTTATTCTTCATTATTTTATTCGTTCATTCTTTCTGGTCGGGGGTAATTTTAGATATCAAGATAATTTGATGTCGTTGATGAAATGAAGAATTAATCATTTGTAGACGCCGATAGCAATTGCCTCCAAGAGGGGAAAAAGAAGAGAACCAGGAATTCGAAGGAAAAGAAAATGTAAAAAAGGAATAGAACAAGCTAGTCAGAAATAGAGAGGCTAAATTGTGAACAGAAAAAGGATGAAGAAAATAAAGAGAAGTGAATGTCATAAAGTCTCCATTAAAATGAAAAATCAAATAAAAATTAATGACGTTAATGTTACCAGGAGACAGAGAAATAAAAAGATCAAAGATATATATATATATATATATATATATATATATATATATATATATATATATATATATATATATATATATATATATAGGGTGTTCCAGACCAATTTTACACTTTTAGAAAATAAAAGAAAAAACGTCATATCTTGTCCAATAATTGATGTATTCTTCAAAATCCAAAGTTCATCTTTTATATAATCCTTGGCCGGATATAGTTCAATCGGTAGAACTGTACTGAATTTTCACCAACCACACAAGGTTTAGCTGGAACAATGTGATAATAGACAAAATTCTTAATTTTATCTAGGAAAAAGTTACAAGAATAGACTTAATTTTAGTCAGGGTTAAGAGTCTCAGAAGAATTCTAACTCTTACTCTCACTTATGAAAATTTTACAGCCAAAAAACAATTAATTTATGAAATTGCAGAAAAAAATCACCATTGTTACTAATGAGGAAAGATATGTAATTAAATACACATAGTTAAATCCCTCGCAATTTATTGAACTACCGTATACAATTGAAGTAATAACACAGAATATCCTGAGCAAATTAAGATAAGCAAAGTATAATAGTTGCGTCCGTCATTTCAAATTAAAATTATGGTTGATACAAAATATTACCCTTTACAGTTATACGTAAGAATCCGGCTTAAATATGGCTTACATTCAAACAATAGTATCTTAACCAAAGTAGTTATAGGTTTATAACAACTTGTATCGATTAACAATTTAATGACCAAACAATACCGTAATAATAAGGTGTATTCTATCTTATACCCAGCCACCGTATAGCTGAAATAGTCAATGTAACAACCTTTAGAAGGTGAGAACTCGAGAATTACCATTTGTATTAAGGAAAGATGCTAACAGTGTCCTGCTTTTTTTCGTTTTTTTTGTGTAATTTTGTTAACGGATTGGTATATGTATCTCTGCTTGCATTTTAATTTCCGAACCATTGAACCTAGTCCGATGAGATTTAAAAATATGTTTGCCTCTTATTTTAGTGTATAGCTATGAACAGGAATAAAGGAAACAATCAAAGAAACACATATTGGGAATAAAAAGAATTACAACTTAATCATGAAAAATTCATTTCGATATTTCGTACCAGAGTCCGGGCAAGTATACATAAAGTTGAAAGTAGAAAAATAGCATTGTGACACAGAGTAATTAAATCGCTCCTTTCTGTATGGCCTCACACCGAACTTGAGGGTGATGAAAGATATCACAGTTTTCGCAACTAAAATATCATTATACTCGTAATTGAAAGGGGGCTCTGTTAATCAAATTTCTCCTTACCTCTACCGGTAGATTTGTAGTCAATAACTCGGGTCGTTCGGTGACCTAAGTCTCGATAGGTCAAACTACCTACGGCATGACAATTGTCGGTAGCAGTGTGTATAGGTCGGTGGATAAACTATCACAAGTGACTTTCACTTTCTTTTCCTCCCTTCTATGTTGTTGGTCGTCTCGTGCTTCTTTTTTAATTAATTTTTTCTTTTGTTGCTGTCACGAGTGAGAAGAGCAGTAGTTGAAAATCCGTCATAAAGTGATGGCTCATTCGTGCCTTGATCCAAAGATTCGAGTTTTGTGATTTTCGAAATGCTGTGATAAAAATAAATACTATTTTTAGACAAATCTTGTATCAAGTGTTCAATTTCCAGCTGCTATATTCCTTTTGCCCAAAGTGTTGATGATTAAGTTTCTGCAGAGAATTTATACCTTAATTTAGTGTGACTGATTATTACTCGTTCGGCCATGCAGCAGAACACACGCTTTGGAAGATCTAAAGAAAACGTGAGCTCAAGACAATGGTCCACCGCTGCTGTAAATGGAGATGTGACTATCGTACTCTAGGATCTTGTGGCGCCGTGCCAGGATTATAAGATGCCACCCAAGAATATCTCTGTCGGTGCATCCACACCAAGATACTCTCCTTGGTTCACTATAATTTCACTGCATAAAGTTGGAGTATTTGGACACTTTTTTAATATTTTAAGGTTGTACCTTATTGCACATATCAAACTAAAACACACAGCTGTTTCTATTTTGCATACCGTCTTCGAAAGTATAATTCTGCTATAAATTATATAATTTAATAATATAACTCAATAAAGCAGTGAATTCGTGCGAATCAGCATGGTACGACTTTTTGACCGGTTTTATTTTGTAGTTGGTATTGGTTTCTCCGATTCTTTCTACAATCAGCTACTTTTAGGAGGGACCACGTAAAGGTTGCCAACACCAATAAATAGTGTTATAAGACCGACAAGGTTTAAACATGTTACACCCAGCCGTCAGTCCGCGTTGTTACCATTTAACGACGGCCACCGCCTTTTGTTACAAGGAAAGGGATGTAGCATTTATAGATTTGAATTGCGAAACAAAATCCAGTCTAACCTACTAGTTTGCGAATAGAAGGGGTAGATTTCTGATTTTACATAAGTCTGAAAGAAGTTGAACGCTGCACGTTGAGCTCACAGTCTACACTTGTATCTATCAGACCGCTTCACTCATTTGACTGTAATTTAACCCATTAGTTACCAATTTATTTCTTTAATTTATTAGCAGTAATAATAATAATAATTATTATTATTATATATATATATATATATATATATATATATATATATATATATATATATATATATATATATATGTATATATATATATATATATATATATATATATATCAGATAGTAGATGTAATATTTGAAAGCACTCCAATCTTTAGGATTTACTATAGATATTTCTGAAAAATACAGATGTTGCTAAAATATGGGTAATTATTCTTCTGGTCTTAAAAAAAGACGATGTACGCTAATAGGTTAAATAAAATGGATATTATAGTAAACTCGAAAAAAGGCAAAACTAATTAGAGACAAATTTAAGGCACAAATGAAATAAAATCGAAGAATTAAGAAGGTGATTTACGTATAACTTAAGTAGAGGAAAAAAAAGAGTTCCACTTCTATAATTGTTGTGGTGGCAACCACTCATTTGCATATACAAATAACGTTACACTATAAATGTCAAGCCTAGGTTGGCCTTAGTGTGTGTTACCTAAATGCCACCAGAAGTGACGCCGAAGAGCGTACATGTCCTCCCACCAAGACTCTCTGACTCGACACCTTCATTTGTACATACTGTAACTATACCTTTTCTTTAATACACTTATTATTGCATTCTCCTTGTTGTTTGCGTCTTCATTGTATTCCTCACTAATTATTGTTCATTATTGGTCAAATATAACAGTTTGACGAAGAACTATAAAAAAAAAGTACAATGCAAAGTGTTGACGACCAAACGGATTTTACGCTAAAGAAAAGTTTCAACTTAAGTGAAAAAAAAAACTCGAACGTGGCAAAAGCGACAATTTACGCCGTTTTCTGGGAATCCGACTTGCAAACGAATGTAAAAGTGAATTTTTGTTTTGTCGCTAAACGACAAATCTGTTTTGTATTACTAAAGGACCAACTTGCAAACGAAAAGCGGATTTTGTTCTTTCGCAAAACGACAGGTCAGACTCGTATTACGAAAAGCAAGGAAGTAACCTACGAAAAAAAAAAAAAGTTCACCAGTGGATTCTAATTACTGCTCCCCGTTAGCAAAACAACACCTAAAAGAATCTTTTAATTAATAATTTGTTTGGCGGCGGTACTAAAAGTAAATACCATAGCTAGAAATTAAAGCTCAAGGAAAGGATTTTTTTTTTTAAAGTTGTCACTGGATAACGGATAATACAGTAAAACGTCACGAAAAAAAAAAAGAAAAAAAGGGTAATCTCAATTTAAGAGTATTTTAATTACTAAAATACTAGAAAAAAAATCCAAAGAACTGAATGTACTGCATACATTATTTTCAATTGTGACTCGGAAAAAAAAAAAAAAAAAAAAAAATGGAAGACTTATCAAAAATGTTCATGTTATTTTTACAGGCACAAGCTGACCGCGAGGAAAGACAAAATGAACGTTTTGCTAAAACACTGGAACTGCTAAAGAGTAATCGAGAAAATGTCGACAGTGTTAATTTCTCCCATACAACTATCTTTAATAGTATGGACACATTTAATTATGTGCCGGAGGAAGGAAAGACTTTTGAAGCATACTATACAAGATACGAGGATGTCTTTCAACTGGACTGCAAAAATTGGCCAAATAGCCAGAAAGTGAGCCTCTACTCAGGAAATTGGGTACATCAGAACACAGCAAATTCATAGATTACATATTACCTAAAAAAACTGCGGAATCAGAGTTCATGGAAGCTGTGAGATTACTAAAAGAATTATTTAATCCAAATATATCTCTTTTTCATAAAAGATGGCTGTGCATGAATCTAAGAAAGATGGACAACCAAGATTATTTGACATACGCATCAGTTGTCAATAAAAACTGCGATAATTTTAAGCTTGCGGAACTAATGGTAGAAGATTTTAAATGTCTAATCTTCGCACAAGGGTTAGTTTCCACGAAAAATGCAGAAATACGCAGACGAGTGTTGTCTAAGCTGGAATCTGAGCAAGATTTAACCCTCCAGAAACTAGCAGAGGACTGTGAAAGGGCCATTACACTAAAAAAGGATTCAAAAAATATAGAAGAATCCGGAGTGGCATATGTAAGAAAAGTTAGAAAACCATACACACCAACCAAGAACTTTACAAAGAAAAGCAATCGAAATGGAACGGGATATTACAATCCTAATAACCATAAATATAGGACAGATTATAACAAGCCTCTTCCTAGATATAACTGTAAGAGATGTGCAGAAAAGCATTGGGAATCAGATTGTCCTTATAAAAAGAATAAATGCTACATTTGTAAGAAGGTGGGACACAAAAGCGATTGCTGCAGATATAAAGATTACACTAGAAAGAGAGTACAGCAAACAAAATCAAATACAAAATTAGACAAAGATCGGCGAAAATACGTAAAAGAGGAAATATTTAAAACACCAATAAAGTTACAACTCGACTCCGGCTCCGATATTTCTATTATAAACCTGAATACATGGAAAAAGTTGGGTAAAAAAACAACCATGATGAAAACGAGTAAATCAGCTCGGACGGTAACTGGTGGTGGTATAAAATTGGAAGGAGAAGTTGTCCTTCCGATAAAATTAAAAGGGATTACGAAGAAATTAAAAATATTCGTACTGAAAAATAGTGAAAATCTGTTTGGAATAGATTTAATTGAGAAATTTGGACTATGGGATAAGCCAATCAATACATTCTGTAAAAAAATAGAATGTTCTTCTCCAACAACAGTAAATATAAAAGACGATTAAAAAGAATTATTTCCTGAAGCATTCACGACTAACTTAGGTCGCTGTAATAAATTCAAGGCCTCGTTTGAACTTAAAGAAAACGCCAGCCCAATTTTTAGAAAGAAGCGAAACGTTCCGTTCGCTGGGTTGGAAAAGATTAATAAAGAATTAGATAGATTGGAACAGACAGGAATTCTATCAAAAATAGAACACAGCGAGTGGGCAGCCCCCACCGTATACGTAAAGAAAAAGAATGACGAAGTTAGAGTGTGCGCAGATTTTTCGACCGGGGTCAACTCCCTATTAAAAGATCATTATTACCCTCTACCAAGCCCAGAGGAAATATTAACGAAGTTAAATGGTGGTAATATCTTCTCTAAGATAGACTTGAGCGACACATATTTTCAAATACCGGTCGAGGAAAATTGCTCAAAAATACTATGGATCAATACGCATAAGGGATTATTCAAATACAACCGATTGCCCTTTGGCATCAAAGTAGCGCCTGCCATTTTTCAGCAAGCGATGGACACCATGCTAAGTGGTATTGAGTGCGCATGTGCATACCTGGACGACATTGTTGTCATGAGCAAATCCCTACAAGAACATAAGGAACATTTGAAACAAGTATTTACTCGAATACAAGAATTCGGCTTTAAAGTAAAAGAGAGTAAATGTGACTTTTGTATGAGCGAGATTAAGTATCTTGGACACATAATAAACAAACATGGACGACGTCCAGACCCAGACAGATCTGCGGCAATAAAAAATATGCCAGCACCTGATGACGTAACAACCTTGAAGAGTTTCTTAGGACTCGCAAATTATTATCAATCTTTTATTGAAGGAATGCATAACTTGCGAGCCCCCTTAAATAATCTGCTTAAAAAGGATACACCTTAGAACTGGACGCAAGAATGTCAAACCGCTTTTGACAAAATAAAGAGCGCACTAACATGCGAATTATTCTTAACGCATTTTGACACAGAATTAAAAATAGTCGTCGCTAGTGACGCTAGTTCCTACGGCTTAGGAGCATGCATTCAACATATTATGCCGGATGGGTCTAGAAAACCAATAGCGTACGCTTCGAGAACGCTGATACCAGCCGAGAGGGCATATTCACAAATCGAAAAAGAAGCATTGAGCATAATCTTTTCCGTGACTAAATTTCACCGATATTTATATGGTAGACAATTCTTACTTGAAACTGACCATAAACCGTTAGTCACGATCTATGGATCAAAAAAAGGATTGCCGGTATACACCGCAAATAGATTGCTGCGCTGGGGTACAATCTTACTTAATTACGATTTCCAGCTACAACATCTAGCATCAAAAAAGATTTGCCATGCGGATGGACTGTCAAGACTGATACCACAGAAACACAATCTGGAAGAATCAGTCATTGCAGCAATTCGGACAAATGTGGAAGTAAAAAATATGGTAGCAAACATCATTAAGGAACTACTCGTAACTTTGTCGGACATTAAAAGGGAAGCCGAGAAAGACGAATACATAAAGGACATAAAAGAGAAAATTATAACGGACACAAAGGTGCAGGAAGTTTTCTCCATATGTAACGATGTGTTACTATACAGTGAGAGAGTGGTAATACCCAAAACATTGCAGAATAGGATGTTAAGAGATTTCCATACGGGACATCCGGGATAAATCGAATGAAGTCGTTAATGAGAAGCTACGTGTACTGGCGTAACATGGACACTGACATAGCAGCAACAATAAATAAATTTAAAGTATGCCAGTTAGCAGCAAAATCCCCACCTATAGTACACAAACCTTGGCCGAAAACCGACCAACCATGGTCGAGAATCCACATGGACTTCGCTGGTCCAGTAGGAGAAAACTATTATTTAATTGTAGTGGATAGTTACACAAAATGGCCGGAGGTAATGCGTTGCAGGAATCCAACAACGAACAACTCAATAGGGTTCCTACACGAGTTGTTTGCAAGATTCCGTGTACCAGACACACTGGTCACTGACAACGGAACGCAGTTCACATCCGCAGAGTTTAAGGAATTTTGCGACACGTTCCGAGTGAAGCACATCACGACTCCGCCGTATCATCCAAGGTCGAACGGCCTTGCGGAAAGGTTCGTGGACACGCTAAAACGAGGGTTAAAGAAATCCATTGGAACACCAACAGAAAAAGCTTTGCAACAATTCTTGCAAGTTTATAGGATCACACCACATCCTAGTACACCATCAAACATATCACCAGCTGATCTAATGTTTGCCAGAAAGGTAAAATCAGCGTTTGATAAACTGTGGCCAAGACAGGCAATTATCCGAAACACTACACACACGAGAAGAAAGAAATATAACTCGGGAGATCGAGTATATTTTAAGTGCTACAAGAATAACACATCTTACTGGGAATGTGGAGTAGTGGATAAACGCATTGGTGATTGTACATATATGATTAAAGGTCCACAGAGTATACATAAAAGGCACCTAAATCAGATAAAAAAACGTCATATCCAAGATGATGATTATACGACAACAGTCGAAGAGGAGGAAACCATAGATATCATATACGAATCCTTTAATTTGGAACCGCCTCAATATACACCTGAACCCCGAAGATCAGGTAGGAAAAGAAAATTTAATGAACCATTGATGGTAAACCCAAAAAGAAAAAGATATTGAAATCTGTGGGACTTCAAATCTTCGGAGGGGGGTGTTGTGGTGGCAACCACTCATTTGCATATACGAATAACGTTACACTATAAATGGCAAGCCTAGGTTGGCCTTAGTGTGTGTTACCTAAATGCCACCGGAAGTGACGCTGAAGAGCGTACATGTCCTCCCACCAAGACTCTCTGACTTGACACCTTCATTTGTACATACTGTAACTATACCTTTTTTTTAATACACTTATTATTGCATTCTCCTTGTTGTTTGCGTCTTCATTGTATTCCTCACTAATTATTGTTCAACCTTGCAACCACAACAATAATAAAGATCAATGTGTATTGATTCGTATATATAATGAAATAAAATCATATAAATCTTCGTTATTCCAAGAAACATTCGATACTTCTTTCAAAAATACCTTATCGTAAGACAATTGTTCTTGCCCATTTCGAAAATATGTACTTTTATGATATACAAAATATCACAAATATCTATGAAGAAGCTTCATCGGTGTATGACATCCCACATTCATCGTGAAAAACTAAAATAGTCGTACATTATTGGGTTATTAAATACACCTTTGTGTTAACTTACAGGGATGTATAATGCATACACACACACACACACACACACATATATATATATATATATATATATATATATATATATATTAGATCTAATATACGGAATGTTTGTGTTTTTGTCTTTTAAGGAAAGTGGGGTCTGATCAACTCTGATGGGAAACCATGAAATAAAATACTGTTTTGTTTTTAAATTCCCAAAACAGTTTTTCATGGTAAACAACTGATGATCCCTTAAACAATGTTAAGACTAGCGTACATTCTTGGATACAAACTAATATAGTTACTGCAAAAAGTAAATTGACTTACAAAAGTTATTTTCCACCGAACGACTTGGGACTAAAATGTTTTGTTTTTTTTGTTTTTGTTTTTTTCTTAATATAGTTTTAATGGTTGAGAAACTTCCGAGACTATATATATATATATATATATATATATATATATATATATATATATATATATATATATATATATATATATATATATATATATTTCTCGCGTCACATAAAAGTAAGGGAGTAAAGGCACCTCCCGGACAGGACACATCCCTCTCAAGTGTTTAGGGGAATCACGAAAGCAAATGATATTTCCATAATGAGCCGTATTCCTTTTTTCTTTCTGTTTTACTTACAAGAATTTATACGTTTTATTTTATCTTTTCTTGAACTTTCTAGTTCGAGAGGGTTTCTACTTTTTGTGTAACTTCATTGATTCAGATGTTGTTTTATATTAATATGAATATTAGTGCTAACACTGGCAAGGGATATTTTTCCATCAATATTGATGGAGGTGCACACTCGTCAATAAATAAACAATTGAGATAAACTATTAAAGATATACATCTGATTTAAAACAAACGATTTGGGAACCGTAAGGAATGTGGCGTATCCCCTTTGTTATCAGTACTTTTACATCCATTGTGCTCCGGAATGGTACGAGTATATCAGGGTTCGATCTTTTGAGTAAGAATATTATGCCCTTAGTATTACACAAAATTAAACCCAGTAGTGATACCTTATTTTGAAGTATAGGGGATGTCGAATTACGCTTTTATTGCCATCTCTTTCGAGGTCTACTCTGAGCCGAAGTACTATTATATCTCAAGATGTACTTTCACCAGATTAGGACCCGAGCAAACTTAGACCCCATCTTTAGGGTTAGGGTCAGTGATAAGGCCTCGGGTTTGCGTAAGGGTTGGCGTTATGGTTAGGGTTAGGGTTAGGGTTAGGGTTAGGGTTAGGTTAATGGTTAGGGTTAGGGTTTTGGTCAAATTTACTTCGAGTGCTCATCTTAAAATGTACCATCTCAAGATTCTAACTGTGGCTTAAAACCATCATCATGGCTGTCCCTCATCACTGAAAAGGGCGGCCGTGTTTTTGTTCTGATGGTACGCCCCGGGAATGGTAGGTTGTTGATGAGCTTGTTCCACCCCTTACATATACTTCCGAAATACGGACGAGTTGTTCCAGTTGGTTTAATTTTAAGTTCGGCTTGAGAGCGTTGGTATTCTCTGTCTTTCCTTATGCTTCTTTTCTCCTCGAAAACCGCTCAGGGATCGTATTCGAATGTGGATGCTCCATCGGCAATGATCTGTATAACATCAGTATCTACTCTGAGCTATGCGCATGTATTTATAACTTTAATAAAAAGTTCAAGCAAATGCCACGAAAAGATAATTGATAACTTGAAGCATGAAATTAATTGATTCTGCAGTTTAAAAGAGTTGATATCCAGTAAAACAATATAGAGTCGATGTTTACAGTAAAAACATATTAATAAACCTTACTACACATACGCATTATTCTTTCGATTCAATGAAATGATAAGCGAAATTCACATTTTTTGTATAAAATTACTTGTTGCAAGTTGTCAGACTCTAATGAAATAAGTTTTGTTTCATATATTTCGGCTTAAATACACATTTTGTAAATTCACGTTTATTCAATCAAAGCTGTAATTTCTTTAAAATAGGCGATTACTAATCTGCTACCCGTTACATAGATTTGCTTAGGCTATGACAATTACATGCATTTAGCCTCGGTACTGTTGTAATAATAATACCCTTATGGTAGGTATATAAAATAGAGATGATAATAATAATAATAATAATAGATGGAAAAACGATATTAAAGTTATAATTAGTAATCGATATGACGATGATAATGCTTTTTTTTCTCTGTTGCGAAAGTGGGTTACACAAGACAAGGTTATTTAATGCAATGTAAATAATGAAGCTTGATCTAATCTAGAATTCAAATGTGGCTGTTTTGATACTCCAGCGGGTCTATGTTTATGAGCTCGCTGGAGGTAGACACATATGTGTGTGAGTGTTATAAACTGACAGTTTCTGGTGCGCGTATGTCATTATACACCCGATAGTTAAAATCCATGTGTCGTCACGTTTTTGTGTTCGATTAATTCGAACATACTCGGTCTTCATTTTTGCCAGAGGTTTTTATTCGCGTGAGGAAAATATTCAAACATCATTTACAGAAATCAGAGAGAGAAACAGATATATACAGTCATTCACTCAAAAAGAAAGAGAGAAAGCGCGCGAGAGAGATAAGCATTGACCATCCTTATGCAACGCAACAACATGGTTCACTCGCCCCATCTCATTGAGGATTTGTGACAAGCACTGATTTGATACGGCTACTCGCTATGTTACAAGTACAGCTTTTAAGTTTGTGGGAGGAAACTACTTGGTAGGTTGTGAATTAAACCTTTATGAAAGATAATGGCTACGTGACACATAACCATTCAAAGCAACGTTACAAATTTTTGTCCTCCGTCAGTAAAGGAGAAATCTTTCGAGACTGAGACAATTTTAATTTTTTCAAATCCAGAGTGAACCTTTTGTGCGAAACTGGAATATCCCCACATTAAAACTGACCTTGTTTCTAACTCTGTCATCATGGGAAGGCCAGTAAATAGGTAGTTTGTGCCTTAATAAATATGAGAGTTACGTTACACATAGTTTAAGAAAAGAATAAGGAGAAATAGAAAACTATTAATCAAGAAAGAGTTGAACAGATAAAAGGAAAAGAAAAGGTAAAACAAGCGAATTTTAAAAAAGAGATAAAAAATTCATTGAAGTCTGACAACTTGCAATAATTAACCATGTACGAAAGCGAACGAAAAGAACATCTTATAAACATCAATATCAATTATGAATTGCTTGAAACAAAAGAAAAGACAAAAAACGCGCGAAAAACAATTACGCGCATGCGTGTTTCGAATTTCCGTTGTCTTCTTTCGAGATTGTCTTTAGCTAAAAAGGCTGTAATGGAGACAAGCGAAAACGTTTGACAAAAATGATGAGAAGCGATTTCAATTCAAGAAGAACAAAAACAAACATAAATAAATGAAATAAGAAAAACACAAAAGAAAAGCAAGTTTGAACGACAATCACAATTTAAATTTTTATTGGCCTTTTTCCATTTCTATCACGAAAATACAATTATAACTTTCAAATTACCTTCGAAAGATATATCAGATCCGCAAAATGTCAGTGGATTTACGTGGATCACTTACACGCTTGATATATATATATATATATATATATATATATATATATATATATATATCAGAGAGTGTGTGTGTGTGATAATATAAAATAATTATTTTATATCGTTCAGATCGATTTTTATAAGAACAAAGTTCCAGGGCAAAGTGAAGCTCAATAATCAAATCTTTAAATACTTTTTTTCAAATTTGTAATAGAGATATAAAATAAATTAACAGACCCATATTATATCATACTATAATTTAATGTCAGTTTCAAAGAAAAAGGAAAACTAACATGTGTTTCTAGCAGTATTCTGAACATACTCAGGTAGGAAACAAGACTCCCCTTGTCAGAGATTGCTGTCGAATGAAAACCACCAAAGCGATATTTCATGCAAGATTTTGCACATATCCATGAAAAAAACGCAAAAAACAATGCTGAAATAGAATTAACACTCTTCTAAAAAGATTTAAAATCACTAAACATTCGAATGTTCAGAAAATACGATTGCACATCGAAACAGCTTACTAGGTTGACTTTTAAAAGACTCAGGATAACTGAGAAAATATATCAAAAATAAACTTTTTCCTTGATACAGCAAACAACAAATACTTTTTGTCCATTCTGTTTTTATATCAACACTCTTTTTGTATTGTTTTCATACATTTTTGAAGACGGTTTTAAATGTAGTTTGGCGTGTCTCAGTCTTCTGACGATTTGCTTTCGTTCGAGGAATAAGAAAAAGCTACGAGATTTACTTGCTGACTTTTGAGTGAAGGGATGAAAGTACATATATTTATTTAAAGTGAAATAGTTTTTGAAAATAAACACATCGCGCAATTTAAATGCAAAATCATTTATTTAATTTTTTTGTAAGCTTTCGTTTTAGAACAACTTTGTCAGGCGAGACTGTCTTATATATTTTTCCTTCTTCTTCTTTCTCATTTTAATGGTATTAACCCCGAAAGGTCGAATCACGGTAAGGTAGAAAAGCACGTCAAGTTCTAGAAAACGTTAGGATAAATATATCCGGTCGATGTTATGTGCAGATTGGCGCTTTTTTTAATAAAGAAATTGACAACATCTTTGAGACACGCATGAAAATCTATTAAGGTGAAATATTTTTGGAAATCACCACATAATGCAATTTAAATGAAAAATTGTTTTTTTTTACAAGCTTTTGTTGTAGAACAACTTTTTCAGACAAGACTGTCTTATAGTTATTTTCTTCTTTTTATTTCTCGTTTTGATGATATTAACCCCGAGGGGTCGAATCACGGTAAATGTTGAAGAGCACGTTAAGTTCTACACTGAAGATTGCGTTAGCATGAAACATCAATGTCTGTAGGTATAAAAATAATTCATAAATATTTATTTATAAATATTATTGTTTATATATATATATATATATATATATATATATATATATATATATGATTTTTTTTTACACAGACATGTACGAAATCTGCGACACTGGCATGTCGATATTATCGATCAACAGCTGTTATAAAGTACGATGTCATCAGATCTTAACCTTAGATCATATTTATAAAAAGTTTCCTAATGTGATCTAAGGTTAAGATCGAATTTTAACTCTGCCTGATGAGATTACAGTTTATAACAGCTGTTGATCGATAACATCGACATGCAAGTGTCGCAGATTTTGTACATGTCTGTGTAAATAAAAAAAAATCATATATAAAAGCTCTATTTGATATTGAGCACTTTTTATAAACCCGGTTGAAATTCTTTGGATTACTATCCTGTGGATGTTTTCCTGGATTATTATTATTATTAGTAGTAGTAGTAGTAGTAGTAGTATTTATATATATATATATATATATATATATATATATATATATATATATATATATATATATATATACAATTGAAATCTGTGAGTTTTAGAAACCAAACTACGCGAAAATACTTTTGAAATAAATAAATATTTATTTATTTATTTATTTAATAATTACTTAGTTTAGATGATATAACGCCATCTTCAGGCATAGAGAAAAATTGTATATTTTCTGTTTCCCTTTTCTTCTTCTTCTTCTTCTTCTTCTTCTTCGTCTTATATATATATATATATATATATATATATATATATATATATATATATATATTGAAATGAAAAAGATAAAAACAAAAATATTACTGATGCATTCATCAGCATTTCATCTTTATTTCAAGACTTCTTCGGGATGATTTGTTTGAAAAAAATAACACGCAAGTACAAATATTTTTAAAAATGTAGTCTGTTTGTGATGTAAAGTAGAAATAGCTTTATATATATATATATATATATATATATATATATATATATATATATATATATATATATATATCGAACCATAATACATTAAGGCTATGTGATAAAAACTATACGTTTTTGCGTTATGTTAACATTACAGTTTATGTTACGCGATGTCTTTCGCATCAATTTATATTCTAACTTCAGAAAAGTGTTTCTTTTCATGCCTGTGTTCAATGTGTAATCGGACTATATGTGTGCATGTTTTGTAGTTATTTTTTTGTCTACAATTTTAAAGCTTGAGACATATTTGGAAACATAAAGAAACTCTACGAGAGAAATATGACTTTTGGAAAATATACCTCCAATTAACAGCCTGACTTACGCGTAATTTAGTCATAGGAGATGATCAATGAATTAAATAGACGTATATGTGTGATACTTAATATTAAAAATCCATAAAAGCGGTCATTTATTTACCGAATTATTATAAAATCATCAACTGCTTTTTATCACTGTTCTGATCTTAAAAAGCCAAAAGAAATAACACGAATAGAAGGCCATTGACAATAAATTCTATTAACAGAAAGTACAGAAGACATGGGTTGACAGAGGTGCCTTCCTCGCTTAGTTTCTCTTCTCACTTCTGCTTATTGGTCATTCCGACTATATTCATAGAGACGGAAAAAGTCCATAAAGAGACAGGATAGGGAAGATCACCATAACACTAACGTAAATCTTGATCAGTTCATTCTTTACTCAATCAATACATTTTGTTGGCCTAAAAATTGGACTAAATGTTTGTCCAAGGCGACTTTAAACCGGAATATGGTAGGCATTATTACGACCTCCTCTGTCAGGCTTTCCCATGGATCTGAAACACCGGCAGAGAATGCTGCCTTCATTCTGTTCAAACAAAAGCGACGATGGTATATATTCTGTGAAAAACTCCTCTAAATGTAGATGTAAGTTCCCGTTGATGATGCTGTGTGTCAGAGTTAGGTCCCTTCGCGTCTTTTGCTTCGCAAGTCTTTGTTTTAGATCAGAAATAGCTATCTAAAAATACGAAATATGAAAGAAGCATCGCTTATTATTGTATTTTTCAATAGTTTATTCGTGAACAAAAATCATTCCTAGACATATTGATATTTTGTTATAAATCAAAAGAGTGACGTCACAACGAGCCACTTGAGAAAAATAAGCTGGTGCATAATGATTTTGCAATCGCTATTCGACAAAATGGAAATACGGTTTCGTCGGATTATTTAAACGCTTCATTTTAATCCGATTTGCTTTCTTTTGTATTATGGGGTTACCGTATTCTCTTTTCAAACTTGTTATAACCGCCCCTTGAGCGGTGTTTGTACAGTGACACGGTATGTTAATTTCAACCTTCACATATCTGTTACTGCTTTATAGTTAGAACAAAAACACATATTTGTGAAATTTTGTGAAACAGGATACGCTACTTAGTATTTTCATGAGAGAGTAAGAAACCACGATGAATGTATTTTTGTATTGTTTTTAATGGCAAAAAAACATTAGATTTTTTATTAAGCAAAACCTAATTCGCTTTGTATTAATGCTGAAAACCTCTTTAATTCTACTTTTTTTCCGATTATCAAAAAAAGTTATTTTATTTATGAATATTTATGTAAATCTTATGTTATTATGTTATGTTTATTTCTTTAGATTTATAAAACACGTATCTAGTTGGATATATCTTTCCAACTTACGTGAGATGCTGATTTTCTCTATTTGCGTTCGAAAATACAAACGCCTGAACACCATAACTTTTTAATAATGGATACATTTTATGATATATCGTGCATTTCCTCCCTATACATATATATATATATAGATATATATGGTTATGTATTACAGATGACTTGTGTTTGCATATTTATCGTTGATCCTTTCTAGATTTCTGAGGAATTTTCGAGTTTCATACTGGAAGTGGCAGATGACTTTGCCGTACTCGTTGTATACCTGAATACTTTCGTTTTTTTCCTGAGCCATCTTCAGGCGTATAATATTGAGTAAAACCATGTATTTTTAAATGTTTTGTGATGGTTTGGATGTGAACCGTGTGATTTGTTGTAGTATTACCAGAGAATGAGCATTAGTACTAAAAGCATTTATCGAAATTAATTTATCAGATGGCTCAGGAAGAAACCTAAAGTATTATGCTACACAACGAGCACAACAAATTCATCTGCCAGTTCCAGCCCGAAACGTAAAAATTAATCAGACATCTAGAAAGGACAAAGGAAAAGATATGCAGATACAAGTCGTCTGTAGTATTTAGCGAAATATGTCTTCAAGCAAAAATGTAGCCTAAATATACATATATGTATATACAATTCCTTTTTATAAATAATCAAGGGAGGCGCACAAGCGCTCTATCCCTCAATAGACTTCAAAAACGGCCTATGCTAGAAATCTCATTTCTTTGATCAATCATAAGTCAAAAACCAATAAACCAAATTAGTTAAAACTTTGCACAATTTTTTTTTTTGATAAGTTCTATTGTGTGTAGAATTTCAGCATCATTAGTCAAGCAACCCAGAGATCCGTGTGTACGTACATACGTATGTGCCACCCTGTATCTCATCAACTATTTGATGAATTCAGCTGATTTTTGGCAGAGATAGAGGTTCTAGGGTCTAGTAGATGGCATTTCAATTTCAGTTTACCAATAGCTTGCTTTTCCAGAAAATTCCAAAAAAACTTAAAAATGACCATTTTATTGAGGCATACATAATTCTTTCCCCAGCTGCCTTGAATGTTTCTAAAGACATTCAAAGGAAAAAATCACAATTATTTAAAGTGTGTGGTTTAACGGGTATAATATATAGTGGTCGGTGTCTTCCATGTCTATCCGTTTGTGAATAGTGTCGCCGAGCATACTACACATTCTTCATGAGAATGGAAAGATAGAGAAAAAGATTGATAGATATTTGTCTGTCCTATTGTGTCATTATCGTTCTCATTTTAGCGCCCATTAATGACTCTTTACTGGCGATGATAGTTACTTACCAAATCAAGTGTTCGTTGCTCAGGTCACACGGGTAAAATTTTTACCTGGCACAAAACTTCGGTATTCGGAACAGTCGTTCTTCCAAAAAGCTTACTCTCCTAGAAATATCTGACATTCGGATTAGTCGTTTCCCCAGTGGTAAACTTCCTATAAGCATCTGATATTTGGATTAGCTGTTTTCAAAATGTGCTTAACTTCTAATTAACATTCGATATTCAGATCAGCCGTTTTCTCGAAGTGCTAAACTTACTATTAAACACCGAACTTTTGATCAGCCTTTTTCTCAACGTACTTAACTTTCTATAGACCTCCGACATTCGGATCATCCGTTTACTCAACGCAGTTGACTTCCTATAAAAATACCTATCAGTTTATTTTGGCAAATAATCGATCATTATTTTACAATAAGCTTGTGGTCATTGTTCGACTAAATTCGGGACTTGCTTCATCGGATTAATTGAATACGGCATTTTAATCCGATCTGGATTTTGTCATTTTATTTTGTTGGAACTGTTGTTTTAATCAAACGGGCAATTCTATGTCACCTGAGCAATCATGTGTTTCTTTCTAGCATATTTTTTACGGGTATTTATTTTACCTGTTTACACGACACGACCTACATCTTCCAGTGAAAATAATAAATTGACAAAAAAAATTCATGTGCACCGTCTCAGCCTCCACCACGACAGGGACTTAACAGACTCGAACATTTACTAACGTAGGAAAATGTCTCCTTTGTGACTGCAGTCGTCGGCTTTTGGTAAATTGCAAAATCAATTATGTGAGATTAACGTCAGCCGTAATACGATAAAGAGTGTGACATGTTCTGGCAAGTTTAGATGAAGTCTCATGGCAAAGAAAGCTGAAAGAAAAAACAAAAAAACTAACCCGACCGAATCCACACTTTGTAAAGTTAAAATATATCTATCTGTATACTACTAACACTGTGGATCTTACTTGATTGCTTGTTGGTTCCCGTGCGTAATAAAATGATGACGTCATAAAATGATCACGTCACTAAAGGATGATAGCATCCATTAAAAGAGATGAGGATATACGAGCACTGTGAATGACGTCACAAAATGCTGACGTTATTCATCAAATCACAGTGAGAGAGAAAGTGGGGAGAGATCTTTTATCTTGAAGATCCGTGACCTTTTGGGTTAAAGATGTTTTACTAGACAAACGAGAAGATCCCTGGACTACTACTAAAATGTAGAGCTTCCTTGCTTGCTCGTTTCCGTCAAGAAAACGCGGCAGACAAGACATGAAGCACATTGATGTATGAAGGTAAACAAGTAGCAAACAATAAATGTTAGATGGATAGATTCCGACCAAGAAACATCAATTATTTCTGCATTTGTCAGAAACATCACTCATGGAATGTAAGGACTAAAAGAGAAAATAAGGGAAGCGAGAGTTACGCAACTGCCGAAAGTAAACCCAAAGGCCCACATTCTACTCTCCTTTAAACAGAGAGGGTGGTTAACCGTACACAGTGATTGACGTCACAATATTATGACATCATCCATGAAACCGAAAAAACGAGGGTGAAGCGACTTTTAGACGTTTTATATAGACGAACCGTCTCGATCCTTGGGGGTCTAGTAAATACAAATCTAAGATGTTTGAAGTATGGATGTTGGATGCTCACAAGGATTATTTATCAGAAAGAGCATTGATATATTAATACAATTGTAACCGAGCTACATACTCGATTATAACACAGATAAGGACGACAAGAAAACTATGTGATGTAACCAGTAATATTAGTGAATGTTCTATGCGCACAGTCTCATAGAAGAACTACTTGTTTCATTTACTAATGGTATTGTCTAAGGAAACAATCCGTTGTACAGGGTGGCGCAACAGTCACGCATTAGTTTGAATCAGTAACAACTTTCACATTTAATAAAATTTTCTCCTGATTTTTCCGAATATTACAGATATAAACATTGATTATTTATAATGGAAAAATATAGCACTGAACAACGAACCGAAATGATTGAACTTTACTTCGGAAACCATCGTTCAATAACCTTAACCCTAAGAGCCTATCGTCAGCATTATAATGTCAGACACAATTGATCGTTTTGTGGCCCGGTTTCGGCAGCAGGGTTCAGTCAGTGATCTTCCACGGTCTGGGAGACCACCTTGAGTACGGAAAGCGGAAAATGTAGCACTCGTTGAGGATAGCATTGCTGAAAATCCAGACACCTTAACTCGAAGACGAGCCACTCAGATTGGGATGTCCAGAAGGTCACTTCAAAGAATTTTGTGTGAATTGCATCTGTATCCATACAACATTCAATTGGTACAGGCATTACAACCCACAGATTTGCAATCACGCGTAGCTTATGCTGTTCACATTCAGCAATTAGCCAGAGAACAAAATGAGTTCATCCATAAGCTGAAAATGAGCGACGAAGCACATTTTCATCTGAACGGGTTCGTAAATAAGCAAAACTGCAGAATATGGGCCATTGAAAATCCAAGAACCGTTCATCAGCGTGAATTACATCCACTAAAATGTACCGTATGGTGTGGTGTTACCTCCGAAAGAGTGATCGGTCCATATTTTTTTGAATACGAGGAAGGTGTCGCTGTGACGATACTGCACAGCGATATCAACAAATGATTGAAATTTTTTAAGGCCAGCTGTTTAGGACAACCCAGAAATGTGGTTCCAACAAGATGGAGCTACTGCCTACACTGCCCGACAAAGTATGGCGCTCTTAAAGGGATTGTTTGGCGAGCGCTTAATTAGCAGATTTTCTGATTTTAACTGGCCTTCACGTTCACCGGATTTAACAGCCCCTGACTTTTTCTTCTGTGGTTATATTACGGAAAGGGTATATGTGAACAAGCCTACAACGATTCAAGAAGCTTAAAAACAATATCAGACATGAAATCCAAGAACTAGAGCCAGTTATTATAAGGACTGTAATGGAAAATGCCCTAACTAGAGCCCGTCTTTGTGAGGCCGAAAATGGTGCCCATTTAAAGGATATTATTTTAAAACCCTACTGCAACAAAATTACCAAGTTAATGTATTATTTATCAGAAAAGCCTAGTAAATTACTTGTAGTTTCTATCACCTAAACAAACCAATGCGCCACTTTTGCATCACCCTATATATATAACATATAGTTGTGAACCTATTTTTTGTTTGATTAATTACTATTCGTGGAAACGCTTTTAGCCTGTTCTCGGTCGGCCAAGTGAAACGACCTGATACTTACATGTTGGTTTAGAAAAATACTTTTTATCAATTAATTATTTGCCTCTCAATTAACCAATCAAACATACAACTACATAAAAACAGTTAATCCATTTAAAAAGTAATTACAGACCAGTTTCGTTAACATGTATTTTGTATCGAGTTTTTTTTAAATAATTAGAAACTACATTGAATTTTATAGGAGATGATATTACAAATCTGGTACAATTTAAAGGTAACATCGCCGCATACGCATGCGAGTACACATAGTTTATTAAGATAAATACACCAACACATAATATCCACAAATGCAAGATATATGAGGTATATGTAAGAAGTTGAGTTTCGATAAACCATTAGTTTGTTGGTGAAGTTATAAAGAAGACACCAGCTAAATGTAGTCCCTTCAACGATGCGAAGGTTCGAATCTTTACGGATCACGTTTTTCTTTTTGTAATGTTTACTATTTCCCCAAACCTGTAGATACATTAAGTATTTCATTTAAATAAAGTATTGTCTACGCAAATATGAGTGTTGACCAAGAAGCTACGCCATACGTAAGATAACAGGTGGCTTATCTCTGCTGGATTAATAGAGAATTTCTGCCCGTGCGCTTACATCGCTATTATATTCGATGTTAGTGTGCAGAGTTGTTGAATTGTTTTGTTCTGCGATTCGGACTTCTGAATATAGCTCATGAAGATCGTGCCTCAGGATTGTCTGGTCTGCATGAAGTCTTTCTTGCGGTCGCAGTTATCCGATTGCAGATGTTTACCCAGGCATCGAAAAAAGCAAGGCTGACCGGTTACAGTCGAAAGCTGGGACAATTTGGCTTATAACACATAACGGGATGGCGCAAAAATAATATTGATACCTTCACTCCATTGATTTCGGGGTACTTTCACAGATTAGGACCCACGCTAACTTTGACCAAAACCCTAATTCTAACAACAAACCCTAACCCTAACTCTTACGCTAACCATAACCCTACTCCCACTCCGGTCTTGACCCTAACTCCAACCCTAAACCTAAGGGTGGGATCAAAGTTAGCGTGGGTCTTAATCTGTGAAAGCGCAAGTTTCGGTTCCAATTCTGACACAGAGACAAAACAACAAGTTACCCGGTTTACGGCAATAATTGGTGTCATACCTGTCCACCGTGCGTGGTCCTGCCAGGAAACGAGGTTCCAGGCGATATAGCTGTGGAACTATCACGTTGCACAAGCTCCTACCACGATGATAAAAGTCTGAACTTGGGGGGGGGGGGGGGATAAACTTTATATTAGTGGAAAAGAGTAATCAAGCCTTAATAGAATTAATGCATTTCCGCGCCATCTAACATGGCGACTAGTCATCCTGCCTATTGCTAAGTCTACTTTGAAAGTTACACACCCTTAATTTGATATGTAAATTCCTCTTATGAAAATTCGACAAATGTGGAAATACTATTCTTATGGATCATTTACATTAAACATTTTAGATTCTAATCGTTGACCCTCAACATTTTTTCATTAAGCTCATGTCTGACATAAGGACATATCGTACTATACTAGAACTCAACAATAAAAAAAAATCAATTAATTACCTAATCAATTAATTACCTAATCAATTAATTACCCAAACTTAAGTTAAGAGATAAATAAAGGAACGTTTTAATCGAAATTCGTTCTAGTTCTAATAAGGTTATTTATCAAACACAGTAATAATAGACGTTAACCCACTAAAATTTAAATATATGAAGCATAGTATTTATCTTTTATACAGCATAAAGTAAGTGACACGTAACATTTCTAATTTGCTCTCTTTCTATTTCATACGACATATTGGAATATTTCTTTAGCAGATACACGATGAGTATTATTGTGGTAGTTTTACGTGCCGATGGGTGTATAAACGATTAAACACTCGTAACGTCGTCGTGAACCAAAGTTATTTTAATCGCCTGACAAACCCACTTGGACACTGATGTTTATAAAAAAAATATATATATAAAGCCAGTCGCAGAAAAAAACATCACATACAACGTGTATACGCGTGAGAGAGAGAAACAGAGAGAAAGAGAGAGAGAGAGGGAGAGAGATAAGAAACAGACAAATGGATAGACGGATAGCCAGACCCGGGCACACTATGCGCATCGTTTTCTGCTTGAGGCTCGTCAGCCGAAATAAACAGGAAAAGACCCGTCTTGAAATCACGTGGTTTCATTGACTTCAGCCGGGGTGACTTCTGGCATTTAAGGTGTCATCAAATCGTTGCATTCTAATACGACCATCGATAGGAAACTGCATGTGTAGACGATAATAAATGAGACACCTATAGTCCCATGACGGTACTTGCTTAAACAGAGCCGAGAAGAAGAGAACTAATTACCAACGTCTTATGTACGACATTAACAGAAACTGGAATCTTAGGAAGATTTCCTTATTCCAGTCATCATAGGAGCTACCGTGCTTATGAAAAAGAATTTAACAAACTATCTGGCAAATATACCCGGTGAACAAAGGGAAAGAGAGATAAAAACAATTGCGATTAAAGGTACGGTTAGAATCTTAACAAAATCTCTCAGTTGGAACCTCTAAAAAAGCAGGTGAACGTCTGGCATCCAGTAGAGTCCCCCATCCCCAACAAAAATAAATTATAATAAAATTGAAAGAAGTATCAGCATTACAAATGGTCAACATTTAAACAATATGTTTGGTTTTCTTTGCAACGTGTATTTTGTTTCTAAACGTGTATTTTTGTTTCATAAATATGAATAATTTAATATTTATCTTTATTTTCTGTCTTTTCAGGTATGTACACTTTTCCTAATGATGTTATCTGACAAGATGATTAAATTTTCATCAAAGTCTATGAATTTTAAATCACTGAAGCGGCTTCGTATATGCATCATTTTATGATTGACACTGTAAGTATATATATTTTTTTGTTTTTTATTCCAAACATAAATACAATAAAAACATCATATGTGTTACTTGAGTAGTGTGGAAGGATTGCATTAAATCAGTCGATTACGAGTTCTATCCAACATCATGGTAGCTTTGGCAAGAGCCTGAAACCTCAAGCATTGTGAGTGAAATTTGGTATGAAAATATTGTTCAGAAGACGTTGGGTGGAATGAGTTGAGAGGGATGTCTGCTGCAAGGCGTTACCAGCCAGAGACATGTGGCACAATAGAGATCCACTATGATTGAATGCCGGCACACGAAGCTGTTTTTTTTTTGTTTCTTTCTTTGATCAAGACTTAAAGGTTGCGGGATTACGTCATAATAGACATGGTGTTGCCTCTGATGATAGCTGATGAGATGTGCTGAAACTTCAAAGCGGTCTCTCTCGACTCGTTCGTAAAGTATCGGGAACGAGGATACCTGACGTTACGACTAAGATAGGTTGTAAAATAAAAAAGTTAGTTGGGAAGCTGTATTCATCGTATTTTCTTCCCAGAAATATTATGAGATATAGTATATACTAGTTGAGATTCCAATATATTAGCGTGTTCACCTATAACATTAACTTAGACACTCAATTGAAATAGAGAAATACGAAATACTGTGTTGCATGTAAACAAATCGTTAATCGTTTAGTATTGTGGGTAAACTAACCATGTACGATCTTTACGTGACGCTTTGATGTGACATGAAGTCACTTAAATTGACGGCATATTCAGCTTCCCCCAAAAAGGGAAACTATGGATGGGGCAAACATTTCAAAATATCCGATTTGAGAATGAATTTTCCTCCTCGGACGGAAGTAGACTTTGAATTATGTATTCGAAAATATAAAAATAAAAAATATAATTCATTTACAAATTAGGCACAAGGCCATCAAAGGTTGGGTGAATAAGTGGATTCGGTGATTATGTTCTACCTGTGCTACTTTTAACGTGCCCCATTTTCATTCATTCCTCCAAGCACTGTTTATTTCATTCTTTCGCCATGTGTTCATCATTCTCACTTCAATACCAAATATATCTTACTTAAAATATGCCCAATTGTTTTAATTGAGTTTTGTTTACAAAAGTATATATAAACACATACATATATATATATATATATATATATATATATATATATATATATATATACATATACATATACATATATATATATATATACGAGATATAAAAAGTAAGTTCCCTGAATGCACTATTCTCTCAGGCATTACAACACGATTATTCTTTTTTACTTTAAATAAGCTAGACTCATTAAATTCGTTTTAAATAAATTCTGACGAACACTTTTGTATCAGCACTCATTATTAACTCTAACACAATTAAACAACGTAATGGCTTCTACAATTTATGTGTTTTAATCGGAGAACTTATACAAAACAAAACAGAACTTCAATTCAAATCCAGGTTTGGTATTTTACACTACATTCCCAGCAGGACATTGTACATAATAATAATAATAATAATAATAATAATAATAATAATAATAATAAGAAGAAGAAGAAGAAGAAGAAGAAGAAGAAGAATGATATATATATATATATATATATATTTATATATTTATATATATAGAGATTTTTAATAATTAATTTTAAAATGTATGTTTGTATATGAAGAGTTTTAATTAATTAATTAATTTTTGCGTGCACACAATAAAGACATGGCCACGTGTTTCTACTACGAGCCGTCATCAGCATGACTTATCCAGGCACGGATCGAACTCTCGACGTAAATAGTCGTAGTCTAGCGCTTTACCCCTAGACCAGAGTGACCTGATATATTTTGTGCTCGACTTTTTATCGCCTGTAATGTTACGCTGATTTTTTGTTATAGTTTTTACTGTCGATAGTCGACCGGTGTTTACCGGTGCGTTTTTTTTATTTGTCGCTACCCTGAGCAAAAATCAAAATTTAAATTAATTACAAATCTATATATACAAAAATTGATGACACGTCCAATTAAAATGCAGCCTTTTGCATGTTTTTAAAGCATAAATAAACCGCTCAGAGATAAAGCGCTAGACTACAGAATATTTACATAATCCCTGCCCGGATAAGTCATGCTGATGGCGGCTGATAACCAGAAACGCGTGGTCATGTTTTTCTTTTGTCCACGCAAAAATTAATTTATAGATTAATTAAAAATGTATATATACAACATTTAATTTATAAATTAATTAATTACATAATCTGTATATACACAATTGATGACACGTCCGATTACGGGCGAATTAAAATGCAGTCAACTGCATATTCTTAAAAAAATAAATAAACCGCTCAGGGTAGTGACAAATAATAAAAACTCACCGGTAAACTCCGGTCAACTATCGCTAGCAAAACAATAACAAATAATGATATATATATATATATATATATATATATATATATATATATATATACAGAGATAGATAGATAGATAGATAGATAGATAGATAGATAGATAGATAGATAGATAGATTTAATTATTTATTATCTATTTATGTATGTCTGTAAAATAAATACACACATGTTTTACAAGAGAGTGGAGAATGTGTATGTGTATATAGACATATAAATAGGTTGGAAGTTAAAAAGCAATAGAGTGATACGTATAGAACAAAGACAGACAGATGAATATACAGATAAGAACAGAGTGTGAGTGAGAAAGAGATAGTAAAAGAGAGAGAAAGATAGAGAAGTACATATAGATAAAGAAGTAACAATTGTGGATTTTTAATGGACAAATCAGGGGACAAACATGAAAAGAAAGAACTTGAGATTGGAAAAGAAGAAAGTGAAAAAAAAAAAGAACGAAATAATCTTGTACATCCCAGAAGGCACCAGATCTAAGAAAAAGATATTCCATAAAGAATGTTCCTCGTTTCAATAGATCGCTATCGAACTGGATCGATACATCACAAGTATTTGGAAAACACGTCGAAGCTGTGGAAAAATTTCAAACCCGGATGTCTATTAATGCAAATACATGGATCCATCCGTTTATCGGACTGAAATCATGAGCGATATTTTATTTCTTTTTTGTTAGTTCATTCATTTAATTTAGTTTTCCTATGTTTCCGTATAGAAAACTTAATAAGTGATAAAAATCTTCCCTAAACACGAGTTTTAGACACTTTAAGTTTTCGAAATATGCATTAAACTACATTGATCTGTCGATGAAGCAACAATATAGCCGACTTTGCTGGTGGGTGATGACAGTCTCCGGTGTATATGCGTATCCGAGGTCAAGACATCATGCCCACCACAGATCGGTAACTTAATACAACATTTTTATGTATGTATGTATGTATGTATGTATGTATGTATGTATGTATGTATGTATGTATGTTGTATGTATGTATGTATGTTGTGTATGTATGTATGTATGTATGTATGTATGTATGTATGTATGTATGTATGTATGTATGTATGTATGTATGTATGTATGTATCGATAATTGCGCTTTTCACAGCAGCACCCAGCTCATGGACAATTGGTTAGATGCGCCGATTGTCGTCTGCTTGAGATAGTTGTGTGTCTAACCATACTATAGATTTGTGATGAAACGAACTAGTGCACGGTGTGGTGTGGCGTTACTTGGTGTGGCGTTAAATTTAAAGATAGGACCCTTATTTTGGCCTACCCTGTATACATATATATATATATATATAATTAAATATTATTTAGTAAAAATAATTTAATATTATTTATTTAAAATTGATATATACATATATATCATTTTGAATTTTCTTTATTTAATTATTTAATTTTATGATTTTCTATTTGTTTTCGTTATTTTTGTTTTCATGTATATCGTAGTACACTAAAATACAGTGACTAACACAAGAATATTTTCGCGTTGAAGGATATAGGTACAATTTTCTTGCTTCAAATCACCGCTCGGTATTTAATATTTGATCAATATTTAAGATAATCCTTAAGTAGTCTGTAATTCCGAATTATATAAGATACCTGATGTATGATTTTTTTTCAGTTGTGAATGACGGTTCGGCTTTTCGACACACCATAATTCAAAATATTCAATCTGGTTCGGAACAATTAAAGTTAAAGCAGGATTGAACGATGTAGCTTTACTTTAATATTTAGATATTTGAGTAAGAAATTCATTATTTTTAATGTTATAGATATGTTTAATTTCTATCTAATATTTCTTTTTGCTCGCTTTAATATTTTATTACAACTCGACCGATATTACTTTAATGTAAATACACGATTCGGATTCTAAAATGTTAGGTTAAAATTAGAATGGTGTTTCCTTCCGTTGCCATTCGAACGATATCTGACAGTTACAGTAGGAGTTCACGATGTAATTTTATTTTTATATTTATTAATTTTTTTATAATTAAACAAATATTTTATACCTGATTAATATTGTTGCATTACCTGTTCTTTCAGGGTACCCGGTAAGGTTCAACAAGAATGACACAGAACAGAACGTATATGAAAAAACTTTGGTTTTCTTTATTTGTCATTACCGGATGGCTTACGCCGGCTACGCACACATATTAAACAATCTTTTGACATACTTTTGTCTCATGAAAGTATTTTTGTTGCTGTGGTCACAGAATTGGTTTCCGCTAGAAACTCGTTCGTATATATATCTGATTGGAAAGCAATTTGCTCTGCATTGTCTATCCGAGCGTGAACTGAAGCAATTGTTCTACAAGCACTTTGGGGAAGTACACGTCAGGGGATTCCTTAGTAGTAATAACTTGCTTATCAGCCGATTTTTTAGTCAGCGGACACAAAAGTCTAATAGCAACACGGGCTTGGGTACCATAGCCAATAAAGCTTCATCGGTGCCATAAGTATCGGTAAACTCGCATTCTTCCAGTACATCGATACTCCGATCACCAAGCGTTTCAGCTCTTCGCGTTTTTGAAACCGTCGTTGTTATCAAGACGCCTTCATTTCTTTCTCGACATCCCACTCGTCCACGATTCATTTTTGCCACTCTTCATTATCTTACAATATATTATATTGTTATCCTAGTCACTATATGTCACTTGAATGGAAACATATACGAGTCAGACCTTAGACATTTTTTTCTCACAGGCGAATAGTATCATCGTGTGTTATACTATTATAACATTGACTGAAGAATCGGTTACATTAATTATCTTTAGATCTGCGGTCGAAATTTTCAATGATTCTCTGAAGCTATCAATTGAAGATCAATCTATAATGTAAATTTCACACAAATATTATATATATATATATATATATATATATATATATATATATATATATATTTATGAGGTCATGCAAAGAAGCCTTCAGAAATGTATTTAAAATTATCAGAAAATGTCAATAAAGATATGGAGATGATACAGGACAACACCTGTTCCACGAAAAACCTTAACACAAGTCAAGGTAACTCACTCTGAATAATGAGGAAATTACAAAAGAGAATCCTTACATAGGGTCTGTCGAGCCGAAATTACTTATATAAACAAAAACCTGACTAAATTGAATATTTACTAATTTCAAGTTGAAACTATTGGCACAATAGTTATAGTGTTCGCTAATTGGCCGGAAGACAAGGTATAATCTTCGGTTGAGCAATCACAAATATTTAAATGTGGTATTTGATACAACCTTACCAAACACTTAGAAGTTTAAGGTAATGGTAAGTGTAGTAATCTGACGAAAGAATTGGCGCTAATATAAAGGGACGCCTTCGAGTATAGTCGACCACTTTACTTACTTAACTTAATTTAGCTCTTGCGAAAGATATGTATATGGACATTGATAATATAGACTCTTTATTGAAGACTGTTGCGTATTTATTTCTATATTAATAAATATTTTCAGAGAAACTTTATTTTATTTATATAACATTTGCAATAATGAACATATAGTATCTACTTGTAATAAAGATAACAAAATAATTAAAAAAATGGTTAAATAAAACTGTTTATATTTTTTATTAGTTTATTTTATGTTTTTAATTTTAATTTTATTTTTTGGTGAATGTTTTTTTTTAATAAAAGAAATGCAACGTGATCTTTGAATGTTCTCTCATTTTCATCTCGACCTTCATACTTAGGAAGTGGCTTGTCTAGGTTCAGTTGGTTTGCAACAGGACACTACATTAATCTCTTAAATAGTTTTTGTTAAAAATATAAAATCACATTAGCTTAAAAGAACATAATATCTTAAATACGAAATAACACCGTCATTGTTTTTATTTACAAAATAAAATTAAACATAGATGAATCAAAACAACAAGTGGATGTGGTCGTTATCTTATATTATGGATGGGACCCTATATTTTTGGAAACGATTAAGTTAGTTAGTATGAATTATGGCTGGTGTCAGTTGAGACAATAAGTGCGGGTTAAGCTGGCATGCACTGGAGAGGATTGTTGTGAGTGAATCATTTTGTCAAACAATAACAAAGTGACAAATTCGGCACCGACTCATGGAATCTCGGGTCAGAGAAGGTCAGATATGGAACGATTGTTGAATGTCGTATCTGATTGGCCGACGCGAGGCAAGTGTCTGTTACGGCATTTGTTTTTCTCAAAAACTATGGTTTTGAAAAGCTGACAGCGATGAGACCGACCATGTAACCGCTCGGTCTGGAAGTTATCGTCTGGATCTCGAATGAGATCCGACATATATACTCATTCATCCGTCGCACGCCACAATAAAAGGTATGAATGAGAGAAGAATGGAACGATACGAATGGATGGAAACCCCTCCACAGCACTAGACAGATAAAGAAAAGAATTGAATCTCTCTCTAAGAAAAACCTATCTCCGAGTTTTGTCTCCTGCATGAAAACAAAGTGTGTCCATAGAACAAAGGCGACCAGAACCGATCACGGCCAGAGACGTAATGAAACCAACGGCACAGATAACGACGACGACCAGTATGCGAAGAACAAAACGATAAGGTAACTTTTTGTGTATAAAATGTACAAGTAAAGACAATTGAACATTTTCGGGTCTTAATTTGATGAAGTGAAAAGAAAGTCTGTGACAGTTAAAAAAGAAAGAAAACGTGTACCATGTTTTAAAAAGAAAAGTGTTAAAAAGAAAAGTTGTTAAAATAACAGTGTTTAATATAAGTTGATTAACGAGATAAGTGTTTAAAATAAAATGTTTAAAGAGAACAGTGTTTAATATAGTAATTTAAAATTAGTTGTTTAAAAAAAATGTTTGATGTAATTTAAAGAATGAACAGAGAAAAGTATAAAGGTTATACACATTTATATAACTAGGAGAAAAAATTAGTTAAAAACGATTATTAAAGTGTAAAATATTAAGACGTTGTTAAAAACTGTTAATTATTCATGCATCTGTGAAAGATATTAAGAACTTTAAAGCGATTTTATGAGACGAGCCTTGGCCGGTGTTTCCGACGGACTTTCGTATTATTTCGACATTCGCATTTTTAATGTTGCGGGAAGCGTTGGCCCTGAGGGTTCGTCAGTGCAAACGATAATAATTAATAAGTGTAACCTATATTACTATTGATAGAAAAAATAGTAAATATAATATAACAGTTAGAAGTCTCGCAAATACCTTATACCCAATGTGAATTCTCAAATTGCCGCGTCCTTTTTAAATAACAGCCTCTAAAATGATTTAAACAACACTAAGTCGAACTTTAAACTCTTCCCCTCCAAAAAACAACACATATATGATCGTCCAATTTTAAGCATATTAATTATCCGCACATAAGCGGTCTCATCTCTGTTGTTTTTCAACAGTATTCATTCTCGACAAAGAACAAGGGGCGTTTGTAATATTGAATTATAATAAAAGAATTATAAATAACGACATTACTATCAATATGTATATATAAATCTCTCTCTCTCTCTCTCTCTCTCTCTCTATATATATATATATATATATATATATATATATATATATATATATATATATATATATATATCGTTTCTTTCTTTTAGACGAAACTTGAACAGTTTTTTGGGGTTTTTTTTAGAAAAGATTTATTACATTCCCGAAATATGCAAATTTTTTTCACCATTCCGGATTTTTTTGAATATTAACAGTCTTGTATTTACTGATATTATGAAACATCTATTGAAAAATAAATAATTGTGAAGATGAATACCACAAATATTATCTTCGATTCGATTATTTGTTCATCTTCCATGCAACTATTTTATTTTTTTCAGCCCATTTACCAGCAATGTTTCAAACAATTTATTATTTATTTAAGCACAGAAAATGTTATGAGGTGATATAATATTTTATGTATCGATTTACATTATTTACTTCAACAGTGCTCAATACGTGAGTAGAGCTAGGTAGTAAGTTATACAAATATATTTATAGCAATTAAGCTGCACATAGGCTTCCGCGTGTTATCCCCGCACCCAGGAATTTTAGCCTGACGATTCCCTACAGGGATGAAACGCGGAAGTCTCTTTATAGCTTAATTTGCATATACATATACATATATATATATGTATGTATATATATATATATATATATACATATACAAATATATATATATATATACATATACAAATACATATAAATATATATATATATATATTTATATATATATATAGATATGTATATATTTATATGTATATTCCATGAAAAATTCCAGTATACTTAAATCATATGCCCTTACTAGTGTTAAGATGAAAATTCATATATACTAAATGTACAAAAGCAAGAAAATTCCCAAAGTTTTACACTTATATTGTCATTAAGGGTATGCGAGCACAACAGGGCTATGTATTTTACTAGTAGGAATTTTTCTTCAGCGTACCTCACACACTTCATCCACTCATGCATAGAGATTTATACTGTAGTGATGTGATAATGAAATGGTTTGGTTGATATGTAGTCATACCCTTAATGACAATAAACGTGTACAAATTTGGGAATTTCCTTGCTTTTGTATATTTAGTGCATACGAATTTTCATCTTAACCCTATTAAGGGCATATGATTTCAGTATACTGGCATTTTTCATGGAATGTCACTACTTTTGTAAATGCTATGCATAAATACAATGCCTTCTCATAAAGTTTTTTGGACTTTTCTGGAAAACTAAGGTATATGGTTAACTGAAATTAAAATGCCATCAACTAGACCCTAGAACCTCTATCCCTGCCAAAAATCAGCTGAATCCATCAAATAGTTGATGAGATACAGGGTGGCACATACGTACGTACGTACGTACACACAGATGACATGATTTTACTTTCTGAATCTCTGGGTTGCCTTGACTAATGATGCTGAAATTCTACACACTTATAGAACCTATCAAATAAAAATGTTGTGCAAAGTTTTAACTAATTTAGTTTATTAGTTTTTGTGTTATGTTGATCAACGAAATGAGATTTCCAGCATAGGCCATTCTTGAAGTCTATTAAGGGATAGAGCGCTCTCGCGCCTCCCCTGATATATATATATATATATATATATATATATATATTAAATGTAATACATAGACGAATATGCATAAATAGATTAGTAGATAGACTTGCCAAGATGCTCACGTCTAGCTACCATATGTTTACTAACATTAATTTTTTCTCGATATTCAGAAAAAAGATATGAGAATATATTCCTCGTTCCTTATTCATTCTAATATTTTTTATTATGTAAAAATTAAGTAGTTACAGAATATACTTTTTAAATGTTTGGCAGTTCGCTAAAAAGTAAAGTGAGATAAAAAAAATATTTACTCCTTGAACTGGAAATGTTATTCGTTACATACAAATACAAAAAAAGCCTATTCAGTTAAGTAAAAGGTTTGTAATTAAATCCGTGAACTTGCAATCAACATTGATTTTAAAAAAAATATTACTAAAATTCTAATACAAAGTTTAAATTTATATAATTCGGATGTGTGCCTGTCTTATATTCTATTTAACTGGCCAATCAGAAATGACGATTTATTTCGCCCTAATGATATGACATCACATTGACCTGGCAATTAATTAAGATCGTAAATCTGTTAGCCGGATCAAAATCATCTGCTCGAATATAAACACAAATTTATAATTCACTCTTTCTCCTCCCTCTCCCTCTCTCTCTATTTCTTTCTTTCTCTCTTTATATATATATATATATATATATATATATATATATATATATATATATATATATATATATATATATATATATTTGATCAAGTTCAAATGTGTCCATGAAGTGAACATAAATATATGTTTTTCAAGAGTGCTCGATACCAAGTAGAGCATTTACAAAATTACATAAACAATATGATAGTCTTACGTCAATCAACCAACGTTTAAATGCGTATTACCGCATCTTGTCAAAGGCAGAGCTAAAATAAATTCAAAATCAAAAGTGTGAAATTCGTAGTCTCTTTTTGGAATATCTCAAACTGAGGCCAGCTTTTAAGAGGGAAAGGGAGGGTCAACGAAGCTTGTTAGGGTTGACAAGCCGATTAAATTCGACTTTGGTTAAGTGTAGGTCATCAGTTTGCACTAGATCACCGTCTCAATGCCTGGTAGGCCGGACAAGCATGTGGGTGGGTGTAAGCGCCGAATTCTTCCGGTGTTTAAGCAGCCAGAGTGGGAGATAATATATGTATTTCAATTTTTTTTAAAACCTAGATAAATTTAATCTTCAATATTTACAGTTGTCATCTTCGTGTATTTGGATAGGGGTTGGATATAGATAAATAACCATATTATACATTACTCCTGTTATCAAACATTATTATTTCTATGTTACTGTTCTTTTCCTTCAACCCTCACCGCTGTTATAATTACCATTATTATTATTATTATTATTATTATTATTATTATTATTATTATTATTATTATTATTATTATTATTATTATTATTTATTCTTATTATTATTATTATTGCTATTATCATAATAAACATTGTAGCTGTTATTCCTATTTCTACCGATATCATTGATATAAGTACTATTATTATTGACACTAATTATTACTATAGCTATTCCAGATATAATCATTTGTAATAACTATTACAGTTATTAGTGTTACTATTGTCAATTCGATTTTATTTTTATTACATTTCACTATACTTATTATTTTTTTTATTAATTTGGTAGTTACAATTATTATCATCACTATAGCCATCATTGCTATTATCCTTACTGTTACTATAATTATTATTCCAACTATTAATATTTTTTTTTTATTACTTATATTATTATTATTATTATTATTATTATTATTATTATTATTATTATTATTATTATTATTATTATTATTATTGTTACTGTTATTACTATTATTGTCAACATTAATATATTTTATTATTATAATATGTATTGTTATTATTATTTTTACTATATTCCCTATTTGCCTTATTACTACTATTGCAATATTTATCATATCTATTATTGGATATAGCCATTTACGTTATTTTCATTAATTCTCGTTTTACTATTTTCACTATCGCCACCATCATTATTCCTCTCTTATTATTGCCATTATTATTGTGTTAGCGGCAAGGAAGGTAAATCTAGGTTTAAATTTATATCTTTACTCTTATAATCTATTTTCGTGGGGTTTATTCCTAATTAGATTTTTATGGCTTCTACATGATTTTAGTTAAATTGTTTTGTCATTTTTTAATCTCTTGGTTAGGGCTTGATCCCTTATTTTTATTAGTTTACTTAGATTCGATCCATTATAGTAGGTTCTAACGATTGTGGGCGGATTAAATTTTTGCGCTATTCAGTTAAATTATTTATGTTATAATTTCAACGTTTTCCACGAACTTATCCGGAGTTAGCCGTTTAAAGTGCCTACAGTTAAAGTCTATTTCGTCTCGTTGATTTAGTAATCTACTCTTATCAGGAAACATAACAATAGCTAAGTTTTCACTAAGGCAGAGAAAGCACGTGGCGTTGTGTAATGTAGGTGTTGTGGACGTTATTAAGATACTGCATTTCAGACCAGGTATGATATATTCATCTTTTAGGCATGTAATGTTGTTGGATAGTAAGGTTCCTATTTTCTTGTTATTTGGGTTGTTAAATAACAGTGTGTGGTTCGTGTACCTGGCCTTAAAATCAGTGTTTGTATCCCCTATGTAAAATGTATTTAGACTAGGGTTGTTTTCTGGGAATACATTTGCTAAGTAAACTATATATTTATTTAGAGACTTTCTTTGCAACGGGCATTTACTTTTATCTCTGCAGCGACATTCTTTGTTAGTATTATTATTTTGTAATTTGTTATCCTCTTTTTTAGTGTGTCTATTATGACTCTCAATTATTGTTTCCAGGTTATTTGTACAACTATAGCTAAGATCGACTGTGTTTTTGTTGAATATTTTGTGCAGTGGGTTATTTATTAAGAAGTGTCGATTTAACAGGTTAAAGAACATATGTCCAATTTTAGATTTAACTAGCAGATTAAATGGGGATGTATACCAGATTTTTTCTATTTCTATTTTTTCTCGAGCTCCTATTATTTCTATCTTGATATTCAATGTTAGTATTGGTATACCCGCTATTTCTTAATGCGTTGTTGTCTGTATTCCTATTATTGTTAAGGATTTCTTCATTATATGATTTGTTACTTATTCTGTGGCTGATCGATATTAAGATGTGTTTTATTACGCTAGGTGGATGATTCGATTTGGGGTTAACGTATAGTGGGTCGTGATTATCTTTCATATAAGGTTTATAATACCCTTCGCTGAGGTTAAATATTACATCTAGGAGGTTTGTGATCTTAATCCCCGCCACGATTTTTACTTTAAGTCCTAAGTCTTTTATAACCTCGTGTATAATTTTTTTCATTATTAAAGCTTTGGGGCGATTCGTATTTCTAACTATAGCTAGTCATATAATGAAGAAGGTGATGAAATACAAACATATTTGAGAGGGCGATTGATCGATCGTGCGACATGGACGCACGCGAAAAAGCAAACATGCGTTTCTAACCAATATATTTAACTTTAATTTATTGACGAGTGTATGTTATATTGACAAATGAATAATAGTAAGGGGACGGAACATCATCTTCGTCGTCCATGTGTCTCTGCTTCTTGTGATGGAGAGATCCATCGTCGTGTAGACATGATGGCTACTAAATATTGACTTGGCGCGACCAGATGCATTTATCGTTCGCCCTCCTCTTCAGAGAAACGAAGGCAAAACGGCAAGTGGAAATGTGGTCGAATGATACTTTCTGCTCTTTCTTTTTATATAATTTGCTTTTGTTTAGTTTTCGTTTTTATTAGAGGTTTTTAGTATGATTTTTCGTTCTTTACACTTATTCTCATGTTTCATTTTATCCCCTCTTTGATTGACGTTTTCTTTATCACATTAACATATTTTTCCCTAGTTTGCCTTTTTATAATTCTTCTCAATTGACTAGTGCCACCCTTCTCTCCAGTCTTCTTCCCCCTCCCCCTTTTCTCCTCCCCCTCTCCTATATCGGCTTTTTTGTTTTCTCTGTTTTCTTCTTCGTCTTTATTATTACCTCATTCTAGTCCTCGCCCTCATACTCCTTCGTCTTCTTCTTCTTCGTCTTCTTCTTCGTCTTCTTCTTCCTGTTCTTCTTCGTGTCCTTCTTCGCCATCTTCTTCTACTGATTCTTCTTCTTCGTTGTCTTCTACCTCCTACTCCTTCACTTCCTCTATTGGTTTCTGTTCAACGCCAACATACTCACCTTCTTAGTGTTGTTGTTTTATTTGTTGTTCTTTTTCTTCTTTTTCTTCTTCTTCTCTTTCTTCATTTTTATTTCTTCTTCTTCGTTTTCACTTTCTTCTTTATTTTCTCTCCCCTCCTCGTCCTTCTACTTTTTTCTTTTTACTTCTTGTTTTAAAAACCCTCTACTTCTTTTTTTTTTTCTTCTTCTTCTTCTTCTTCTTCTTCTTCTTCTTTTTCTTCTTCTTCTTCTCACATACTTGTCCCACTTGTCCTGCTTCTCCTCTCCTTTACATTTACTCATCGCCCTGCTCCTCCTACTACTATTTATTTATTTTGCTTATTTCCTCCTCGTTTTCCTCTATTTTCTTTTCTTATCCTTTGGCTTCTTCTTTTTAACATCCTTTTTTCTTTCTTTTTCTTCTCCCTCTTATTTATTACTTTTTTTCTTATTTTTAAAAATTTCTCATTTTACCTGCTTCTCACCCCTCCTTTTATTTCTAGCTTCATTCGTTTACATTGCAGTCATCTAATTAATATTCTGATTCTTGTCTCTACTCCCGATCTTGTGTATCATTTCCAAGTTCATCCATTAATGAAGCCTCAATTAGAGAGTATGGTGGGGAGTGTGGAGTGCGGAATGTGGAATGTCGAGGCAGTCATCAGATACAATTACTCCCAGGTGCACTCAGAGAGGGAGTGGTCGTAATTGTATGGGTCCCACTTATGGGTTGGATAAATAAATTCGTCCCGGATATGACACAACACTCCCTTAGTCACCCTTGCGGAACGGTGGTTCGATCCTACCTCAAATGAACCACAAGAAAATGCACCTTCCCCAACTGCCGACCTTATTGCACAACCTCATTACCTATTGCAAATATCTCTGCGTATGCCACACTACTGCATCCGATTCCTAAGCTTTGAACAATTATTTATGAATAAATGTTATTTTCAAATTAACCCATATACATATGTGTTTCATGCCAAACCTGCAATCTTCAGTATGAGAGGAGACAATTTCTTCCGGTCGAACGATCTGAATCCACATACGAAAGTCATTCTTTACTCAGTAGTCGGGGCACTAACAGTTGCGGCCAACACGCATCTTGATGAAAATTGGACAGTAAAATAATGTCTAAATTCCAGATTCAGCAGGCATATTAGCAAGCTGTCAATAAGGGGGCCTAGAGTATTGCGTTACGCAATAAATGATAGCTTGTTGTCAACCTACTGATATTGTTACATCTACAAGGAGTTTTAACCAATTATTTATAAATAAATATTATTTTCAAATTGACTCATATACACATGTGTTTCATGTCAAACCTGCAATCATCAGTATGGGAGGAGACAATACACAAGTTTTATATATATATATATATATATATATATATATATATATATATATAAAGAGAGAGAGAGAGAAAGAAGAGAGAGATAAAAAGAAAAGAGAGAGGGGAAGCGAGACAAAGAAAGGCAAAGAGAAATATAAGTACTAACGACACTGACATACACAAAGATATGAAAGATGAACATATTGTAGATACATAATTTACTGTTAACAATAATAGTCTTTTTGTTTAATGTTTGTAAGGTTTAGTATTAATAGGAGAAAAATCTCTCTTCTTTCTAAAATAATAATTATCATTTTCAGCTGAATCGTTTTGAAATAAATTAAACGAATACATATCTTTAGGTTTTATTTATAGCTATAACAATTTAAATAGTTTAAAGCAATAAATATTCTTTTTCATCGTAAAAATAAGTTACTGCTAAATATTTTACAAACTGTCATATTTCCCCGCCAAAGTGAAGGGTATGGGTTTGGCCACGTTGGGTTGATGCTACACAGTTTATCGTCAACATCGCTTGACTAATCGTTGCCAAACTAGGTTTAAATATCGATTATGGTCTAACTTAGAAGTTATTACATTTGGGGATATATATGGAAACGGTCCAGTTTACGAAAACAGTAGACGTCACATGTTCGACGATACCTTCAGTTCTGCTTTGTTCATCGTAGACACACAACTTATATCTATGAATCTGATGCTCTTTCATAACACTCGCCACAATGTAAAATTCAGGATAGATCAGATACATAGCTGGTTGAGTTATCAACGCTTTCATGGCATAACACCGGGAATCCTTCAGACAGTATAGAGTAGTAAGGTTCAGATAAGACTTTGGCCCATCCTTACGTTGTCAGGCAGACTTATGCAGTCTCACGGCTGACTTATTTTCTTGTGTTATGTATTTATTTGCAATCATAACACGTATATAAATTGAAATTACATTAAAAAAAACAATGCAAATAGTAGATGTTAAAGTGTTTAAATCAACGGGACCCTAGAATTCGATTTTAGAACAATTAATTATGAAATGGGTAAAGTCTAAGTTGTACTAGTTTTAAATTATACTTTTTCATAACATTTTATCTGTATTATCCATAACATTTCATTTATGTCTCTGAAATGATTTTAACTACCTTAATGTAATAAATAATAATATGATGTTTGGAAATTTGTTCTGGGTTATAAATGAATTTTTCCCAAACAATTGAAATATATATATATATATATATATATATATATATATATATATATATATATATATATTTATATAAATATTTGTTTGTTTTAGTTTGTAGATAAAGAGATAAATGGTAGAAGCCGTTACGTTGTTTGTGTCATAGTTTATAGTGAGTGCTGATTCTAGAAGTCTCTTTCTCCTCTGTCTATATATATATATATATATATATATATATATATATATATATATATATATATATATATTAGGATAAAATGCACGATATATCATAAGAATGACATGTCGTGAGAAACAAGATGTCTGAAAAAGGCAAACGTAAAAACAAATTTAAGTACAGGAAAAAATAATCAAGAAACGAGATATTTTACGGGTTTCGATCGGATCAACGACAGTGTTCATAAAAAAAGAAAGAAAAAATACGTTCTTTAATCTGAACGAACCCAGTAAACTCTCTCTTTTTTTCCTGTATTTAAATTTGTTTTTTCGTTTGTCTTTTTCACACACACACACACACACACATATATATATACATATATATATATATATATATATATATATATATATATATATGTGTGTGTGTGTGTGTGTATGTGTATGCGTATATGTGTGTAAATGACTAGCTAGATAGATCAAAGATGAGAATATAAAAAGACGAGCTTTGCTATCTTTTTACCCTTTAAGAATGAAAGCCAGCAAGTAGTCAAGATGTACGGATATATATTCCATACATACTGAGGTAGTTACTATTTGAATGTCTTCCAATTTTATCTGCCTTGCCAACTTCATATCATCATCAATAATGATCGGCCTCTTTGATCCAGAAATTGTTTAAATTTAAAGAAATCGAAGAGATTTTCACAGTAAAAGAGCAAAAGAAAAAGAAAATGCATCTGTCGAGACTAAATGACATCTCGCCGAATTGGATAAAGACAATACACGGCAACAATGACGCTAAAACTCTGAATAATTCAGAGTGTGTATGAAGAAAATGTTTCTTTGGCTGACTTTAGGTAGACACCACGTGCGTTTTAAAGAATTGTGAAGTTCTTCTAAGTGGTAAGACCTGGTTCTGATCGCAAAATAAATCTCCAGTGCTTTTAGTAATCAAACATTCCAATATTGTGGATCTGGTTGTTGTCCCGAGTATGTAAATCTGTATATAACTTCTGTTCTGTGTGTTTGTCTATAATTACAGCATAACACCCCTAACCCTAACCCCAACACACAATGCCTATTATAAGATACAAGGCGTACTCATAAGATGAGAAAGAGGGGCCGGGAGTATATACACATTTGTACTATCTTGAAGAAGGAAAAATTGCCACTTTGTTTTCCGCAGTTAAAAGAATTGGTTAAAAATATAAATAAATAGGGCATGCGGAAAAGAAGACAATTCACGGCAGTCTCGAAATTATCAACAAGAAAAGATGACACTGGGCTAAAAATCACAGGTTTTCGTTACCGGAAAGACACTCTAACGAGTTTGGCCAAGGAATTCAACACCGGAAAATGTAAGCCTCTTTCTTGAAGAACAATAGCCAGGAAATTGCAAGAAAACGATATATCAACATCAAGACGATGTGCATGCATAATGGATAAGATACGCGTTGTTACTGAATCTGACACTTTCTTCTAAAAATGATGGTTAGGTTTTTTTTAATCGGATGAGTCGCGGTTTTCTTTTGTAAGTGATGATCCCTAACGCTGCCTTTAAAGATCAGGTGAAAGATTTAAGATTGTTTGTTTTGAAACAACAATTAAGCATGAAGAAGAGGGAATTATGCTTTGAAGTGCATTTTCCTCACTTGATATTGAAGAGTTAGTTCTGTGTGGTATGAGTATCAACATCAAAGAATACATCTGTATTTTAGCAAAAAGGAATCATTTTGACAGTTCAAAAACACTGAAAAGTTAACCAAGTAGTTGAATGAAAAGTCTTTTTAAGCAATGTTTTCAGCCAGACAAAGTGCTAATCTTAACCCGATGATCAGCACAATTAATAAGGAATTGTCAGGAGGGGTAAAAGAAGAGTGAGAAAATAGCACTGCGCAGATTGTACGAAGTGGCCGAAACAGCTTGCCAAAACTAATAGCATTGTTATAGAAGGCTCATGAAAGAGCTATCCTGCATTAGTTAAATATCAAGTTGCTAATTTATGTTACAAATAAATATTCAAAATTAGTCATACTCATTGTTTTGGACGGGAAATGTACTTTAATGTCATTTGACAATTCATTTTTGTTAAATGTTAAGATATTCTCATTTCATAATTTAAATAATTCAGTTTATTGGCTTCTAACTTATTATCAGTATTATTTTTTATTATTATCAGTATTATTATTAGTAGTAGTAGTATTACTACTATTACTATTTCTATTACTATTACTAATATTATTATAACTATTACAACTACTACTATTACTATCATTATCATCATCATCATTTTTATTATTATTATAATAATAATTATTATTATTATTTTGATCATCACTATTATTACTATTATAACTATTACTATTACTATTATTATTATTTGTACTCACTAGACGTTCTCACACAGATCATAGTCAGTGATTGCTCACCGACAGGAACCAGTGGTATTTTCTGGAATCTGAGTAACAACAAGCCTCCCCAGATTTGCAGTATTCTTCACCTCTTTTCGATAACCACCGCCAATAACCTTGCGGTATTGCAACAGCCACTTACCGTTCATTTCCTGCTGGTAAGGACCATTGGTCTTCTCTGGGATTTGGGTAGCAATAAGACTCCCCAAGGTCCCAGAATTCTCCGCAGTTTTCCAGTGGAAAAAGTGTGCTGTCCCTCCTCGGTATTCTCATCCTCCTTGACCCTCTACAAATATTTTTTCTGGTGTCAGCCTAGGCCACACAATTTTTTAATTTTATTTATTTATTTAATTTTTTGAGGGGTGGGGAGGGAAATGGGAGAGCTTATAGTGTTTCTTGTAATTTCAGTTCTTTGGTTCATTTTTGTGTGGTGTTAGCTGAGGCCGGTGTAATTTATTGGGGTGATGTTACTTGCCGTTTCTATTCCTTGGTTCGTATTGTGGTGTTCTTCGTGTGTGTTTTTCTCCCGGGTGTAAATTACATCATGACTGGTTACCATCTGTAGCTTATGCAGGTTGGTTTCCGCATTCAAAGATTTTCCTTAAGATTGCAGCTGTTTTGATCATTGCCGTCCCTTGTATATTTTCGATGGTCCATTTGATTCCAATTTCTTCCAGTCTTTTCTCCAGTTTTTTTAAATTTTTCCTAGTGCTCCTACGATTATTGGTATTATACCAACTTTCTTCATGCTCCATATTTCTCTCAGTTCTCTGGCTAGTTCTGTGTATTTGCTTCGTTTTTCTGTGTCTTTGATCTTGACGCTGTATCTGCGGGAACGGCGAAGTCTTCGATTTTACGAGATTTTTCCTTCTTGTCGATTATAATAACATCAGGTCTCCTTGCTTGTATGAGTTTATATGTTTGTATATCAATATCCCAGAGGATTGTGTGTTTCTCGTTTTCCAGTACTGTTTCTGGTTTATGTTTGTACCATTTGTCTGCGTATTCGAAATTCAATTGTTTGCAAATAGCTTTCCAAACACAGTCATGTCTGTTCTTTTATTCTTTTTCGGTAAGGTTGCTTCATTAACTTATATGATTTACTCTTTCGTCACTTTTTCCACACAGTCTGCATTTACTGTTTTCCTAGGTTTTGTCTATTTTAGCTTTACTCTAGTTTGTCCTAATCGCATTGTTCTGTGCAGCCATAAGTAAAGATTCCGTTTCTCTGTTCAACTTTCCTTAGCCATGTCCAGCTATTTTCGTTAGTTTCTTCTCTTGTGAGTCTTATAAAGCGTCTATGTAGTTTTTTCTGCCCCCTTTAATTTCCTTGTCTGTTTGTGTCCGGTTTCGATGCTTCTTACGTTGTTCGTTGAGATGGTGTCTCTTCCTGCGTTGATCAGCTTTTCTGTGTTTTGGTTTATGTATTTCTCCAGCTCTTTTTTAGTGTCGTCCACACAGTCTTCCATACTTATAAGTCCTTTTTTTCCATCGTTTCTCTACACGTAGAGTATGTCTGTATTGTATTTGTGCATGGTCATTAATTTTCGAGTCCTCTGATGAAGGTGTTTGAGTTCTTCTTTAGTCCAGCTTATGAATGGCTCAGAATATCTTGTTAGTGATACTGCCCATGGTATGTATTCCATTTGATTAGGTTTCTGCTATATAATTGTGTTTCTAAGAGCTTTCATGTTCTTCTCAGATATCATTTTCCAATCTTCTTTTTTATTTCTGTTGATTTGATTGTGTCTCCTTCCAAAACTCCCAAAATATGTATAGCTGTCTTGTTCGCCTAGCGCCCTCATCTGTTCTTGATTGGGTAGTTCCACGCCCTCAGTCGTCTCCAGCTTTCTTTTTTTAATCTCTAGCAATGCACACTTTTCTATTCCGAATTCCATTTGAATGTCCTGGCTGAAGATTCTGGTCGTATTTCTCAGCGTTTCCAGTTCCTTATTGCTTTTTGCAAATAGGTTCAGGTCGTCCATGTAGATGATATGGTTTATTCTTTGTTTTCTGCCTGTGAACATGTATCCGACATCACATTTCCTGCGTATGTAGTTGAGTATGCATCATGGCTATGATAAAAAGTAGTGATGATAGGGAGTCTCCTTGGAAAATGCTTTACTGTATTTTGATCTCCGTCAAGTGTTGTCATCCAGCTGTAAGTTCTAATCTCCATGTTCGCATTGCTTTCTTGATGAGATTAATAATCATGTCGAGTATCTTGTACATTTTAATTATCCATGCTTGAGAGATACTGTCGTACGATTTCCTGTAGTCAATCCATGCCATAGATATGTTCTTTTTTTGTTGCTTTAAACTTCTTTCAGGATCTTTCGATCTATATATAACAGATCATGTGTCTATTTTTTCCCTTTCCGGCATCCACTCTGGTACATCAGTTGTATGGATACATCCTCTCATTTTCTGTGCTAGCCTTTCATATAGGGTCGTGGCTTTTTTGTAACTAGTACGCATGTATTTTATCGTGACATGGTGCTTTCTAGTTTGCCACTTTCTTTAGGGTTGTCTTAATAGTTTCCTCATTAATTTCTGTTTCTATTCCTCCTTCAATTTCTAGTATATTTTTCATGTATTTTTGCCATTAAGCATTTTTGTCGTAATCTTCAGCTTGTTCCCATATCTTGCTCCAGATTGGTTTTGTTTCTGTCGGGTCCGGTTTTTCTGTTGTTGTTCTTTCTCCGTTTACATTTTTGTAAAACTGGCTTTCATTGTTTCCAAAAAGTCCTGTTCTGTTTGTACTGTTCCTATTTGTATCTGTATCCTCTCAATCTTCCTTCTTTTGCTACTATCTTTTGTTTTAGTTCTTCATATTTCTTATTTAGTCTTTCCTTGTTATTCGGATTTCTGTTCTTCCATCGTTTACTGTTCTCGTTCATCCTGTTTACTGTTTTAGCTTCCTTCTGAAGTTTGGTGATCTGGGTTTCCAGTCTGATCTCCCACCCTGATTTCGTCTGTCCATTCTTTTTGCCAGTCTTCTTTCCTCTTTTTAGTTACATACTTATTGATTTTGCCCCCGCATATATCAAGTTGTTTAGGCCTGTGATAGTGTATGTTGGCATGTACGTGAGTACCATGTTTACTTTCTCTGTTTCAACTTTTAACTTCTACCAATCATCGATTGGATGAGTGTATCTGTTTGTACCTCCATGTCCCAGACGATTTTATGATTTTCATTTTCAAGTACTGCCTCTGATTTGTGTCTGTACACTTTTGTCTCTATGTTCAAAATTTGGATAGTTATCAGTAGACTGCCTTCTCCATGCAGTCATGTGTTCTCTTGTATTCTTTTTGGGTTGCTTTCCTTCACTTATGTGATTTACCGTGTCGTGTCTTTGTCGACAGAGTATGTATTTACTGTTTTTCTAGGTTTGGTATGTTTTGGATTTAATATATTCAGTTCTAATCGAATTGTTCTGTGCAGCTGTCAGTGGCGATTCCGTTTCTCTATTCTAGTATCCTTTTGGTTGCCATGTACAGGTGTTTTCGTAAGTCTCTTTGCTTGTCATTCTTATAAACTATCCATGCAGACCACACGCATCTACATGCATATAAGAACGAAGGTGCGTACATGTATAGACAGGAGGCCATATACATGCACATGCATGTGGATGTGTGCATCCACATACATAGAACGGATAGGTGGCACGCGTGCGTGTGTGTATGTGTGTACATACATACATGCAAAAATTGATGTGGGAGCGCGCGTGCGTGCGTGCGTGTGTGTGTGTCTGTCTATCAATATATCTATCCATTCATCTATTGATCTATCTTTTCATCTATCTATCGATCTATCAATCTATCTATCCATCCATCTATCGATATATGCATCTATCCATCTATTCATCCATATATTTAACCCATTTGTCTATCTATCTATCCACTTTTCTACATATATATCTCTCTATCTACTTATCTGTTTAATGTATCGATCCATACACTTATCAATTTTATTCTATCTATCTATCTATCTATCTATTTATTTGTGCCAAAGTACAGAAATTGAATTCTACATATATACATGACTGTCCCCCTGACATTTATTTCCGCTCTCTCTCTCTTTCTCTCACTTTCTCTCTCTATATATATATATATAAAGATATATATGTATATATGTATATGTGTATATATATATATATATATATATATATATATGTTCCTTGGCCTTCTGACTAAGATTAAAATAATTCAAAGTGTAGTATCTGTTCTCCACAATTTAGCGAACTTTGACAGAAGTTTAATGTAAATGATTTCCTTTGTCAATAAAATTCTAAATGTATTTATGTAGAATTACATTTTTGTACTCGGGTGGGTGTGAGTGTATGCATGTATGGACAGGGGAAAACGCAGGTTACCTTTGCCTAACAGAAAAACTTGAAACAATTAAATTTAGTGATAGAGGCAAACTTCTAAACAAAAAAACAAGAAACCTCAATTAACTGTAGGCATAATAGATTACACCTTCTTAGTAATCGACTTATAACCCCTCAAGCTAATATTATCTCATAAAAAAACACTTTACCTATCCACTAACGGTAATTTTGTCAACATAACTATCATCTTACACCATTCTTATTAAGTATTATTATTATTATTATTATTATTATTATTATTACTTTTAAAGTTTTTACTATAATCACTACTTATAACCATCAGTATATCCATTATTTGAATAACCACCTCTACTATTATTATTATCAGTCTTATATATCAATTTTATTATTAATTTTATTATTATTATTTATAATACTACTACTATTGTTATTATCATTATCATCATTATTAAAATTATTAAAATTATCGTGGCCACCATTGTTACCATTATTATAGCTATCACTATTATTTCTACTATCATTAATATTATTAGTATTATCACAACAGAAAATGTCCCTATTATTAAATATTCTATTTTTTTATTTTCATCTCTATTATCATAATCACTACTACTATGATTAATATTAATTGTCATCTTCTGTATTTTTCTTTACCCTCTAATATTCCCTTATATTTTTATCCATCTATTGCTTACTATTTTAAATTATTATTATTGATTATCATTATCATTATTAATATTTTAAATTGAATTATAAGACATTTAATTATTCGTCATTTCTGTATTATTATCGAGATTATTATTATTACTAATGTTAATGTTCTGTTCGCTATTATTATCATACTTATCATTATTTGTAGCAGTGGCATTAACAATATTACCATTTTACTATAATAATATTGATATTGCCATGGTTACCGTTACCTGACTTTTACTTCCATTGTCATTATGTGTTTTAGTATCAATGTTGATACCTCCATTAATGATATTGCCATTATCTATAGTTCTATTATTTGAATTATTATAATAATTATTATTATTACTATTATTATTATTATTATTATTATTATTATTATTATTATTATTATTATTATTATTATTATTATTATTACAACTATTTGCATTGTTTTATTATTATCTGTTATTTTTTACTATCATTATGACTATTGTTAGGATTATTGGGGTTACTATTGCGATTGTTGCTGTTAGTATAACTACTATTATCACCATTTTAACATGATCAGCATTACTGCAACCACTGATTTATATTACCATATTTACAACCATTATATTGCTACTTACTTCTATACTTTTATTATTAATCTAATTATTATTATTATTATTATTATTATTATTATTATTATTATTATTATTATTATTATTATTATTATTATTATTATTATTATTATCATTATAATTATTACCTTCTAGTATTTCTAATATTTCTTAATTATTCTATTTTTCCCGACTATTACTTGTTTATGAATTCTTAATTATTACTGACCGCTATTATTATTATTATTATTATTATTATTATCATTATTATTATTATTATTATTATTATTATTATTATTATTATTATTATTATTATTATTATTATTATTATTGTTATTATAATTATTACTATTTTTATTATTACTATTAATAATTAATAATGGCGGCATTTAAGTACTTTTAAACTAAATTAAATTATCACTGTTATTATCTTTCATTATCATTATCACTATTATTATCAGTTTATATCATTTGAATTATCATTGGTGTATATTATTATTATTATTATTATTATTATTATTATTATTATTATTATTATTATTATTATTATTACTACTAATAACTCTGTTAGACTTAACTAATTTACTAAGATATTTGTTCAATTTATTAATTTATTAATGATAAGTTGGTAAACTCTAGACAAAAAAATAAAAACAGTATAAATTCAGAATTAGTAACACATTTGATTAACAGCCCCTTACTCCCCTCCACCTCACTCGCGTCTTCTCGCCCCTACCGCAAATTACAGCTGATCTGGGGGCACGCACCCACGCATACACATTTATACACTAAATTACAGCTGACTTGAAAATTCGCTATTTCGCCCTGAGTTTAAAATAACTGTCGATATTTTGACACATTACCTTGCATTTTTACCTTTCCTCTCCCACCTCTTTCCTCTCTCGGTCTGAATCAACATTTTATTAATTAATTTATTTTTTTTGTTTGTTTTAGATTTTAGTTTTAGGTTTTAGATTTTAGATTTTTACTTTTTTTGTATTTTTAACGACCCTAAACCACGTGACTCCCTAAATTAAGAAATGTTTAATTTATTTTCCTCTTTTTTCTCTCCACTCTATTCTCTTCAAATGAATAAATGCGAAAGTTTTTTCCATCTATCCTTACTATATTAACATCAAAACTGACTAGACTTATTTTCTTTTTATGATAGAAGATTATTATAAAATACCGGTTTTTCTATAGTATTTTTATTTAATTTTTTCTAAGAGATGTTATTAAGGAAAAAAAAGAGTTTTTAAAACTTTTAGACTTTTATTGTGAAAGGAAATAATTTACATTAAACTTCTGTCAAAGTTCATTGAATTGTGGAGAACAGATACTACACTTTGAATGATGTTTATCTGCGTCAGAAGGCCAAGGAACAATGACAGATAATGTTTTTTACTAAGCCTTTTTAAATGAATGGAAAAGAACTCTATATAATCAGAATATCTTTCAATGGGGTAGGTAGTGTAATAGTGGTTTTGTAGTCATAATACTTTCCTCTCAGGAATAACCTCCTCTGAAAAATTATAAATATACATAGTCTGAAATAAAAACCACCTTTATCTGAAAATGCAAACCATTAAAATGAAATGTTATGTTTAAAACTTTGTTTATTTTATGTTTTCTTTCACTTTTTAATAAATGCTGTTATAAACACCCCAAGTCCATAAATAACTGATTAAAAAACAGCCATGCTAGCTTTCCCTTTTTATTTGAAGTGAATTCCTATTTAAGTCACGTAAATTATTTAGAGTTATTTAGGTTTCGGCATTAAACATAAGCAACATATATATTTTTGTAACTTAAACCCTGTTCATGCAACACACAACAATTAAAAGTGCTTCATGTGTTTTTTATTGTTATGGCAAGTTTCACCGTACACCTGAAACGGTGAAATACAAATTAGGTCAGAAAAATATAGTCGCCATTTA
>OY744531.1:52737199-52862199 GCA_963556195.1 Sepiola atlantica
GCATGAGATTGGATACCAGATTTCAACAATACGTGACTAGCAAAAAATGGAATAGCACCATCGAATTTACTGGCGTTCCGAACACACATACGGATCTTTCATTACACACTCTACGTAATGAGTTCAGTCTTTACTCATTTACTGTATTAGGTCATGCTCACACCTTATTTAATCTCACAGTCTTCGAAAGTAACTATCTACGTTCATTTGAGAAGACCGTATTTCTGTTAACAGAGGCAGTGTTTACTTGCATTAAGCGTCATTAATGTTTAAGACACATACTTCATTATATATATATATATATATATATATATTATAAATATATATATATATATATGTCGTAACATTTTCTATTTTAAATATATATAGTTTTTTCCTTTCAAATCTCGCGATTCGACTCTGTAGAGCGAGGGCGAAAACGGTCGGCTGGCTTTCTTCCCTCTCACTTTTATTTGAGAACAGAAAATATATCTATATAATAATAATATATCATATCGTTCTGTGCCCCTAACAAATTATGATGTATATATATATATATATATATATATATATATATATATATATATATATATATATATATATATATATATATATATAATATATAACATATATATCATAATATTTATAAAAAATATTAATAAATTATCACCTATAGACATCGATGTTTCCTGCGTACGCAATCTTCAGTGCTAGAAGCTAATTCCCGACTGTTTACGGGCGCGGACTCCGATCGCAAATCGCCACTGATTCGCAGTCAAGAGAGTTACCAGTTGGCCACCAGAAATTAGCTTAGAATTTTAGGAGGAATTTAACTTTGTAAATACCAAGTCGGCGAGTATTCACAGCAAGCAGCGCAGAGTTATCAACAACAACAACAAAAAATCGTGTTGGATCTCGCAATGATGCTAGTAGTACTGTTTGTTATTAAATTCACTCAGAGTGGCCAGCCTTAGTAAAGGGGGCTATATAATAAACTCCCAGCAACATCGAGTAGGGACAGCCAGTATATATATATATATATATATATATATATATATATATATATATATATATATATATATATATATACTGGCTGCCCCTATTTGATGTTGCCTGGAGTTAAGAGTACCTTTTTTAATTTAAAATTATAATATGTTTGCACATGTACATAAACTTATACAAAACCATAATTTAAATTTTAGTTGTAAGGTAGACAACTTCTATCATATTTTTCAAGTAAAGATATGAATAAGTCGCTTGTTAATTTTTATTTTAGTGGCTTATTTAAAGAATGTGTCATATTACCAGTTGACTGTGTCTGACTCAGTAATACAAAAAGTGTAGCGAGTACGTTAATATATTGCAATGACATGGTACAACAATACGAAATTAAAATCGGTAGGTCAGAAACAAACTTTTATTTGTCAGCTTAAATGCTATTTGGGTCAGACTTTGAAAATAAGACAAGATTACTTTATATGTTAAATATATACAAAATTTCAAAAAGTTCAGAATGATAAAACTAAAATTATGCTTTAAAAATCAATGAAATTGTATTTATTTAAAAATTATTTTTAGATTGCACACTAGTATAAATTTTTAAATGATCTAACAAAACGTATACCATCATTTCAATAATTTGAGCGTAAGTATTTCAACATAATAATTCAAGATGCTTAACACGTCAGGAGGTGATGCCATATTCCCGACACAAACAATACATAACGATTGCGTTGTTAATCTCTTTTGTCAAAAAACTAACAAACTAGAAAACATTTGGAAAGTCCACAAAATGTGTTGAATTTTTATCGTCGAAGCTTTCGACTTAGATTAGTCATTATAAGAGTTCTTTGTACCCATATTTTGAAATAATAAAACTATATACAATTCTTTAGACTTTCATATTATACAAGACTGTCCATAAAATGTTTTCTTTTTATTTTACTGATCAGAAAGTAAAGGGTCGGCTCTAGCGGACCAGAGACATAGCACACATACGACCTCTGCTGCAGCGACTGTCATTCACGCATCAGCCTGTATAGTCATAGACAATCATTCTCCAGTCAAAGAGACAACTTGGATTTTACTCATGGGCAATCGAAACCGATGGAGGCCTCCAGCTGGGTTGTATTAACCCATGACAGAGATCAAAAGCATTGCTCCACTTTGGAGACGCTTGTACTCCCCCGGTAAATTTTAATTTCTACTTTTACTACGGAAATTAATAAATGTAATGCTTCTACAATATTGAAATTTATCAGTAAGTATTAAATCCTGACTACACAGGTGTCAGACAAAAACTAGTAATGATTAAATCCACTCTATTCCCAAAGAAAGATACTCCAGTGTATGAGCAGAGAATGAAGAGTGTTCATCTTACTTAAGATTTGCCCGTAGTAGGTATCGAGCCAAATATACCTTTAAGCTCTCATAATCGTTCGTATCGCTCCTCCCTAGTGTCCCGTTCCTCTAGTGTTGTTGATGAATCTCATATCGGTTTCTTTCGTCAATTTGTCTTTATTTTCGTATTTTAAATCGTGCATTTTTAACCGCCTGGTCTCATTTATTCTTTCTAAGTACGTATCTCAGTCTTTTTTAAGTTCGTTCCCGGACCTAACAATTGGTATCTCGGTACGCTGACTTCGGTAAATATGTATGTGAATCTTCGTTTCCTCCCGCGTCTTTGTAACAGCGGCATACCGATGGGGCAACTTAGAATTCACATCATCAGTCTGAAACCCGATATCGAGCAACTGACTTGGTAAACAACCATAACATTATTAACCATTTCGACATTACCAAATCTGAGCCTGTTTTTATCTACATGTGTCGAACATTGACATTGACAGACCTACAAAGTCAAAGGCACAGATTCTATGAGTTTTAAGAAAATGTTCTGTTGCTTAGAATTGCTGAAGTAAAAATCAAACTGCCTCTATCAGCTGCTGACTGCCGAGACACTTACACCCTCATGCTTACCGGGGTTCGCAAATGCTGCACCTGATGCCTACCCCCATACACGTGTACACATTTATATCATGAGTCATACAGTGTTCATTTTCCTGAAAATTGTACATTATCCTATCTACTATGTATCAGCGCTGTTGATGAGATGTTGTTCACCTGAACACTGACACAATTATTTAATTCGTTATTATTAAACCACAGAAAGCATTCCTAAAAAATCTTGTGAAGCATAGATGGGGTGTTCCTCAATCGCAACGGTGCGTCCACTTCGAATAAGCTGGTCTAATTTCTGTAGTCACAGTGGGAAGGTGGCAGCCGAAGTTTCCATTTTCTTTTCCCTCTGCCGTTATCTTTTTCTTGTTTCTCCTTCTCTTTCGCTTTTATTCCTTCTTCCTAATTTTTAGGTAGAATCAGCTGGTCGAATGTCTGTAGTCGCAGTGGTGAGGTGGCAGCCGAGGTTTCGATAGTAGTGTTTTTCTTCTTCCTCTACTTCTTTTTCTTAGCCTATTTCTTCTTCTCATTAACAAGTTTCATAAACGTTATCAATAAAGAAACAGTTTTTTCTTCAGAACATACCTGTATATTCATAAAACACCCAACCTCCTCCCGCATAATGCGAGGCAAAAGCTATCTAAACCCACCTTTCTCTATCTGCTGATTCAGATGAAAAAGGAAGAAAGAATCCCCCGGCTCAGTTGCCCCGTCAGACTTGCGACTTTCTGTATCTGTTACGTCACTAACGGGACGCGTAGTATTACTTTAATATCAATTGAAGTATTCGATTCAACAGTATTTCAAAGCTCACGCTGAACGTTACCCTACTAATTCTATTATTTACACACCCGCCTATTATTTTTCTACACTTGTGCATTCGGAAAATCATATAAAAGCTTTAAAAACAAGATAACATGTAATAATAAGTATTACTATTATAGCAAATAAATCTCTGAAGTGGTCGTTTTAAACCCTTAATATCGTGTTTATTGAGTTATAAATATACTTTGAAACCTAATTCTAGTATTATCATGTTTTACGTATTACATATCTAATAATGCACTAAACCGCATCATGCTCGTACGTAGATTATCACTTTTAACAACCATAATAAAAAAATGAGATCATTTGATAATGATTGGTGATTAATCTAGTGTCGCTGTGGTAAAAAAATTCGACTTTACGCAATTTAAAATGAATTGTTCCAAACTCAAATGCTGTAATCCTATTGACTATAACAGTACAATCGTACATGAATATATTTCAAAAAGTTACATTTGTTTTATTTAGTTGAAGAATATTAAGCTGGCAAGTATTTTTACGATGAGAAAACAAAGAATATTTATAGTTTTAAAAAGTATTAAATTGCTACAATTTTACATTAATACATAAAGAGACCTATTTGATTGATTTATTTATTTATTTGATTTATTTGATTTATTTATTTATTTAAAGACCGTTTAATATGCATATTTTAACAATGAAAATTATTTTACGGGAGAAAAGTATTTTTTCTTAATAGTGTTGAACCTAACAGACATTTATTTTTTCAAACAAATATTATTATTGTGAGTAAAGTATTTAAACCCTGTAAAGTATACCTAAGTAACAGCGTGCATTCGGTAAATGATATATACACTTCAAAATTAGATATGTATGTAATAGTAACTTTAGTTAAAAACATACACCACATTACTATTATAACAAGGAAGCCCTCAAAATGGAGTTTAAAACGCTTCATCTTACATTTGTTTGTATTTTGTTATATTTTCATTGGGCTACAAACAGATATTGCTCTTTAATTGTCAATATAATCACATGTTTGACTTATCATTTATTAAGTCACGTTCGCATCTTTCACTTTCGCTTTTCTTTATCACTACTCTCATTTACGTGTGTTCTTTTCCTTTATTTCTCGACAACGACGTCCCACTCGACGATATGTGCCTCTTCTTTAAATCATCCATTCTTTTTCATCTCTTCCGTGTCCGCGTACGCCTCGCTGTCACCATCACGAATTGTAGCACCCGAAGATCAAATCCGTTTACTTGCCTGCCATTGTCGTGTCGTTTTATGGAAGCTATCCAAAATGCCACAAGAACGAGCTGGTGCCAATAACCGTAAACCGGTGCCAAAGAGCCGACGAGGACTCCTCCTATACGCTAGCAATAATCAGTCGCAATAAGGCTATGAATTCACGACAGTCGGACAAATTTGAACAACGATATTATTGTCGGCTTTATAGCTTCAAGAGTTGACAGTTATGCCGCTAAGAGAAGTTAAAGCTGAACCTGACAATTATTACTAGTAATGTAACTGACTGAAAGCGACAATGTTTTAATACGAGGAAAAACTGAAAATAGAAAGAATAGCACATGATCTTACCTAATATTTTTAATGATATTTACCTAAGCTGGTAAAGATTATTGTAATTGAGGCTAAATGTGTGGTTGTAACAAAACTAACTATATCACTGGTAACCTTCACATTAGTGTTTTTTTTAATCATGATCTTATCTTAAATTTTGAACCTTTGTCCTTCTTAGATTAAGAGTATATATTTTTTAAATCTATGGATTAAAAGACATTTAATTATATGTCTTGTTTTAAATACCTTATGCCTATAATACACTTGTAAGGTATGTAACTTTACATTTTTTTATTATTTCAATATTTTCTATATATATATCAAGTTCAGTGCGTGTATTACATTTTTATGTATAGGATTCTACTTCTCATATAATCCTTATGAATTTTGAAACACAACTATGAAGTGTTAACATGCGTAATATTTGTGTTATGTAGAGAGAGGTGGAAGCAATTCGTAAACATTCAAATACCTTGTATATTTTTGAAATTTAAATACTATGTATTAGATATCAATTAATAAATATTCAACAAATTTAAGCTTCTTTAGATTATTTTCAAGGGTTTTTAGGGGCATAATATGTTTATAGTATGTGAACAATCCCCAATTTAGATAATTCAAATATATCAAGGTTCTATTAAATTTGATGCATTATCATTAGACACCAATTAAGAAGCATTCCCTGAATTTCAATTTCTTCTTAAGACCGCTTAGGCATAAGCTTTAAATTCTTCTAGAATTTTTTTAGAATCTTAAGAATAATAATCATCAGATGCATTTTCATCACAATTGAAATAATAATTCTAGACATACGCTTTAGTAGAATTATATCTTTATAAAATGACATAAAACTATTCAGTGAGGTGAATTTATTTTAACAATTCTCGGACGGGTATTCTTCACACACACACACACATACACACACACACACACACACACACACACATATATATATATATATATATATATATATATATATATATATATATATACAAGAAGTAAAGAACAGGAAAATACAGATTTGATGTATACCTTTAAAGTAGAACCTATGATGAAAGGTGATGCTCGATATATTATTTAGAACAATTATATAAACAAGTAAAATATGAAAATAAAGATTGTATGAAATACAACATTTATTACGTCATTAGTTGTTCAAAACAAAGGATTTCAAATAAAATAAATGTTATTATTACTTCTTCAACCCATAGCTTTCCAAAGAATAAAATATTATGGTCAGAGAATGTACAACAGATTAGTTGGTAAGGGAAATTACCAAAAGTCATGATTTTAAAAGATATAAAAATGATATTGTATAACAATAAAAAATGTCCAATTAAAAAAGAAAGAGTGAAAAATATATGATAAAGTTCACTGTTGAAAGCGTCATGAAAATTCGTAGCAGCAGTGCTGAAGAACGGTAAACTTCAGGAAAACAATAGCATCTTGTATAGCAAAACAATACAATGATCTAAATGATCCAGTTAGATAAAGTTGTAATGTAAAAGTTTTGGGTGTAAGTGATGTGTTAAACGTCATAAGGAAAACTTCCATCAACTTTTCAAACATAGTTTTATGCAGTTAAATTCAAAGTGAAATAATAAAAGGCAGGTTTAATATCAACAGCAAGCCAAAAGTCAAGCTAGCATTGAGATCAAAATCGAAAACAAAAATGAGTGAACCGTTTAAATTTTCATGACGCCTTCACCGATGAACTATTTAATATATTTTCAGCATTTTCTTTTTGCATTGGAAATTTTTAATTTTAATGTAGTATTATTTTAATACTTTTTCAAATTGTGACTTTTAGGAAAGTTCCCTTTACCAACTTAACTGTTTTTTCTCCTCTAACAAAAAAGATGTCATTCTTTGAAAAGTCATGGCTTAAAGAAAGAATAATGACATTTCTCTAACTTGACACCTCTTGTTTTAAATAACTAATGACTTCGAAGATATTGTATTTGATAAAATCTTTGTTCCCATCCTTTACTTGTTTACACACACACACACACAGACACACACACATATATATATATATATATATATATATATATATATATATATATATATATATATATATATATATATATATGGGAAGAGAAGGATGAAAGTAATCCGACCTGATGGGAAAATGAAAAAGGAAAACCAAAAAATGGATGTTTTTTATGTGTACATCAACGTTTCGTCTTTATTTATAAGACTTCATCAGGATGATAAAATAGAGAAAAAATGTCATGCAAGCACAGATACATGTAGGGTAGACATATTGGGAAAAATAGAATGAAATAGTGGCCAACTGCTGGATGGACGTCCGTATTTGTTGGAGAAATAGAAATGAATGTAGAAAAGAATGAGTGGGTAAAAAATGGAAGGATGGGGTGAGCCAGGACTACTGTGGCTGGTGGTAAGAGAAAGAGGTGGGGGATGAGCAGGGGTAAAGTGGATGGCAGAGAGGGAGGTGAGGAAGAGGGAGGGGAGGGGGTGTTTGACCAGATGGCTGCGGTTCAAGATTGAAGGGTAAAAAGTAAGTTGGAATGTTTGTGTATGGGGGGTGTATGCAGGGAAAGGAGGATGGGTAGAGATGAAGGGGGGGGCTGTGATTTTGGTGGATGGGCGAAAGTTATGGTCTTAGAGAGCGTTTTGAGAAAATGAGGGACTTTAAGAAGGGGTATGGGAGAAAATAGTTGAGTGGGGGAGAGGGAGGATTTGTTGTGATAGGGTGTGAAATATTTGAAATATTTGGAAAATGATAGCAATGAGTGAGGGATTGGGGGGGGGGGGGTGGAGGAGGGCGGTGATTGAAAGGGTGGGTAAGGAATATTTGAGATATTTGGAATATGAGAAAGTTTATTTGGACTGCAGTATTAAAAGTGTGAGGAAAAAGTAAGGAGAAAATGAAGATTCAAGGAGAAAAAGAAAGGGAAAAGTAAATGGGAGAGTGTTATAGAGGTTGGAGATGAAAAAAGTTTAACCATGATCAGGCAAGAGTCTTTGTTCTGTGAGGATGATCTTGCTTATTAAGGGTGATAGGTTAAAGAAACCATTACGTTGCTTGATGGTGGTGGAGGCGGTGATGAGGGCAGTTTCTAATAATCTTCGCCGAGATTTGTTGTGGATATATTTAGTGATTTTGGCTTGTTCAAATTTGAACGCATGACCATGTTCTAGTGCATGGGAGAAAAGTGCACTAAGAGGGTTGTTTTTTATGTCCCTTTTGTGTTCATATAATCGTTTCTTTAATTCACGTTGTGTTTCTCCCACGTAAAATTGATGGCAGTCATTGCAAGGGACAGTATATAAGCCGGCATGGGATGTGGGTGTTTTTTGGAAATAAAAAACATCAACGTAGAAAATAAAAATATACATAGCCTAGATGTAACTTCGCTCTACACTAACGTACCTGTTAAAAAATGCCTAAACTTACTTCACACACATATAAAGAAAATAAAAACCGACCTACCTTTTCCCCCCAACACTCTTATAGAAATAATTAGACTCATCACTGACATAACATATTTCCAATTTAACGAAGTATTCTATAAACAAAAATTTGGACTCCCTATGGGCAACCCCCTTAGCGGTGTATTGGCCTGCCTCTTTTTAGAATTCTTAGAATCCGGTCCTTTCAAATATAGACTACCCCCTAACATCGAATACTTTAGATACATAGATGACATTTTAATTTTCCTCCCCACAGACATACAAATCAATCATGTTAAAGATAAACTCAACACAGTAGAACCCTCCATAAAATTTACCCATGAGACTGAAATAAACGGCTCTATTCCCTTCCTTGATACTCTTATAATTAAGTCCAACAACAAACTAGAATTCAAGGTACACCGCAAAAACACTCACAAAAATGACTACATACATTTCTACTCCCACCACCATAGCAAGATCAAAACAGGTATAATTATAGGCTTCTTCCTACGCGCCCTTAGAATATGTAGCCCCCCTCACATAGATGAAGAAATAAAGTACATTTTTAACTCCTTAAAACATTGCAATACCCCACACATTTTATATTAAATGCCAAGAAAAAAGCCTTCCAAATATTCTCCAAAAACACCACACAAAAAAATCAAACTCCTAACACCTCTCTAATAAACAGACCCCTCCTCCTACCCACGCACTCCAATAACACATCCATATGCAACACGCTTAACAAACTAGGCATTCTTACAGTACAAACCACATCTCAATCCATAAAACAAACTTTAAACACATCCAGGCATTTCCAAAAAACACCCACATCCCATGCCGGCTTATATACTGTCCCTTGCAATGACTGCCATCAATTTTACGTGGGAGAAACACAACGTGAATTAAAGAAACGATTAAATGAACACAAAAGGGACATAAAAAACAACAACGCTCTTAGTGCACTTTTCTCCCATGCACTAGAACATGGTCATGCGTTCAAATTTGAACAAGCCAAAATCACTAAATATATCCACAACAAATCTCGGCGAAGATTATTAGAAACTGCCCTCATCACCGCCTCCACCACCATCAAGCAACGTAATGGTTTCTTTAACCTATCACCCTTAATAAGCAAGATCATCCTCACAGAACAAAGACTCTTGCCTGATCATGGTTAAACCTTTTTCATCTCCAACCTCTATAACACTCTCCCATTTACTTTTCCCTTTCTTTTTCTCCTTGAATCTTCATTTTCTCCTTACTTTTTCCTCACACTTTTTATACTGCAGTCCAAATACACTTTCTCATGTTCCAAATATCTCAAATATTCCTTACCCACCCTTTCAATCACCGCCCTCCTCCACCCCCCCCCCAATCCCTCACTCATTGCTATCATTTTCCAAATATTTCAAATATTTCACACCCTATCACAACAAATCCTCCCTCTCCCCCACTCAACTATTTTCTCCCATACCCCTTCTTAAAGTCCCTCATTTTCTCAAAACGCTCTCTAAGACCATAACTTTCGCCCATCCACCAAAATCACAGCCCCCCCTTTCTCTCTACCCATTCTCCTTTCCCTGCATACACCCCCCATACACAAACATTCCAACTTACTTTTTACCCTTCAATCTTGAACCGCAGCCATCTGGTCAAACACCCCCTCCCCTCCCTCTTCCTCACCTCCCTCTCTGCCATCCACTTTACCCCCGCTCATCCCCCACCTCTTTCTTTTACCACCAGCCACAGTAGTCCTGGCTCACCCCATCCTTCCATTTTTCCCCACTCATTCTTTTCTACATTCATTTCTATTTCTCCAACAAATACGGACGTCCATCCAGCAGTTGGCCACTATTTCATTCTATTTTTCCCAATATGTCTACCCTACATGTATCTGTGCTTGCACGACATTTTTTCTCTATTTTATCATCCTGATGAAGTCTTATAAATAAAGACGAAACGTTGATGTACACATAAAAAACATCCATTTTTTGGTTTTCCTTTTTCATTTTCCCATATATATATATATATATATATATATATATGTATGTATGTATGAAATAATAAATAGAAAATGTAATCTGACGGCATGAGTTAAAAAGAAAACAGCAGGGAACCTAGGAACTCAACGTTTCGCCAAATTGTTTGCGTGGTGTTTATAAAGAGCGAAAGATATTAGAAATATCAAATAACCATTTCTTTGCCACTACTAGCATCTTTCACTCTTGTATATCGTATAATAACGCAGGGGTAGAGACGCCGACTGTCATCTCGACAGTGGAGTGTCAATCCAGGCTTGAGGCACTAACTGATCTTGCTGCACTGAAGCCCTGTGATACAGCGAAACAGTCTATATCTGGACGACTATATAATATATATATATATATATATATATATATATATATATATATATATATATATATATATCAAACGTACCGATTAAGTTTCTACGTAGAATAAATTTTCGTGTTCTTTCAGAAAGAATAGCAATAGAATTTATTTAGGAACTTATATATATATATATATATATATATATATATATATATATATATATATATATATATATATATATATGTATATATATATATATATATATATGGAAATCTTTGAAGCACGGATTAGAATGTATTAAAGTGAAATATTTTGAAAATCAACAATCGTATATATATATATAAGGCAATATTATACTTTTTTCCTTTTTAATGAAAGATTGTCTGCAAGGAAGTTTGGGAGTTTTCGTTCGAAATCAAATAATTGTTTTCCTCATATATTTCTCACTAAATCAGCATTAAATATATTTTGAAATTGTAGAATTCACGTTGTAATTATTCCACAAAATCCAGCATATGTGCGTTAATAGGAGATAAATAGACAGCAAAAATTCATGCAATGAAAATGTATGCTAATTTATCATAGTTTCAAATCTTCTAAAAACTCTAACGATGGATTCTTATTTTGTTTTCTGTCATCAGTAATGGTAATAACAATATATGAAAAATGCAATTACTAGCGTAATTCTGTGATTTGATATGACTATCTTAGTAAGTTATCTAGATAAATATTGAGTGCGAACACTGGTGAGGCATATTTTGCCCATATTTTTTTTTAGGGTGTGCACTAGTTGTTTAAATATGTATTAATATTTTACTTGGAATGTCGTTTAATTTTAATCTTTACCTGAATATATTAAAATGATCCAGATAATTAACGCACACAGTAATACTTCATTATTTCAGTAGTACATCTGCATACATATCGACTGGAAAAACATTTTGTTTCGTCTGTCTTTAGGGAGGGTGTACACAAGTATTAACATAAAATATTATCCAACACTCGACTACACAACGCCATTTAAGTTATAACTTTTTTCAACTTTTTTTTGCGTTGCTCAAACCCAACGTACGCACAGTGTTCGATAATTGAATAAGAATTGATTGATTTACTTGATCGATTTCTTCACGTTGACTTAAAGAGAAACGAGAGTAATTTTAACCGTAGATTTATTTTAGTTCCTTTCTTTTATTTTTTCGTATTTTTCTTAAGTGTCTTTAATCAGAATTTAAAGTTAATGTAATGTATTCGAACGAATGTAGGATCTGTTTTTATACGACCAGCCACCATTTGCGTTTGCGATTGCTTTCATCTTAGGCTAACCGAGCTGACACTTTCGTTACATCTTAGTCAAGGAGAGTGGAAGAAAATTCGTTCAGATATCACCGTAAATCAGAAAAGTTGCAGTTGTATCCGAACAAAAAATGATTTGCCTCTATCGACTCATAAAAATATATAAATAAATGAAAAATCAATTTATTATTCCAGATAATAGTATCTAATATCTATTGCTAATGGATATTTAGTATCTGAAGTCGAAACAATAGTATTGCATATATTCTATTACATTCGGAGTTCTTAGTGTATGTTTAATTTAAAATCCATTTGGTCTCTTTTAGTTTGTTTGTATATGTAGACAAGTATTGCATATATATATATATATATATATATATATATATATATATACAACTTCGGGGTTCGAATTCTTCAACCTGTTATACGGTCACGTACTTCCATACTGATGAGCGTAAAACAAAAACACGAAACATGTATATGTTAATGGATATAAATATATTCATTTATTAATGATAAATATAAATGTATATGTATGTATAGGCAGATATTGTTAAAAACGACATAATTCTTCTGTTTACTTCTACCCTTCTTAATTTCTGCAATCTTTTATATATATATTTTTTGCTTTATAGTCAAAAGACTAATAAAAGGTTCAAAATGCATTATAAGTATTTTTGATTATTCGACGACGCATCTTTAACTGACATCTAAAAACTATGAAGGAACAGCTGGAGAAAAAAATCTACAAAGCGACCGAGACTCTGGATATTAGATTTTTAAAGTGAACACCCACACGGTGGCAGTACAGCTAAAAGCTTACAATTGATTATCCTGGTGAGCAACAGAAAATTGCGTCCCGGGAAAAATACACACACATATATATATATATATATATATATATATATATATATATATATATATAGTGTTACAGTTAATAATTTTGGTTAGAAATCCAAGTAAGAGAGCTCAATGTACAAAACAGAGCAAGAATAGAATATAGAAAGAAAAAATTCACAAACACATTGCAACTGTCAGCATTTATAATTTATTTCGACTTCCAAGTGTCCTCAGAATACTAGTGGGACACTTGCATATTGGAAATGATAGAAAGGGAATATTTTCTTCCCTTCTTTTTTTGATGATCTTAACTTGAGTGTATTGCTTGTCCCCATTTTTTATCCCCCTCTCCTTGCCTATAATATATCTTTTTTTGGCTGGTGAATATTTCTTTTTCTATCATTTCCAATATGTAACTGTCCCACTAGCATTCTGAGGGGACTGGGAAGTCGAAATAAATTATAAATGCTGACAGTTGCAATGTGTTTGTGAATTTTTTCTTTCTATATTCTCTCTCTCTCTTTCTCTCTCTCTCTCTCTCTCTCTCTCTCTCTCTCTCTCTATATATATATATATATATATATATATATATATATATATATATATATATATATATATATATATATATATTCCTTGCCGACTAGTAAGCTCTCAGGCTCTACAAAAATATATGTTGTATTTTATATTTTGCTGTGCTTAGAAGATTGACGAACCACTTATATAAAAGAATATAATGTTATGTATTTATTGTTATTGTTGGTGGTGGTAAAGGAGTGTGGGTAAAGACGAGCAATTCGATTCAATTTTGTGTTATTTCTCGGGGCCAAATCGTTAACATATGTACAACTGTTCTATTTATAAAACAACACACACTACTAGTTGTGAAACTTATTACAAATTATTTCTCAATCTATCCCTCTACGTTTGGTGAAGGTTTCTTTCAGCATTTAACAAAATCATCATGAGAAATCCCAAGAAGTTATTCTACAAGAGATAATATATAATTCAAAACAAATTCCTTCGAATCACCCGCCGTTGAAATATGATAGCCCTTTAAGTGTTTATTCATTAAATTAAATAAGTGAAAATCGAACTGTAGCGGCTGGAGAAGGCTGTCACAGAATGAATTGGTGCATTATCAAAAGGAAGTGACCAGCGTGGTATGTTTGGTAACTTTAGTTTCTTTTTCTTATACTCAGCGGCAAGTCGTCAATAAATATTCGGCAGTAAATATTGGTCCCTTTTCACAAAAATCGCAGGTTATAATTCTTTTCTGAATCAGAAACACATGTAGGAGAATAAGTTTTTTTTTCTGAATGGTATCATAACCCATTTGCAGTGGAAACTATTAATCAGGATGCCGCTACTCTGGTGATTGTCCCTTTGTTTCATGTGCTATTTCAACAGATTACTCTCATTCTGTATCACAAATAATTAAAAGAAAATAGCGTATAAAATTCATCCAGGTGAGTCAGATTTGATTGAGAACGAACTTTTTTGAGTTCCTTGGAATTTCTTAAATTCCATTCTATATTCCATTTGAGAATAACTAGTAGCATAGTTTATTTTCGGAACAGCAGCTAAATCACGTACTTATTTATGGGAGTAGCTCCAGACAAACATGTAGAAACTTGTTGTAAGTAAGTAAAAAGAACAAAATATGATTGTTGCACATACTGTATGTCTCGAAGATACCAATGCGATAGGTAGGAGATAAACAGTCAGAAGGAAGAGAGTTCCCCAAGTCTGCAGTTCTTAGAAGGAAGTTTCTTAATCATAGAATTGAATTATAACGATCTATCAAAATAGTTACGTCTACTTTACCTAAATAAAAAACACTCTATTGGGTAATAATTTATTGAACTTTACCAATAATTAAATAATGCAATAATAGAAAATAAAATAAAAAAACAAAAAAACAAATTGTCAGTAAATTTGATCAATTCAAGAAAAATTCATTTAATAAATAAATTAATGAATAAATAACTTAAATAGCACTTTAAGTTTGATGGATCAGATAAAGTAAATTAACTGCTAGCGGTATTTAATAACAACTATAACCTTTTGATCCTTGTATGATAAATTGGTTCGTAGTAAAATGGAGAGTTACGGTTGCATTGAAGGTTGACTTTGTATTTTATTTAATAAATCATTTTTGTGCGTATTGTTAAAATAATTCTGGTGTCATGAAAGAAATAAACGAGATATTAAGCATATCAGGACGAAATATGGTACAGCATACAATATTAATGCTTTTATCTGTGCATAGGTTGAATAAGGTGTAACCACCAAATATGAATAGCAATAACGATATAAAATGTTATATATATATATATATATATATATATATATATATAGTTTTAGCGGTGACGTTATCTTTTCACATGAATTAGGTAGTCAATCCTGTTAAGATGTACTGTGGCCATACAATATTGCTCAATGAAAATTATAGCTGTATATTTATTTATTATGAATGTTTATTCATAGAATTTTTTTTGGGGGGGGACTATATATCTATCTATCTATATATATATATATATATATATATATATATATATATATATATATATACATGTACAGCAAAAACCATTATTTAGTCTATGTTTCCTCATGCTTAGTTTATCATGAATATTTTTATAACCTATTATTTACCCTAAGGGAAACTTATCCTAAATCAAGCTGTAGGTCAAATACGTATGCAGATTATCTTGGCAAAAATATTTGCATGAATTAAATTCATAAACTATATTTATATACCTTTACGTACCTGTATTTTCCAAATGAGCATGTCCATAGTTTATTTATGATATATTTTTAAAGAGGATGATACATCACACTTATCATATATATATATATATATATATATATATATATATATATATATATATATATATATATATATATATATTGATTTGTAAATTAATTGAAAAAATCTGTATACAAAAATTAATTTATAAATTGATTTATTAAATAAGTTTCTCTCCCTCTCATACTCTCACATTCTCTCTCTCCCCCCTCTCTCTCTCTCTCTCTCTCTCTCTCTCTCTATATATATATATATATATATATATATATATATATATATAGTATAACATATAAGTATGGTACAGAGAAACATGTCTGTTTTATTCACGAGAGTAAATCACCAGGTCAGTCAGGTAGATTTACGTTTTAGCATTGATGTTATAGTTAGGCAGTGTCTATTCTAGCTTTTAACCAAGTAAAGTCATTGTTTTTATTAACCATCACTATCTATTTATTTACATTAGTCAATGTATTTGACTCCCTTTGTTTGGTAGAGATTTGTGCGCTTGCCAATTGTATGTTGGTCAAACAAACAAATGTGATCTTATTATATCACAGGAAAACTAGGACATTTCCCCGGTCACATTTATCTTTTTTTAACTATCATAAACTTAGATTGCGTACATCCGGACACCTCCACATCAATAACTTTGCCATGGTGAAACATTTATCGGAGAACTTGTCTTGCGCCTAAGCTTACATTGACGATGCAGGTTCTGTACTGAACAGAGCAAGGTCCCAACATCACGTGGAAATATTAGTGGTCAATATGTGGCGGCTATGTCTGTGTAGGCTGAAGTAATCTTTTTTTATAGAAATCGCTCCAGACAAAACATGGAGCCACGTGATGTAAAGAGAAAAAATACTAATTATTGGTAAAAATAAAGTGTAAGATGTATAGATTCCAATCTAGAAAACGGAAATTCTTTCCCCTTTGTCAGAAACATCGCTCGTTGAATGTAAGGACTAACGGACAAAATAAGGGAAGTACACCCGAGGTCTAATCTATAATCCCCTTTACTATATTCTGTTTGCCCATCACCCCCCCCCCCCTGATTTTTCTTTAATACGATGTTTATCTCATCTCGTTTCATTTTAATTTAGTCGATGAGTTTACCGTGGCCAAGGTCAACTAAAGATGCAAAACATATATATGCCCCTTACCATCGCGCGCAACCATATTGTATTATGTTTATGTAATGATCTGTCTTCATGTTTTCATGTTTTTATTAAATAAATAAGAATAAGAATATAAAAACGGAGCCCATCTTTACTTTTCGAAATTTTCAGCTTGGTTTATTTTACAGTTATTTTTTTAGCTGTGTGCAACATCAAGAATGATAAAAAAAATTCGTTTTATGTGTTTCTCTAAATATCACACACACACACACACACACACACACATATATATATATATATATATATATATATATATATACATAATATATATATATATATATAGAGAGAGATTTAAAAAAAATGTTTAATTTATTTTGAAACCAATTAATTGTATACAGATTTTTGTAAATAATTTACAAATTGATATATATATATATATATATATATATAGTCTAATCTCTCTCTTTCTCTCTCTCCCTCTCTCTCTCTCTCTCTCTCTCTCTCTCTCTGTATATATATATATATATATATATATATATATATATATATATATATATATATATGTGTGTGTATATAAAGTATACTGTAGGTTTGCGTATGTGTAATATTTGTGTGTGCAGTTTTACAATGCTTATATTGATTTCTTTATAATGATTCTCTATTTTGCATGCACATAAATAAATATAGGTATGTATGTTAACACACATACACACACATTAGACTGACGATTATGAACAAGATAGTTGTAGGTTTGATTTCTGGCTTTATATAGGTGCTAGTCTAGCCGCAGTGAAGAGCTGTGATACAGCAAAAGAGTAAGTATGTGGATGACTATATACCTCACCGTCGTCGGTAGAGCACTGTCGTTAAATGATATTGACTGCTGCATAATGCAAAGCTCTTTGTGTGTAAATAAACAAGTGGCGGTCAATGTTTAAAGGTAGTGTAGATATAATTTACAAGCGCCGATATCGTATGGTAATTGAGTTATAACTGTCAAGAATCAACTAGCTAGTTGTAGCTTCGATTCCTGGGATGGGTGTAAGTCTAGCGAAGCAGTCTGTCTGCGGATGACTATATATATATATATATATATATATATATATATATATATATATATATATATATTTGTTTATTTTTAAATTAGTAAATTTGAAAAAAACTTGTTTTCATGAATTGTTTATTATTTTATAATTTTATAATTTTATAATTATATCATTTTATAACGCGTTTCGATCACCTTGGCTCTCTTCAGATATTCTTTCCATTTGAAAAAAATGTTGTTTTTTTTCGGCAGTTTTGCGTTTTTTCGCATGCGCCTGTGTGTGGGGGCACGAATGTGTATGTATGTGTTTTCATATATTTTACTTCTCTCGGTCAAAGCTATGTGTTTTTTAAGCATGTGTGTTTCTGACTGTCATCTATGCGGTCATCTTCGTGTAAGCCAAATAAAAATATTTTCCTCGCTTTCTTCAGTAAAATTAGGAATGTCCTTGATATTTTATTAAAACTCCGTCGTATCTGTGTCTGTGCGTGTCCGTATGTGTGTATGTACAGAGTGTATGTACATTTTGCTAAGTGCCTTAGTTTTTGTTTGTATACGCGCATACACGTGTTTTTGTTTTTGCTATACAAACATACATGCATACATACACACACATACATATACTTAAATATATATATATATATATATATATATATATATATATATATATATATATACATATACTATATATATACATATATATAGTAAGAGGGGGAACGAAAGGCAAGGGAAGTATAGTAGTGTTTGTATACATATATACAGAATTTAATTAGCTTTTAGTAGCTGTTAATGGACACAATTGGTTGACGGCTACCGTCAGCATTCTGATAAAGATAGAAATATAGATAGATAGGTAGATAGATATAATAGCATATAATCGAATAAATAGATAGATAGATAGATTGATAGATAGATAGATGGGTATATATATAGAAGGAGATAGATAGATAGATAGATAGATTGAAATATAGATAGATGGATATATATATATAGATAGATAGATAGATAGATCGATAGATATATATATAGATAGATAGATAGATAGATAGATAGGTAGATAGATAGACACACACACGCGCGCACCCACATCCATGTTTATATAATGCATGTACACATATACACACACGTGGCATGCATCTGTCTTATATATGCAGATGTGTACATATGTGTTTCCGTCCAAACACGTACCCGCATTCGGTTTTATATGCATGCATACGTGTGTGATCTGTGTGTTGTGTTAGTTGAGTTATGATCTGCTCAATGCTAGGTTGAATTTAAATGTATGAGAAATAAATAATATTGAGTTGAAAGATAGGTATTACCTTGATTTTACACTGCTGCATGAGTGTATATTTTGTGAAACAAAAAACTTTCTGTTTTCTTGGATTTTTATGTTGCTTTCATGTAAAGACATTATATTGTTAAGTATTTTGATGGTGCCAATATAGGATTCATTGCATGTTATGCATTCTAGTATATAGAAAACATTTTTGGAGGTGAAACTAAAATCTTTTTTTTATTTTGAATGTTTGTGTTGGGTTTTTAAATGTGTACGAGTTCCCATCTATTATTATGTCACAAACTCCACATTTTTGTTTCATTTCCTGACTCCTTGTACTATGTGTTGGTTGAGATTAGTTAAGATAAAAAAAAATGTTAGGGCTTAGAAATTGAAGAGCAGAGCAAATACTATTTAAATTTAATAGCAATCGCCAACAATACATGCACACATTTTACTTGATTTCCTGCAGGAAGTAAACATATATTTTTATGTGTAGATTACTTGCCATACTACTATTAAGGTGTATTCACGTATTGAGCACTGTTGAAGGAAAAACTAAAAAAATATATATATTCTATTACTTTATTATATTAAATAATTTACATATATATATTCTCGTTGTGCCTTTTCAATTTTTTCTTGGAGATAACTTCCGTTCTCGAAATATTCTTTGGAGAAATTAGAAGTCTCATCTGGTTGTTTTGTGATTACTACTACATCAGTTGTATTTTTTTAAATTTATTTTTCATCTGCGAAAATTGATAAATAAATTATTTTTACCGGCATCTTATCAAACGTTGTAAAAAGCTGTATATCTAATATATGTAAGCTCATGTACAATGGTGTTGTTTACTTATCGCTTTCATTTCTTTTTTTTCTTTTCAATATTCACGTTTCACTTGTTGGAGAATATATCTGCACACACACACACTGCAAGTAAGTCCCAGAATAATTAATTTTTAGATTTAGCACAGTCTCTAAAACAACAAGAACGTGTATTTGTGATGCGTCTGTTCAATCTACGCGGTTACCGATTAAAATTATATTTAAAAATTAAGCGTGACAGATCGACCAACAAAATACCTGTTTTTTATAGAGAGTATTGGGCACATCTAAAATGAGTTTATCTTGCGATATAAAACACTATTTCAAACTGAATAGCGACAGACTTGATGACCGAGTAAATTACGCGTAGAGGTTTGAGGCTTCATATAAAACTTTGATGACTAATGCTAATGGTCATATTTAAATCAATAAGACTTGTTTGTTTAATACGCATGTGCCTTCGTTTATATATGCATTATCATATTCTACAACCATTAAATAATGATATCATCACATTTCCAAAGATTTAACGAAAAAATAATTGATGATTATCTGGTGTCGCTAATGACCAGAAAATGTATATTTTACCGATTTAAAAAATGTTCCAAAATCGAAAAAAAAACCTTATACATAGATGTATGTCGTCTCTCAATAAATGAATACTTTTTGATTTAAAATATATACACAATACTATGTAATTTTAAAAGATTTTACTTGCTGCAATGAGTAAATTTGAAAGGAACGAGAGGACAGTAGGTAAATAGCCGTGGAATTTCCACAGGGTTTACTGATTGTGTTAAAGATTACATGGTCAGGTTTAAGGGACATTGCTGCGTTGATTGTGACGAAATCCCTGAATATGTGCTTAAGATGTGTGTTGGATTGATTGAATAGTTTTTTAATATGCGTACATTTTGGGGGTGATATTAGAATTATTTTACCTAGACGTCGTTATTTCGAATGAGTAGCCGTGGGACCCCATCAATTAATAAAAATTAGCTCGAATAATTCTTAAACAAAAATTAAATACCAAGTAAAAATTGGCTTGTACGGTGCATGGTATATGGGTTCCGAGATGACCGTAAGAATATCCGCATTAGACCGTGTTTGCCTAAATTAATACTGATGGTCAAAAAGAGGTTTACCATTACGGATTCAAAGATTTTATGGATGAGCGGGAGTAAACTGATGAGGCGATAATCCTGGGGGTCAGTTTTATCTCCACAATACTTGAAGACTCGTACCACAGCGGAAATTTTCAAGCTATGCGGGGATCAAGATTCGGCAAGGCATTGTTGTGGAGTTTGAAGAGGACAGGAGCCAGTTTAGCAAAACATTTCTTAATGACTATTACTGGTATAAGATCACGCCTACATGCTTTGAAGTTGTTAAGGTTTTTTATACTCTCCCGGACATTAGATGGGGTTTTATAGCGTTGGTACGGGTGGTGGGGGTCCCCTTTTTAACTTCACTAGCAAGTGAATTCTTTTTTTAAGTTTTCCTTCATGGTTGAATCACTTAAGTGTGACTGAAATGAGATATGGAACTGATTAGAGACACGAGGAATTCACCAGTCTTGACATGTTACAGAATAGATAAAAAAATGAAAATTATGACCGTTCACTGATGGCGGCCTATGGCCACAAATTCGAAATAGTGGCGTCTATGTAAGATAATTCAATATCGTCTTTTTTGTTTAATTATAACATAACGAGGGCCGTGTTTGAATGTAAAAAATAGAATGACACTTTCAAGGGTCAGGGGTGACTCCAGACGAAAGTCGCAAAACCACGTAGTTTTCGGGGGGTCAGATTTTTTTATCGCTTGGCTGGCGAGATTTTAAGCAGGAAAAGTGTGTCCGGGTGCTGTTCCTAATGAGGAGAGGGCACACAATGCCAGTAGGTGTCGCAAGATATATGTGAGAAACACTAGATTATAAGAATATAAATTTAGCAAGGATATTTGATTAGTCGTACTATATATTTCGAACAACACTTATTTTATTTACTTCTTCAGGAGATTAGACACGAGGTCAGGGGTTAAGTTGAAAAACCAATGTACGAGAATTAGCGAACCCTAGCTTAAAATAATTCCAGAGCAGCCTCGTCGGTATTCCCTGGTATGTGTGCATCATGTGATTAGGGGTAAACTAAACCCTTCTCAAAGAGAAGGTAAAGCCTGGGAGGGTGGCCATCCTAAGACTGAACACAACAAAGTAACTATCTAATTGATTGTCAAGAATGCATCCCCGACTGGTAACGAACAGAAATAATTTGGTTAAACGTTTTTTTCTAACAACGCTATGTCGGCGCAATCAGGGAGAAAAAAGAATAAATGATAATTGTTAAAAACGACAATTTCAAACCACAGACTTTATTTCAAATAGAGGTTTTTTTGTGACATTTGTGCATATTTGAACCTAAGTGTTCGTTAAAGTATTTTAAAGTTATTTCAAAGTTTTGGCAGGTCACGTGTGTCCGGTTATTCGGGGAACGGTTGGAAACTGGTTATTTCATGGCGATTGCTTGTGTAGAATTTGACAAGATTGTCATTCTATGTCAAAACGTTTGAAAGCAAAGTGCTACGAGGATGGTATGTTACAGGACAGGAAGAAAGGTAGGACCGAACATATAAAAAAGAGAAGACAATAAGGAATGAAGGGAAGAAATACAAAAAATAGATGAAAAAAGAGAAAAAAGGCAAGCGAAAGAAAAGATGAGAAAAATGGATAATAATATGAACAGAGGTTAAAGAAACATTATATAAAAGAAAATGAAAAGAGAAGAAATATTTAAAGTGGATAGGCGACTGAAAAACAAAAAGAAATGGAGAGAGAAAGAGAAATAGAGAAAAACAAAGAAAACCGCAAAAGGAAAAAAACAGAGATTCAAAAGCTTAAAAAAAGAGACATAACGAAAACGTGGAATAGAGTATAAATGAAAAAAGAAAATGAAGACAAAGAAACGAAAAAAGGAAGGCGAAAAGGTAAAAAATAGGAAATCCACAAAAGAAAATAAAGACATACAACATTAAAAATGAAATATACAAAGAAACCGAAAAAGAAAAAGAAAGAAAGAACAAAAAGTGAAAAAGAGGTTATGATGAAATAAAACAGTGGTGTTAAACTCTAGATACCCTGCGGGCCATTTATATCAATGTTATTGGTATGAGAACTGCACTCGACTAAATTAAGTTATTTAATAGAATAATTACAGAATATATTTGGTAGTTTAAACAAACAAGATGTACCTAAAAAGTGTTTTAACTCATAGTACACTAAAATATGCATTAAATTTCAGTTAAATTCATAGATTTAACTGAAATTTAAGTTCATGGGGGTCGAAAGATGTTAAATGTTAGCAATATCTCCCCAGAGATGCAGATGAATTCGTGTGTTTTTCAAATTGATACATTTTGTTATATCGTTTTTTAGTGTAAGGAAACTTTCTGAATAAATACAGCAGGATGTGTTTTTAGTGGGCGACGCACGTTTTTCTTGTTTAAATTATAAAATCTCTAATTCTTACCATTAAATAATGGAATTACGGTATCTTAAATAAGGTCTACACTAGTGCTTGCAAATGGTCATGTGCAGTTTAAGCGCTGCACGGTTGATAGGCCTGAAACAAGGTTAACAGAAATAATACACAAAGTGTGATACAAAATGTTCAGAAAATGAATAAACGTAGAAAAAGGAATGCAAAGTTGTTGTTCTTAAAATCCGTTCGTCACTTTATTCTATTTTCGCATAATATTATCCTCGTGTATACTGACTCCACCGCCGTCGCCATCGTCGCAGTAGTGTTGCATTTTGTTACCAACTTCATCATCGCCGTCGTCATCGTCGGAGTTGGTCTGAAATCAAGGACTTTTTCATGTACAGAAAGGAGAAAGGTGCAAACCGACAGAGATGATTTCTCGTCATAATTATGAAACTCCACATTCATTAAATTAGAGAGAGAAAGAGAGAGAGATTATCAGGCCAAATTGTTTTTCCTAACTTACATTTACTACGGGGGTAAGAAGGAAGGGGCTATCAACTTGCTATCACTTTTTTAGGAATTAAATTCCCATTTTCCTTTTTCTGAATTACATCCTGATTTTGAATCCGTGCACCACGTTCCCGAAACACGGACTGCATTAAAAGGTTATTTCTTTACTCGTTCCCACAATTGTGATGTAATTGCCTCAAATGAGGACTCTGAGCCTGTCAGCAGACACCTGTTAGATCAGAGATCAGGAAGGGGTCAGAGTTTAGATATATTTATATTTAGTCCGAGAGCCAACTTGTTCCCAAAGTGTTCGTGTCGTTGGTATGAATTACCCGCAAAGGAGAGAAAAGAAGATAGCGGAAACGTAAAACAAAAATCTCTTCTTCTAAATAGGAAACGGAAAAATAAATAAAGAATTACATGAAACCACAGAGAGTAATGCAATAATTGGATGTAAAAATGATCTTGATTAGCTATCGAATTGGTAATTTCTCGTTTTATCGATACTTAATCAATATAATATGATCAGTGACTTTGCTTCTCAGGAGGTGACGTGGTGTTAGAGTCTACGAATGTGGTCTTAGCATGCAGGGTTCGATTTCGATTTGGAATATGTATTTTCCTGTATATATATATATAATTCTTTGAAAGGAAAAGTTGCTGCAATGCTCAATTACTGGAGTAAGAGTTTAATATATTTATTATGAAATATATTTTTATATTAGATTCTCGTATACCAACGTTTTTGGTGCTGATTAATCAGACATTTTCAATGACATAACTGTATATATATATATATATATATATATATATATATATATATATATATATATATATATATGTACATGGGGGAATGATATTTAAAATATGTAATGGAATATTTAGTTCATGTAACATACTGATTTACATAATTAAAAAAAACACATCTTCTAGTGAAAAGCGACCTTAAACCAACCTTAATCTGCAGTAAGAAAAGGGCCTTATTGAAAAAGATATATACTGAAATCAGTTGTAGAAGATCCGAAGAGCGTGTTGAAAGCGTAGTATTACACGCAACATACGCCTCTATTCCAGCTTATCCAAACACACATGTTCAGAATCATTCAATCTATCTCACTAACCATACAAAAAGTAATCAATAAACACAAAAAGACACACACATAAATAAACATAATACCGTGCTGTGGCTGTAATAATTATATATTGGATAGACTAAGCCCTTCACTAGAAACAGAATCTATGAACACGTCAGGTCTATTTAGTTAAGAGACACGTTACACTCATATGTTTCGCACATGCTTTCCCATAACAGTTGTTTTAATGCACAAACAGCCGCAACCGTTAAATTCGTTCATGATATTAATTTGCGACGTTTTATAGAATCCAGTTTGATTTCACGAACTAAAAATTAAATCGCGGGTTTTTCAATAACTCTGATATCACAGCACGGCAAATTCTAGTCGAAGCATACATTGATACAATATTACGCCGGATGAGTTAAAAATGTACCCACTGAATTTTTCTCCCCACTAATCGCCTCTACTTCTCCGTTAATGCTCGACTTACTATTATACTCCTTTCCCGGCTGATACTAGCACTGCAACACCTACACGCCTACAACCATCATCTCCCATCCATCTTAGCCACCGAAGCAAATACTCACCTATCCTTATTCTTCTCTTTTCTCGCCCCCTATCTCCTTTCATACATATTTTCTGCATTTGTTCGTGACTCTAAACTAAATATTATGCCATCTACCCGTCCTTCGTATCTTCTTTAAAGTGTTTATTCATAAAAAAGTTCTTTAAAGATGTGTTTGTGTTATTATTTTTACTAGCATGCACATGCTTATCTCATATTCCATATATTAACTATATATATATATATATATATATATATATATATATATATATATATATATATATATTGTTGTGGAGTTGCAACCCAGTAAATAATAAATAAAGGAAGTCAAGTCGAGGGTTGGTTTAACAAGTGTATTAACAAAGTAAGAAAGTTACTAGTTACAGGACTGTGCTTCGTATTCTCTGTGTCTCTGGTGACTCGAACTATTTATAGTGACAACCGGTGCAGTTTCTCCTGTGTAAGAACGGCCGGTGAACATATATATATATATATATATATATATTTATATATACATATATATATATATATATATATACGTATATATGTATATATATATATATGTGTGTGTATAAATGGGTATATATATGTATATGTATGCGTATATGTATGTGTATTTGCGTATATATATATATATATATATATATATATATATATATATATATACTTTGTTAATACACTTGTTAAACCAACCCTCGACTTGACTTCCTTTATTTATTATTTACTGTTGGGCAACTTCACAACCATATATATATATATATATATATATATATATATATATATATACATACCCGTTAACATTTTATGGCTCGTCATCCATTTATGTTTTAGAAAATGTTCACAACACCACCCATATATCTGGCCTCTTTAGGTACGAACGTTGGGGATGGAGACATACGAGTCACATGTTATTATTTCCTCCACTCATTGACTATACGTGTTTCCTCTGCTACCACCATCCAATTCCAACCGTACACACACACACCTCCAGATGAACTAAGGAAAGCCTACGAAAAAGTCCAAAAATTATATTCTTTCAGAAAAAAGATTTTTTTAAACACACTTTGTATTCCTATACGTGAACAAATATTAAATAAGTAGAAAAATGTTTGAACATGTATATATTTTTATATTAATTTGTTATACATACATGCATATATAACTATCCCAAATGCGTACATTATGTATATTTATACATAGACAAATGTGTTCTCGTGTTTACGAGTAATCACTGTGGTTAGGCGCAGCGCGATTTGCAATCTGAAACCCAATGGTTAGTGCCCGGTGCTCTACCCACTGAGCTTTCTAATTTCCTAAGTATAGTGAGGGAAATCATATCTTATTTAAATGGGACTATTTATTTATTCACATGTTAAATATTCTGATAACCGAAAGTACTCGATCACTTTAGCGCTAAGTTGAAACCATCATTTCCTCCTCACATTAACCCACTCTAGGTTAGCGTAAATATGATGAGAATCACTTCCATTTCGACTAAAATTCCAAGTCTTCAACAAACCCGCCGTTTAAACTGTCTTCTATTTTCCTATCAAACAAGTACAAGAGTTTTTCGGAGATAGAAAAAGGTATATGTAAATATACTGGGATATGAATAGTTAGTATACAGTACACACATATATATATATATATATATATATATATATATATATATATATATATATATATATATATATATATATGGTGTCTCCCGTCGATTTCGACGTATGAGTGCAGCCCGCGCGTGAATTTGTAATTGCAAGGGTTGCGCAATCCCCTACAACCGTTCTCCCGAGTCGGCATTTCTTTATTCCAATGGCAAGTAGTAGTACAAAACGACTGGAAACAATGCCGAGATAACCAGAGAGCACATACAGCACCTGGTATTCCTAAATATATATATATATATATATATATATATATGTATATATATATATATATATCATATTTATTATTTTAATGGATACATATTTGATTTTAATTAGGACATATATGATTTAAATAGGCACACTTGTGATTTTAATAAGTAAACTTTTAAACTCTATATTTCTGAATATATCATTTTAAAGCCTTAGCGATTAAATTGAAACTAATTAAACGAATACTATAAATCGAAACCTTCATCTCACATAACGATTCGGTCATTCTTCAATAACGCTATCATTGATCGTGTATAATTAGCTATACGATTTAAAACCCAATTAATATATTCACTAAGAATATTAATTATCTTTATCGATGTGTCCAGCAGCAATGGATTTAGGTTAACGTATTTACTAATTCAATTCTCCAAATAAATCAAATATTTGATTACTTTAATTGTATCACTTATGAATTTAGCTTCGTTATACTTACCACTATAATCTCAAACAATCAGATGAGATGTTCAGCTTGTATAGCCAGTGTCTATTTCGAGTGTATTCCCATATATGCATAGTATGAATTTAAGCAGGTTGTTCGCACCAATCTGGTTCAAAAAAATGTAGTATATTGTTGCTGTGTTTAAACGATATACACCTTATACTTGTGTATCTAAATATTAAAAAAATATATCTTTGTGGTTCGCTGCGACCAAGTTGTTGTCGTCGTTGTGTAGTTAGTCGGAATTCTTTATAGAACTCACGAAAATCGTACCTTAGAATCGCCTGATCTGCACGATGTTGTCCTTGTTAGTCGAGGCTATTTGTTAATCTATAAGATTACAGGTGTTTCCTCTTGACAGTGAGGGCCGTAACGTTCAGCAGTTGTTTACGAAGTCGGGAAGGTTTGACGCAAATCTTACAAAGGACTGGACTTAAACAAATGGCTACAATTTCCCTCAAACCATGGCAATAACACAGCAATTTGTTTTGTTTAGCAATAAGGGGTTACTTTCATACATGATATAAGGTACTAACAGTGAGCCCCGACGTTGCTCGGGATTTAATGAAGATGAGAACTATATAATTTCTCACTCTGCTCATAACAGCATATCTCCTTTTTTTATTTGGCATAACGAGGGAACGTTATGATTCGGGACCATTTTCATTAGCTCTCTCCTGAGAATGTTATATATATGATATGAATTTCATAACAATAGGATATATTGTACGTTTCTATGGGGTTATGTCCTCATAGCCCCCTTTGAGGTGCACTTAGATACTCGAGAATACTTCCATTGTCTTTATCGGTAAATCGTACCTAAAAATACACTTTTTAGATTTTATGTAGATTATCTAACCTTTCTTTCTATAAGGAGCACACGCACATCACACACAGTGAGTTATATATATATATATATATATATATATATATATATATATATATATATATATATATATATATATATATATATATATATATATATAACTGGGAATCGCTTTTAAAATCTGCAGTACTTTTAAAATCTTTTAAATATATAACACTATATCTCTGCCCGGCGTTACTTTTTCAAAATTTAAACTACTGATTCCCATTCTTTGAAACCCCATCTTTTTCCCATCGGACACTCCTTTTTTTTAATTTCGAAATTATTATTGTCTCTCGCCCTAAACCCGTCTTTAATCACGGCTCCCCCCCCCCCTTTTCTTCTTTTTCAAATAATAAATACACTCAATTGACCTAAATCGACCGAAATTCTCAACCACGGCCAATCTCTACTAGCATCGGACTTAGCATATGCCAAAAAATAACTTTATTCTAGAACCCCCTTTCACTCCCCCACTCCCTTTTCCATCAGCAGTCATGGGTTTTTCATCTGACCCTTCTACCATTTGCCCCACCTTCCTCTTTCCTTCCCACCTCCTAATTTGCCCTTGATTTTAACTTAGGGCTCCTTTTCTCAGAACTACTTCAATTTTCCATTGCTAATGTCATTTGCTTACGACTCATTTCTTGGCCGAGGAAGTATTGATTTTAAATTGCCAGATTTCTTCATATAAATTCCGTTTAAGTTCGCTCCATCTACGACTTGAACTCAATTTTCACCATTGGATTTACTTCATTTAGAATGCCTTTCTGTGATGCCTCCACGAAACTTTTTCTTCTCCATCGAAACTTCCTTCCATTGGACACTTTATCGGCGGACAATTACCACCTGGACTAACCCAATATCTTTTTACACGAACTTTTTTCACCCATCGTTTTTCTTAATATGTTTTCAAATGTTGAATTTTGGTTTTTCTATTGCCAAGTTTTCTATCTGTATAATTCCTCTGATGATAAGATCTCGATCTTTGAAACGCCTTGGCTTAAGGAAAGAATAATCAACATAATTTTATTACAGAATATACCTTGCATTGAACAATCGATGTTTGAAATAAATTTGGACATTCGTCCATCTATCTTTATATATATATATATATATATATATATATATATATATATATATATATATATATATATATATATATTTGCGCTCGCAAATCCAAAAACTTCTCGTAGACAATACTAAAATCCTAGAACATAATACTAATACACAAAAACTCCACATACTAGAAGCTTTACTCATTAAAACTAAAAAACCTGCTATTAACAAGATTAATTTTAACACTAGTACTAATATACTTAAATGCTTATAATACCTAATAAATATAGTTTCATATTTTAATTTTCCCGCCATAATTAATTATAAATCTCACTCCAGGTTTTTACCTGTTTGTCATTATTCCACTGACGATGGACCCAGACGGGTCAGAAAGTACTCTGGACCAACATGTACATTACGGCAGTTTCATCAGCCAATTTTCTTCCGAGATTAAGATTGTACTCCGGAAAATTGAAGGGATCAATACTATAATTACCAGACAAAAATTGTCGGTTATTTTTATAAATACGTGTCTTAAAGAAAAATTGCTGCCTCGATATATATATATATATATATATATATATATATATATATATATATATATATATATATATATATATATATAAATGAAAGAAAAGAGATAAATATGTATAAATGACAAATCTATTTCATCTTCGATTGTTCAATGCAAGGTGTACTCGGTAAAAACATGTGTATTTTTCTTTCCTTAAGCCAAGGCTTTTCAAAGATTAAAATCTTATCATCAGAGGAATTACATAGATAGAAAAGTTGGCAGTGGAAAAACCAAAATTCAAAATTTGAAAAAATATAAAGTAATGGAGAGTAAGAGTGTGGGTGTAAAAATATGGTGTCTGTCCAGTTGGTGAATGTCCGTAGATAAAGTGTCCGGTGAAAGGAGATTTAAAGATGGAAAAAAGGGTTTCGTGAAGGCAGCGTTGAAAATGTTCACAAATGAAGTAAATACAATAGTAAAATGTTTAGTTCAATCGTAAATAGAACGCATATATATATATATATATATATATATATATATATATATATATATATATATATATATATATATATATATATATATATATATATCAGACAAAAAAGTAACAAGGAAGTCAATCTACTCAGATGTGTTGGAATAACTGCACAATCATTAAAAATCCAACAATGAAAGAGTTCCATCAAAGTTACAAAATAATAGCATGTGTAGATGATCCTCAATGTCGGTGTTATGATCGTATTTGTATAGTTTTCTCTCAAAATGTGTCACTAGAACATTCAGAGAATATCTTGTTGTTCGCTTTGTTTAACGGCATATTAAACTTTGAAGCAATGCTAACAATTGCACGCCTCCAAACTAACTAAAACAAAACCACATCCTTACAACAACGGAACGTTAAAGGATGGCAAATAAGGAAGTATTTGTTATAAGACTGTGGTAGGATTTCGAGAGAAAAAATGAAAACATCGCTAAATTAAATAGGAACTGAATTACACGAAATTTCTGTTGAGTCATATCTCGTCATAATTGCCGTGTCAGATGTCACAATCGTGCGTGTCAACACTAACATCTTCTTTCATACCCCCCTCTTTGTTTCTTTTTTTTATTGTTATTATCATTTCAGAATTACCGGCTATATTTTGTTAACGGCGAGCGCTAACGTCAGAAGATGTCAAGTTTTCTTTTTTCTTTTTCATTCTTTCTTTTATTTTTTATGTCTTTCTCAAATCCTGTTACTTCTCCAGGATTTATTTCAAACCAGCAAGCCTGTTCAATGTTGCCCGGACAGATATCTAAGTGGTATCGTCATCATCGCACTGCCTGTCCAAAATTATTTCAGTGTTCATACCTGGAGAAATCGTATTCAATGTATTTACCAGCGCAAGTGAAAACAAGATTCCCAACTCACCAACCCACAGCTCTTAGGACACACACATACACACACACACACACACACACACACACATATATATATATATATATATATATATATATATATATATATAAAGTTCGAAATGATAAATATAAACAACTAGTAATAGACAGCATCACTAACAAATATCAATTTAGCTTCCAACCACACCCACAACGCTATTAATGAAGAAGCAATTACCTTAACAGGTTGACTACAGAGCTAAGCAATTGACCCCAAAAGAGGTGTTTCTTACCTTAAAAGACCACAAAACTCATTTTAGAAATAGACCGACATGCAGACTGATAAACCCGGCTGAAAGTGAAATGAGGTTAGTAAGTAAACGCATAGTGAGAAATAAAAATGAATATATTAAAAAACACACAGACCTTCGACTTTGGACCAATTCCCAAGCAACCATCGATTGGTTTTAAACCATTGCCAATAAAAAAAACCAATGCAGATTCAAACAATTCGATATCACAGACTTGTACCCCTTCATCAACAGGGAATCCTTATCTTTCGCCAGAACATTTGTAGAAATAAACGATCTAGAAATAGACACCATTTGATGTACCCATGGGAGCCTACATAGTGCGACATATATGCGACCTGATTGGACTCTTCATCCTACACTCTCTACAAACTAGATTTCCAGTCCAAGAGTACGGCCTTTACCGATACGACGGTATGTACCTATCCCACAACAATAAGAGAAAAGAACTCGACAGATTCAGAAAGCAATTAACTGCATTCCTCAAATAACCCGGATTGAATATCACCGTGGACACCAACCTAACTAGCGTGGATTCCGTAGACGCAACTCTGGGCCTAGCTAACAACTCCACTAGACCATACCACAAACCTACCAAACAGCTCAGATATGTCAACACCAAATCCTGCCTCTCCTTGTTGTTTTTAATAAGCTTGTACCCAACATTAGCAAGGAGAATCTCCTTCCTTTCATGCAGCCCCGAGATTTGTCAGCAAGCCGCTCCATTTTACAACAAACCCCTAATCGAAAGCGGTTATAGCTAATAAATATCTAACACACTCACCTAATCTACTAGACAACACAGACGCAATCGACAAATAAACATTATCTGCTTTACTCACCCGTATTCTCTCAGTGCTAAATATAGCATACGCATTTCTCGAATTAATAGACAAACACTTCCCACCATCAAATAAGCACTATAAACTGTTAAAAAGAAATACGATTAAAACTATTTATTATTGTTTTCTATCCGTATAATCAATTCAAGCCGCAGAACCAACACCATAAACCAATACCCCGTCCCCGTTTCTCATGCAAAAGAGGGGAGGTTTGACCCTTATAGGGAGGATGCACAGTAAGTTTCATTGTATACGAAGCCAAAGCCATATCAGATTTTTTTGTATTTAGCCTAATGTAAATCCGCCTGGTGTTCTCTCTTGTTCCGCGTTCTATTTGTTTACTCTGCACACGCTTATCCATTTAACACTACTGTTTGCGTTATTCACATACCTCGCGTTAATGTCGATTCAGATATTTTTCGAATTAAATTTGTTTCCCAAATTTCTAACTCATATGATCTATCATGTAAACATAATTTGTTCTCCGTTTCAATTGTTCGTTGATTTACGTCATATACCATGTCGTAATACAAACTTGCATTTCAAAAATATTAGCCAACTGCCTTTTTATAATCCTCCTACTCTTTAATAATATTTATAACTTCAAGTCTTCTGCTAAATAATTACAATTGTCATGTGTTCTCTCGTTACCAAAACGAATGCTGATATGCCTGCAAGTATTGGTTGGAATCTGTAATGTTGTTTGCAATAAAATACAGGCAAATGTTAGACTTAATTAGCTGCTACCTATATATATATATATATAAAGTTGTGAGTGATCCAACAGATCATGGGCTTAAATAATAAATTATTTAAGGTGACTATCTTAATATTCAACAATTCGATGGCCAGTAGAGCTTTTTGTCCTTGTCATAATGAATATATGAATGAATAATGTAAAATTATAAGAACTGATGACGCAATTAAACCGGCCGGTAAAGGTGATTGCAAAATTGCATGAATTAATATTTAAAATATTTTATATCATCCATGAAGTTTCGCCAGTGCGAAGATAAAAAGTTAAGAGAACTACGCGTGCTGCTCAGCTAAAACAACTAGAAGGTCACAGTATCAAACACAAACACACTCAATATTATTCATAACTGTAGAATTAGGATTTGTTGAATAAAGCATGTAAAAACAAACGGCAAAATTAAATTTAGTGAAAGGTACAAAAAGGAAAAGCATAAAGTTCAAGGATAAAATGAGAATTGACCCATGCACAAAATATTAACATTGCTTATTGTGGTGGGTTACGTCGGGAATAGAAAACGTTAAAGGCAGGATAATAGCAAACTAGAGTTTAAGTGACAATTTAGTGAAATAAAATGGATACACGTGTATAGCATGGTGTAGAAATATTTATATACTTCGTGGCCAGAGAGTTAGAAAAATGGTCAGGAAGCATCAAAACACAGCACTTGAAAAGTACATGCTGACCTAAAGTGCGATTAGCAATAAACGAACTAATTCTCAAAGAGAGAGGGTAAAGCTTAATAGGATGGGCGTACTAGGAGTGAAAGAACCATACCTCAGCCCGACATCAAAAAGCCCACAGTCAGACTGATTGACGAGGACGTATCCTCGACTTTTACAAGTAGTAGTAGTAATAGTAGTTATGAGAAAAAGTAGTTATTGGAAAGAGCCATCTCTGGGGCAGGTGAAGAGAAAGATGGACGTTCACTGTTGACGTTAGTGCTGATGCTGACATTGGGTCGATAAAATCTTTTATTATTTTTTGGTTGACTCAGACCTACAACATTCTACGAATTTGAATGGTATTTGGAGAGGTTTCCATCTACGATTACGACCGCATCCGGTTTACGATTTCGAGTGCTTCCGGTTCAGTTTCTAGACATGACGAAAAATAAGTCAACGTTGCTTAACTTTTATTATAGCAACTTTAAATATAAAAAAAATAACGTCGACTAGCAAAACAGAGTACGAGATTAATCATCTTCACACGTTGTGGGTTTATCGATTCTATTTTCTCTTGTCAATCTATAAAAAACGAAAAGAAACTGTTTTATTTCGCAACTTAATCGGCCTCTGCTATTTAAATCCTTTCTGGCGCTTGCGTAAATCAGTATATTTTTACTATTAAATATTCGATTATTACTTTTGTCTTTCTTGCAAAGAACTTTAAAAGCCCGAACGCAAAATGTAATCCGGGGATCAAAAGAAAATGTGGGAAATTTTTATCATCTCACATTGAAAAAACACATTTTTTAAACATCAATAATGAACCATATTGAGTAAAAGTGCACTCAGAAAGGGTATATTTCCACCAAATTGGATTCAATGTTATTGATATTGAATATACTTATTTGGCTTGAATATATATATATATATATATATATATATATATATATATATATATATATGTGTGTATGTGTGTGTGTTTGTCTCGAGCATAGACGTTCGTGTTATACATAGGCATATGCGCGGGGAAGGGCACCTGGTTAGGATGGAAGAGGAGAAACTCTCTAAACAGCAGTTCTATGTGAAATTGCAGCATGGCCACCTTCCGCGAAACAAGCCAATCTGAAACCCCTTAACATGAACGGGATCAGTTTAGCGTAAGCGTATTTATGATATATATATATATATATGACACAACGATTAGGACCAAAAAAGATCCGAAACATAGAGGGCGCACTAGTGTGTATCTTGGTGATGAGACTGATACATATATCAGCGCTAGGCGACTATAAAAACAAGAAAAGAAAATAGCGTCAGCCGTCTGGCAAAAAGCGTGTTGGTTGTCATTTGCAATTATCGCCACACAATGGGAAAACATTTACCAGGTGCTGCCTCAGAATTTGGTCATGATATATTAATCACAAGTGGGCTGGTGGGGTGTAAACACTTGGGAGACAGAGAGAGAATAATTGTTTTCTAGGTAGATGAAGTCTAAAAGAGAGGAATTTCAATTGCCGTATCGCGCGTACCGCCCCAACCCCAACCCACTCCGAGAGAGAAAGACTCAAGGAAAAAGGGATGGAAGAGAGAAAGAGAGTAAGTCAGTATACCCAACACCACCCACTCCCGAGAGAGGAAGAATGGTTAGAGAAGTAGCTTGGAAAAAAATGTGTGACAATATGCCAATTTGGGAAGAGAAAGGACTTTTGGATTTAGAACGAGAAGACATTTACGCGGACAGTGAGAGCTGGGCGCTCGGCCCGTCCGGACGTGTCTGGACGCTCGCATGCCAAGCATGCGTGACTGACGAAGTATTCTCCCCATCGTGTTCAGTAGACAAGTTAGTTCTACTTATGACTTAATTAAGAAAGCAATGCTAGATGAATTCACGCACAGAGACGACGAAATAGTTTAACACAAAAGACATTTCATCAAAACAAGGGACTTTAATTCGACGTTTAAAAACGATATTTTTATCTTGTTAATAATTATTTCATCCGAAAAGAAATTGCTGAGCCGTTGCCTTACTATTATTGATGTGTTCTGCTTGAATAACCTTGCCTTCACAGGACCAACGAAGCTATCACTATTCATCTCGACCTAGAGGAGATTCGACACATCTTTTTTTATTTGCCACTACAACGATCATCGGCCAAAAAGACTGTTCACGGTCTGACAAGATCTCTGTGTAGAGAACCAGAGGCGTGAGCACAGATACACAAACGACGAGCGGGGTTCATATTTATAACTGGCTCCATGACACGGTGACGAACGAGAGTGGGGTACCTGTCACATTTGGTGCCGTCACCAGGAAGAGAGTGGGGGCCTTGTCACATTTGGTGCCGCGAACCTAGGATCAGGGTACTTGTAATAGTGCCTGGTAACCTCGGAAAGAAAAAGACGAAAAAAAAACCCACGGGCACAAAAAACGATTTTTTTTTTGTCGGCAGAACATTATAAAGAAAAAAATAGACAAACAAAAAAACCCATGAGCACAACTAACATTTTTTTTTACCGGGAGAACACTTTAAGAAAAGAAAAAAGAAGAATCGGAAGGGATATCGATCCAGAAAAGAAAAGAGCGACAGTTTAACGGCCACCCAAAACTCGTGTGAAAAAAATAGAAAGAGAGATAGACTGAAAAAAAAAGTAAAGTTTTTATTTTCGTGAAAAAGTTTCGAGAACAGACCGGGATCGCGAAATTTTAGTCAGTTGATTATAAGGCCCGGACAAGCTCGAAAAAGAAAATAAAACAACCATCTGACAACAGAAGACCACAGAAGGAGCAGACAGTAAGTGACTCTTTGATTCCCCTTGTTCGTTTTGCTCAGTTTTGTACTCTGTCAGTGTATCGATTGTTGTCCTAACATTGCACACAGTTGGGTAATTCTCTTGTGGGGGTTGTAAACTAGAACGCAGAGGGAATGGGTTCAGAAGAAGATCTAGTAAGTAGTGTAACCGATATAGGGGGGAGATGAGACCAGAAAATTGGAGAGACCGATCGGAGAAATACGTATACCCTCCTTTAAAGGGGATTCGGCCGACCTAAAAGAATGGTTGGCGGTAATCGAAAAGAAAAGTGTAATTTATGGATTAGAAGATCGCGAGATGGTGCTGTTCGCTCTGGATGGAGCGAGGGGCCTAGTGTCAAAATTTATCGAGGGGATGTATGTAGAGAACCCGGGGATCGCTTGGACGGAGCTCCGCGAGCAGCTGGTGAAACGATATGCCAGCGAGCGAACTGCGATTGAGACCGTACGCAAACTTACCCGGCTAAGGCTTAACAACGGCGAGGGGCTCTGACGAGTTATCGAGCGGATCCAGGGGTTGGCAATTCAAGCCCTCCCAGATGGGGCGATCCAAAATACGGGTCCCATCCAGGAAATCCTGGTGGATGCCCTGGTGGATGGGTTAGGCGATAGAGAGACCCAGAGGGAGGTATTAAGGGGTCACCCGCTCACACTAGCGGAGGCCCAGGGATTAGCGAGAGATAGTATAAGGCTAGGGGAACGTGTAGAGAGAGGCAATAGCGAGGAAAGGCTTGATGGAAAGAAAACGGTGGGGAGTAGAGCGGGTCCAGGGTCCATAATGGAGCGAGGGGCCGGAGAGCATTAGGAGGCAGACTCCGATCCTAGAAGGAAGGCACGGGATATTTAATACGAGTACTACAGGCCCGCGCCGGCCAGACAGGTATCAGTCTGCTGGACATGTAGAGGTGAGGGGCACCGAGCGGCAGAGTGTCCGACAAATTATGGGCGCCCACGCAGAACGTTTAGACCGAACTGCACTAGGTGTGGTCAGTTCGGACATGAGAGTTGGTGGTGCACATCAGTGTAGATCGGAGGTGAGGTATTAGGATTCCGAACCTTAGTGTGCCACCTGACGCTGGGGTAAAGAACCAGGGAAGCGCCCAGAGGCCACCCCGCAGAGAATAAAAGGCAGGGTGCCCCCCCCCCCCAGAATGATAAGTTTAGTGAAGGATAGTAAAATGAAATGGGAAGAAGACTGGCTTGGGTTTTGTTTGCCGGTTTATGAGAAACCGCAAGAAGCTGTGACCCTCCCCCTCGTGGAGAGAGAGATCGAATTAAACTCAACTGCTAGGTCGGTTGATGAGTCTGGTTAGTGGGAGGAGAGCGGCAAAATACCCCCTGCCCAGCCTCAGAAGAGACCGAGAAAGAGATCGAATTAAACTCGACTGCTAGGTCGGTTTATGAGTCCAGTGAGTGGGAGGAGAGCGGCAAAATACCCCCTGCATAGCTCCAGAAGAGACTGAGAGAGAATTAGTTAGCCAAAAAGGTAGAGGAATTGCCTGTGAAGTTACGGTTGAGGGGAGCAAAACGCCCCACCACAGAATAGTAGGAAAGCCAAGCCAAAGCTAGTCAGGGACTTGGGGGAGGCCGAGATCGTGCTGTGTCGCATCTGTTGGCTCCATCGTGTGCAGAGAGGGCCCCCATGCATGTGCGGTGCTGGTGGTTGTGGCACGAACAGTTGTCTTAGATGCCTGCCCCCCCCGAAGATAAACGGACAGATAAGGATATGCATAACTGGGACCGATTGAGGGTCGTCATGGTTGGATCCAAATGGTCGATCACAAGTAGTAATATACCTGCAGCTGGATCGGCTGCTGCCGAAACGACGAGGCAGGTATATAGTGAGTTTTAAAAACAAAAGAAAGTTGAAGTAATCGACAGATGTTCGAACAATCGTGAATATGATAGATTGTGGTGCGCCTTACAAAAGGGCACATAAGTAATGATAAGCGAAGAGAAGGATATGAGATCCTATCTAAGATAGATAGTGTTGATGCAGTCGAGGCAGAAGAAATCAGTGCCCCCCGTTGCTGGGAGAGGCACTCGATGTGTAATTAAGGACAGTGTCGGGAAGCGATGAGAGAATGATCATGAAGAAATTGGAAGTTATAAGGAAGAACCAACAGGGTTACTGTCGCATGCAGCTAGAGAAGGCGCATCGATATCGAATGTCACCGGGCCGAAGTAAGCCAATAAGGTGCTAGTCTGAGAGGACTGTTTTCCCAGGGAAGGGAACGAAGAGAAACCGGCGGAGGTGGCCGACGCAATGATAGTGACGGTATGCGAACCAGACAGGTCCGTACCAAGAGAAGTTCAGTTGTTGACATTGACGAGTGAGTGCACCAGGTGCACAGTTGGATACGCTATCGCTAAGACACTTGTCGCCGAATATAATAACCTTGGTAGATTAAGAGAAACACTGTTACATATACAGGCCGAATTACCCAATCGTTTGAGATTACCGGTCAACCCCACCGAACAGTTATGAAAGTATTATAATGTATTAAGATGTGTTGCATAACCAGAAGGTAATAAGCTATTAGCTTTAAACAGGTTGAAGGTTCGATTAAGCCCGGTAGGAAGGACAAATTCACGTTAAAAGGTAGAACTAGACACGGGCACGAGAGAGCTTGGCCGATGTTAGTGAGAATTGTACACACAAATAATAGGGTTAGCTTTTGCAGAAAAGACAAAGGGCGCGAGAAAGACGTAGGGATAAATTGGACGGCGCGAGTATACTGACAACCGAGTGCATGAGCGAAGAAGGGTTACTTTGAGTACACTTCACCCAAGTCACGAGCGGGGGCAGGAATCGCTGCCCTTATTGGAAATCCAGGTGGATGACCAGTGAAGAAGTAGAGATTGATTCTGAGGAGAATGTGATCGTAACGAAGCTTGTAAGGGGCGTTGAGAGCCCTCATTTTCTAGTAACAAACCTTTAAGTGCATGCACAATAATTCATTTTGTCACCTACCCACCTTCCTACACAAGAACCACAAAATGCATACACACACCCATACCTACGTAGGTATGGGTGTGTGTATGCATTTTGTAATCCTGATGTTTTAATAGACTGGAAAAAGAAAAAGAAGAAGAAAAAAAAAGAAAGACGAACAAAAGGAAACAGAACAGAAAAAGAAAACTTTTTGTTCAATTTTTAGTTACAGTTTTTTTATTAGTATTATTTGATTGTGTTACCGTTGTTCTCTCTGTGGGTGCGGGAAAGGTGACGGTCTGGGAGATGTCAATTACGAGTACATGACACGAAATAAGGATTAAGCGGATATAACACAACGATTAGGACCAACGGAGATCCGGCACCTAGGGGGCGCACTAGTGTGCATTTTGGTGATTATGCTGAACCCTACGTAGAAATAGGTAGAGATCTGAGACTAGTACATATATCAGCGCTAGGCGACTATAAAAACAAGAAAAGAAAATAGCGTCAGTCGTCTGGCAAAAAGCGTATTGGTTTTCATTTGCAATTATCGCCACACCATGGGAAAACATTTACCAGGTGCTGCCTCAGAATTTGGTCATGATATCTTAATCACAAGTGGGCTGGTGGGGTGTAAACACTTGGGAGACAGAGAGAGAATAATTGTTTTCTAGGTAGATGAAGTCTAAAAGAGAGGAATTTCAATTGCCGTATCGCGCGTACCGCCCCAACCCACTCCGAGAGAGAAAGACTCAAGGAAAAAGGGATGGAAGAGAGAAAGAGAGTAAGTCAGTATATCCAACACCACCCACTCCTGAGAGAGGAGGAGGGTTAGAGAAGTAGCTTGGAAAAAAATGTGTGACAATATGACATTTTGGGAAGAGAAAGGACTTTTGGGTTTAGTACGAAAAGACAGTTACGCGGACAGTGAGAGCTGGGGGCTCGGCCCGTCCGGACGTGTCTGGACGCTCGCATGCCAAGTATGCGTGACTGACGAAGTATTCTCCCCATCGTGTTCAGTAGACAAGTTAGTTCTACTTATGACTTAATTAAGAAAGCAATGCTAGATGAATTCACGCACAGAGACGACGACGGAATAGTTTTATTACCCAACTTACTATTATTTTTAATTTCGGTGAGCCAATGAGTTACAGCCACATTATTTCAAAAAAGTTTTAGGCGTTCCTTTCTTTTAAGTAGGTGTAATGAACAGAGTGTGACAATACTCTCAGGCGGGGTAACTAAGGCCATTTTATCTTAGATTTCTCCTGTTAAAAATTTCTATCTTAAATTTATTTTAGAATAATAATTTTTGCACTATACAATCCTTTCGTTATTTATATATTTATTCACTTATTTTTATTGATTATTTATTATGTATGAGCGTTAGTTTTATTTCGTTTTTATGTTTATTTATTGTTGGTATCCTTTAATCAGTCATTTATTAGTTATCTTAAAGTAAAGTTGATTATGTGTCTACAGTTAGTTGTTATTTCATCCTTATGATTTAGTAATTTAAGACACCTGTTAAATTTTAAATATCTTAGTTACATGCATTGCCTTAATATATGTAACTGCTGACCCAGCTTAATATATTGTATTTGACTATAGGCGATTGCTCGCTCTCCTTCAGATCTCAGTAAGGGTTCGGCATTATGTACCATATCTGTGTTATTTTTTATTAACATTGTTTGTGTGATAATGATACATTTTTTAATTTTAATACGGTTTCCCTATATTATATATATTGTTATTCGGGTTTATGTGGGTATGCATTTTCGCTAGATAATTGTTGCCTTTAGTTAAGCAGTTATTTCCTATAGCGCAGTGTACGCTATTTTTTCAATTATCATTATTTTCTCTGTTATTACTTTTCTTTTTTTATTCCTAAACAATTTGAGTATTGTTCTTTCCAAAGTAACAGTTGTTTTTATTTTTTGTTTTTGACGTTTTTTGGACATTATCCACCCTGACTTTGCGCTCTCATCTCAACATAAGTCTCTTTATCTATTGGCCTTTATTTTCTTTTATTTCCTTTATTTTTATGTAATTTTTTCAAAGTTAAATGCTGCCGATAATATTTACAATTATATTGTCGGCTTTTCGCTATCCTCTGATGAGAAGAGTTTATCTTTAAAAATCCATGGAGTCAGGATATGAAGCACCTTGCTCTGAACTTTTGATGTGCTAATAAATATTGTATCTTTACATTTTTTTATTCTCATCTTTCATCTCTAGAAATATATATATATATATATATATATATATATATATATATATATATATATATATATATATATATATATATATATAGTACAAGTAAAGTAAACATTGACAGTATAAAAATCCAACGAGGTTTTATTGGCTTGGAAATGTCAAATAGAACTTTTATATATATATTTTTTTTATTCATAAACGAATATACATAATCTGCGACACTGGCATGTCGATGTTATCGATCAACAGCTGTGAGAAAATACCTGATGAGATCCCAGTTGCTAACAGCTGCTGATCGATAATATAGAAATGACAAGTTATCTACATTTCCTTATAAATAAAAATAATAATGTATATATATATATATTTATATATTATATGATACTAAAAGTATAATTTTAGAGAATTAAACCTATAGTGAAATCCTTTAAGCTCAATATACGAGATAGAGCAATTATAAAAATAAGTGAAGGAAAACAGATAAAGATGCGCGAATGACAAATCTGTTTCATCTTCGATTGTTCGATGCAAGGTGTACTCGATAAAACATCCTAATAAGCACTTTTAATCTTCCATTGAACTGAACATAGTTCCGTTGGATTTATTACATTTTGACCATTTCGAACGCGATCTCCACGACATCTCTTTTTCCATCTTTAAATCTTTCGTCATCGGACACTTTATCAACTGGGCATACTCTATATTTTGATAACCTTTTTATGCACACACTTTTATTATCCATTACTTTATATTGTTTCTTATTTTTTTCAAATATAGAATTTTAGCTATCCGCCTGCCAACTTATCCATCTATGTGATTCCTCTGATGATAAAATGTTACTCTTTGATAAGCATGGCTTAAAGAAAAGAAAAGTAAACATGTTTTTATCGAGACAACCTTTTATTGAACAATTGAAGATGAAATAGATTTGTCATTCGCACATCTTTATCTCTCTTCATTTATATATATATATATATATATATATATATATATATATATATATATATATATATATATACATGCATACATATGTGAACCGGGTATTAGATAAATATATATAATATCTAGTGCATATATATATATGCACTGAATATTATATATATATATATATATGCATATATATATATATATATATGCAAACATTGTTAACAATAACAATTCGTCTTTTTAATTATAACTTTCTTTTTTTTAATTTTATCTGAAATTATTATTTTTATTTTTATTCAAAATAGACCATAAGAAACATTGAACAAATGAACATAGGTATAAGTGAAAAGACGAATTCTGTTATTTTTAACAATGTTTGCATAAATGAAAAAATGCTGCCTAAACACACACAGTATATATATATATATATATATATATATATATATATATGTATAAATATATATATATATATTTGTATATATATATATGTATAAATATATATATATATATATTTGTATATATATATATATAACATTAGTTTTCATCGACATACGTATACTTACTAAATATGGTAGAAGTCATTCATTTATGTCATTGATCATTTACATAAAGATATCATTTTCCATCTACATACACATAAACTCACGCAGATAGCTGCCGACCATTCCCCGATGCATTTCACAGTGGCGTTTATTCTATATTTTATACGGCGAGAAACGAGGGATTTATCGATCACAATGTATCGACCTGTATACAAACACTCACCCTAAACTTAACCATACGTATGTTTAGCCTGAACTGAAAAAACTTGGCCAAAAGCCTGTGCGAGCACTGTCCATGATTGGCGGTGCTATTATTAGCAAAACTCAGTTTATTCACTAGTGGCGGGGATTTTCTGCTAAAATTACCACCCCACTTTCTATACGTTTGTAATTTTTTTTTTCATTTTTAATTGAGCTCCATGTACTTTGAAGCCACCTCTGATTTCTTGGTTGTCTTATGGATCAGAAGTCTCCAGTTAATTCTTTTTTCTGTGTTACCTGCTTTCTTCATATCTTACCTCCACACAAGCCGGTCTAAAACTCTAAACAAATTAAAGGATTTAAAACGTGAGAAAAATAAATAAATAACTTTAAAATTTTAATTTTTCGTTAATTTTACTTATTGATTCCCCCCCATCCCCCAACAAAAAAATGTAATGTACGTAATTCCGTACGGGTCACTAAATCTGGATTAAAAATGGCCACGTTCCCGGGAGCAGATTTCTGCGTGAGATGCCTCGATCTGCGATTTCCGCCTACAACGAAGCATACACTGACCTGAAAACAAGGTAGATGTGTAATTCAAGCAAACACGCCAAATACTATTTGCTGCTGTCAGCAGACATTCTATTTGGTACTCATGCAGAGTTCTCACACAAATCATTTGAGGTGATCGATCACTGGCAAATATAGGCGCTCTCCCCTAGATTTTAAAGGACAAGTTCCCAATATTTTTAAGACTCTCAGCTTCTTTTGATAACGATTGCAAGTAACTTTGCGTGTTTGCATCAGTCTTATACCCTTTTGATCTTGCTATTTAATTGCTGATTACCTGTTCTGAATAACAAACAAACTATAAGCCTCTTCGCACGTCCTGTAGTCTTTCAGTTGCGTTCTGGATATAGAGAATTATGTGTGAGAGTAGGAGAACCATTATACGGAAAATACACAGAAATAAGTGGTAAGAAAATAACGTGTTCACAAAAGAGTATTATATATATATATATATATATATATATATATATATATATATATATATATATATATATATATATATATATATATATATAAAATATATATATACAGGGTGTTTCAAAAGTCTTGGGAACATAACGATTTTTAATAACTCAAAAACTATTAGGAGTTGAAAAATGAAATTGGTACCGTTGAAAAGGTTAAAGTTTAAAGTTTTGCGGGGAATCTTCAAAGTTGCTCAATATGAGCACCATTCGTCACACGGCAGACATCTAGTCGATAGTCCATTTCCTGCCAAACGCGTTCCAGCATCTTGACGTCAATGGTTCCCACAACTGCCGTTACTCGAGCCTTTAGTTCGTCAATATCTCTTGGAAGGGGCGGCACATAGACTTGTTGCTTGACAAAGCCCCAAAGGAAAAAGTCACACGGGGTAAGATCTGGAGACCTAGGAGGCCAGGGCATGAGAACGTCATCACCTCGCCCAGATCTCCCAATCCATCTACCAGGCAGCCTTGTGTTAAGAAACTGCCTTACTCTAAGACTCCAGTGTGGTGGTGCACCATCTTGTTGAAAAATGAAGTCATCAGATTCTGCTTGTTCCAACTGAGCCATTAACCAGTCTTCCAGCATGTTGAGATAGGATTCACCAGTGATAGTTGCCTCTTCAAAGAAGAACGATCCATAGACACTTTTCTTGGAAATTGCACAAAACACGTTCACTTTTGGTGAATCTCGCTCGTGCTCAAGAAGTTCATGAGGATTCTCAGTACCCCATATGCGAGTGTTATGCTTGTTAACTTTGCCATTCAGATGGAAGGTCGCCTCATCGCTAAAAACAAGCCGGTCATCAAAGCCGTTATCTTCCAACTTCTCTTGCATTGCCATGCAAAAGTCACGGCGAAGTGGCTTATCAGTGTCCTTCAACTTTTGGACCAACTTGAGCTTGTAAGGTACCATTTGCAGTCGTTTCCTTAAGACACGCCAGACAGTTGCTGGAGCAAGCTGAAGTTCCCTGCTGTCTCTACTCACTGATTTACGGGGGCTCCGCTGAAAGGCTGTCCGAACTTGCTCAACTGCATCTTCTGAAGTTGAAGGGCGACCTGTTCGCTTACTTGGGCACAAACACCCATCTTTCACAAATTTAGCATGCCATCTGACAATGGATTTCCTTTCAGGGGCTTCTTTTTTAAATTTCCTGCGAAATGCACGCTGAACACATGTCCACGATTCAGTCTTTGCAAATTGGAGGACGCAAAATGCCTTGTCTTGTTTAGAGAACGCCATTACTGCACCTGGAAAGATAACACGAAAATCATTAGTATGACCAAAAACTTGATTAAGCAAGCTTTAAAATGGCACCAGTTTCATTTTTCTACCTGGAATAGTTCATGAGATATACGCATTTGTAATGTTCCCAAGACTTTTGAAACACCCTGTATATATATATATATATATATATATATATATATATATATATATATATATATATATATATATATATATCAAGCCAGATAGTTTACAAAGGTATTAAACAAAAGAACATTGTTCTAGGGATAAGAATGTGTGCAAAACAAAAGGAATTCAGGAATAGTTTGAAACAGAATAAAGACGTTGGTGAATACAAAATGCATAAGGATGAGTTTTGAGTAGCGCTGCTAAGGATGAAAAAACACACATTTGAATTATAGGGGGTGAACTCTATACAATGAACTCAAATACAAGGAAGACAATAAAGGTAGCAGGCGATTAGCTTAGCTTGTGAGGAAAGTTTAGTCGACAATTAAGTTCTATGAAATATTCATAGGACAGAACGGCCGTGACTAAGATCTTCTTCACTCAACTGAAGATCAATTAAAGTTTCGCCTTCATATACGCTCAAGAGCCTGTAGAGTTGACCAAAATAATGACTTCATAATTTCACACCGGTTGGCTTAAAAATATTAATCTGCATTATTAATCAAACCGGAAGTCTGCGCCGAGTCATATGCGCACAAACGATTTAGGCACTTATTTTCTACCTCAACTGGTAACATCCACCTCTAGAGACTTTTCACCCTAGGGTACCAACCGATGTATGTTTTTCTGTGATTTTTTTAGTTGGGTGTCAACTATAGTACACTTTATATACATCCACCCGTGTAGTCTCAGATTCGTTGTATTAATCCTAGTAACTTTCTTTCTATATTTCGAGTTCAGTTTACGATGTGATATTTGATTTCAACTCACTAGTGGTTGCTCATGGTCGTCTAGTTATTGTGGTTGGATTCCGCCTAAACATTATTCTTAATATTTCATCTGTTTTCATCAGTTATATTTTGTATGGTTTCACCCCTTTCTTTGATTCAAATTTCCTATAGTCTTTTTCCATTATTTCAGAGCAGTTCATAGTGCTCTTACAGCTACTAGTATTACTTTAAATTGTTTCATGTTCTATATTCAGTTCAACTCTCCGCCACATTTTCATGTATTTGCTTAGTCTTTCTGTATCCGTGATCTTCACTGTATGAACTGACGAGACAGCGAATGTTGACAAGGGGGTTTTCTCTTCTTCTTGACCATTATCACATTATGTCTTTTTGCTTACATGAATTTTCCCGTTTATATTTTCATTTCAGGAGAATTTTGCAATATTCATTTTACAATATTTGTAGTTTATAATCTTACAATTTGATTACATGTTTAAAGACAGTGGTTTACACAGTTCCCAATGGACAATCTTACCAACCTAATCATGTCTGATGTAATATTTTGGAAGGCTAGTCTGTTGCATTCACTTCTGATGTGGTTCACCATTTAGTCACCTGGGCCAAAGAGTCTACATTTGATGTGTTTCTATTATTAGCATTTGTATAATAATTATAATTATTAAAAGTCAACCCGTAACGGACCTTGTGTTCCTTAATTTATTTAGGCTTCAATTATATTGTTACAGCTTCAGGGATTTAAGAAACAAAATTCAAGTAACATTGTAATACATATTTAAAGTATCAATTCAGTTACAGTGTATTGGTAAACTCATCCTCATTGCTGTCACTCGAATCGAGTATACAGGTCAACAGGGGCTTTATTTGTGGGTGGTCATATGATTAAAAAGTCTAATTCGAGATCCACACATCCTATCACAGATCAAACATGCATTATCGTTTGACAATTGATTTTCGTGACGAACTATTCTTGCTGCTTTCAGTTCTTCAACGTGATGACGTCGTTCACTTTCAAATCTTTCCACACGACTTCTTATTCCATTCCTCCACTCCACTCTCCCAAGTGCACTTGCTTCCCATGTTGTGTGATCAATTCCACACCTCTTCATATCCTCCTTCAAACAGCCGTGTACCGGTTCTTTTGCCCTCCAATCCTCCTAGCTGCCACATTCAGTTCGGAATAAAGTATCTTCTTAGGATACAACTGGTCGTTCAGTTTTACAACGTGATCAGCCCATCTCAAACGATTTTTAACAATTAAAGACTTCATACTAGAGCAACCAGATACTTCCAGGTCACTGATGTTGGTTCGACGATCTTGCCAGTTTATATTTTAAAATTTTCGCAACAGTCATTGATGTAGGTTTTTGAGTGCTATAAGATGTCTAAGGTATTTCGTCAAGGTCTCCGATGCATACAAGAGTGTTGGAAGGGCAATGGCTCGATACACTAGCATGTTGGTATCAAACCTTACATTTTTATCATCAACAACTCTGAGAGGAAGTGTACCGAAAGCAGCACTTGCGCACCTAATACGACATTGGAGTTTGTCATCAATGGTGGCATTGAAAGCGAAGTGGCTACCCAGGTACGCGAAGCGATCCACGTTTTTGAGTAATTCGCCGCTTAATTAGATATTAGGAGGTTTTTTTTTATCTGGAAATGAAAACTGAAATAACACCTCAGTTTCTCGAACGTTGAATGTTAGTCTTAGTTTAGAGTCTGCATCAGCAAAGACATTAATCGAAGTTTGTAAGTCCTTCTTTTGAGTCAGAGCACAAACCGCGTTATTATCTATATATTACAAAATTGATAAGAGAATCAGCATTCGTTATAGTTCTGGCTTTCAGACGTCTCACGTTGTGAACTCCGCAATCCATTCTGTAGTTTATGGATATACCAGGTGGAAATTGGCCATCCCTTAGTTGCAATACAGCCGCAATAAAAGTAGAAAACAAAGGTCGCTGTAGCTATACCCCCTGTTTGACCCCAGATTTCACCTCAAATGGATCTGTAGAGCTGCCATTTGCAATTACCGTTATTTGTTCACTACTATAAAAGCATTTTAAACGTTTTATTTATTGATACAAATCATGATTTTTATGTGAATTCCATCCTTTACTATGCTTTTTATTATAATAATGTTTTCTTTAAAACCATGAAACGAAGCACAATATTAAGTCGATTTTATGTAATCGGTAAATAAGGACTTTTAATGAATGAGTATTTAATATTGATATGATCGTTTCTAATATCTTCTATTTGTTCTTGTATTGTTCCCTAAAATGTGTCCTGCTGTATATATGGATTGCATTAGAAGCTAATATATATGCGCTAATTCTTTGAGTGTTCTCTTCTCTTAGTGTTGATATTTCTATATTACGCGATGTACCCACAACTCGCACGATTACAAATACTACAACTATTTAATATACTTTGATTTCCATCAAAGTATTAATGAAATGTAACATAATATTAAGAAGTTTTCTGGCATATCTAGACATAATAAGTCTCTTTACTTTTGTATTATCCTAATTCTTGTTGTTGTTCTTCTTCTCCTACGTATCATCATGATCTCCATCATTATTAATTATTATTATTATTATTATTATTATTATTATTATTATTATTATTATTATTATTTGCAAATAGTATTATTCTTCATTATTCTCAGATAGAAACAAAGTGACTTATTATTTTGTCATTTCATTTACATTCGTGTTTTTGGTGTGTACTAACACACGTAATAAATAAGATGACGACGCAGAGAAAATGCTCACAAAAACAATTAGCTAATTGTGTGAGTAGTTGAACCAAGATAGAGTGAGAGAGGCCGACTGAAATACATAGATAGCTAAGGGAATGGATTCGTGACTTGTTCAGTTAATTACAATTTACGGCTAATTAGAGCAAGTAAAGGATTATTTTTTCAAACATAAATCAATCTAAGAACTAACCTATATTTTAGCATCTATTTTGTGTTATTAAAGTATATTACAAAAGCAGTAATGAGAGAAATCTTGAGTAACTCAAATTTAGTTTGATAGATGTTAACCCTATTTCAAAGATGTTCGTGGCTCGCTTTCTCTCTCCATTCGTGTCTGATCTTAATTTATCCGCTCGGACTACAGCTTTTCATTTCCTGCCTTAAATTATACTATTAGGTCGTTACAAAAATAATGGCCGATTTCAGAAACATACATTTATTCAGGAAAATGTGTTCACCTTTCCAATACTATCTAAATGACGTGCAACTGCTGCAGTGCTAACAGCGAGTGTCTGAGACATTTCTCTGACACTTTGACATGGATTTTGCTCAACAAGTTCTTTCGATTGTTCATAGTTTAGATCACACGGTCGTCCTCTACCTTCTTAATTTTCAAGACTCTCATCTCCACTACGAAATTTTTGAAACAATTTTCATACTCTCTGATCGCTTGTGGATACATCTCCTTATAATCAATTGGTATTGGCAGACGGTATTGGCATGCATTGTGCGCAAGTTTGAACTCATGCAACATAAAAAGGCGATAGTCATGTTTTGGCATGTTCATTATTGGGTGTCTTCTGTGCTTCAAAAATACTTTCTATCTGAAAAAAAAAGTTAGAAATTATTATTGAGAACACATTAATTATTTCATATGTTAAAATTTACCAGAAATAAACTACACATTCTGTGTTAAAATGACTTTTTAAAACCCACCGCTTCAGGCGGCCATCATTTTTGTAACGACCCAATATAATCGTATTAGGATTATTTTGTGCTTTATTTCATATTGGATTTTATTATTTACATTTTCCTTTGATTTTCCTTTGAGTGTACTGATATTTTATCTTCCATTGAATGCTTAAAATGTTATACCTCAGTTATAAATAAAAAAAATACAAATAATTTCGATTTAACTCTAAGTAAAGCTTCCACAACTTGCTCTTCCAAAATTACTGTTCAATTAAAATGGCGGTTATATCATGTTATCAAGCCATTGCCGCCATATTTACGTTCGATTATCATTTTTTATATGTTAAGTGTTAATGCAGTATTACTTGTTTTTAGGTTCCGTCTTTCTATTTCCTCTTTTTATATGTTTCAATCATAAGAAATAAAATATCAATTGAATACATTAAAATCAAAATAAATTATTATTTAAAAAATGCCCTTTCAGTGCTTGTCAACGATAGAAAAACACGGCTACCTAGGCGAGATTAAAATGGAGTTTAAATGTGGCCTAAAACAGATGTTACTGACATAAATGATCAGAATTAATAAAAATAAAGAATTTCAATCTATAAAATAAATATTCTTTGAAAAGGTAAAAGCATCATATTATAATGAGGCTTCGTGCCTGTTCGTCTTAGAAATTCAATGTAAAAAATAGTTGTCATAAAACGCACTTATATGTAATAACACTTGATTCATTCCATTAATAATTTATCGTACTCCCTATTCTTCATCTTTGAACTGATAATCAGTCCAGCCGATTAATCCTCATCGTAGATCGGATAGTGGTTTTGATAAATAGTGACCCATTAGTAAAAAATAATATCTAATAGAAAACTAGCATTTGAAAAAGTAAGGATCACAAGCTATTATATTACAGTTAATTTTTATGGCTAAAATATGTTAAAATATTAGAATAAAAATGTGATGTGTATGTCTTTTCGTACGAGGGTGGAGTTGAAATCCAAGCATGTATCATCAAATAATTATTATGTAAGATAAAAAAATACGTAATTTAATATTTGTTCAATCATAACTTCACGTCATAATTATATCACCCTATTTTATATGATTCTAGATTTATATTTCTCTCTCCCCCTCTCTCTCTCTCTCTCTCTCTCTCTCTCTCTCTATATATATATATATATATATATATATATATATATATAGGTTGTGAAGTTGTCCCACAGTAAATAATAAATAAAGGAAGTCAAGTCCAGGGTTGGTTTAACAAGTGTATTAACAAAGTAAGAAAGTGACTAGCTCTTGGCTAGACAGTTACAAAGTGGGGCTTTGTCTTCTGTGTCTCTGGTGACTCGCACTATTTATAGTGACAACCGGTGTAGTTTCTCCTGTGTAAGAACGGCCCGTGTAACAATATATATACCCCACCAATTCTGATGATAAAATATGATTTATCATTTATTATTAAAAAATGAAAACATCAAACTATGTTGTTAAAAATAACACTTCCCAAACCCAAAATACATTAGGAAGAACCAATGTAATATATTAGTTCCAATGCCCTATGGGAGAATGTATCTCCGACAACAATAAAAAACTAATTCTTACATAGGTTTCACTTCCACAACACTATCCCGAAGACTCACCCTACATCTCTCCGACACTAGCTCCATATGCCAACACCTAAAAAAACATAATTGCACCCCCTCCCAATATAGAAACATCCTCGTTAACAATACCATAATAATACACCATGATACCAATATCAAACAATTAAAAATAATCGAAGCCCTCCACATAAAAACTAAACATCCCACAATTAATAATGTCAATTATGAAACTAGTCGCAACATTTTAAAGTGTCTAGCATAATAATTAACATTACCAAATTCTTAGCCATTAGCTAGTTATGCGTTTGAATTGTATGCACTTTATTTAACGTCATCAATTTCTTAACGGTTTAAACAGTCAAACTTTAAATCTCTCGTACATGTAGAACGCCATCACGCTCTCATGTACATTTCAACTTTACAGACGCGTTTTCAAATATAAACTACTTGCCGTTATAATTCAAAAATGAGCACAACAGTAAAGACACTAAAACTAATACCGCCTGAAGATGATTTGACGATTCAAATCGAAAGTACTTGCAAAAAGAAAAAAGAATAGAACAAGAAAGCCATGGATCATATTTATATCAATTTGACCGAAACATTAGATGGACAATTCGGAAAATTAAAAAAATTTAAAAAGTCGCATCAAACAAAACCACTCCGTGTTATTTAATAATGTTCGCCTAAATATATATATATATATATATATATGCTGTGTGTGTGTGTGTGTGTGTGTGTGGCACAATGCGTGAGCTTTTGGGGAGCTAACTGCTCCCCTTTATATTCGTAATCCTTACGCCAGACTTATTTCAAAAACAGTAATTCTCTGCGTTTTGAGATCACTGAATGCACCTGTGCCTCAGTCATATTTGGAGAACTGATGGTCGGTGTCAAACCAATTCAATGATAGGTGCATGTGATGGGATCAGAGATCAGACCAGTCGTCGTTCGAGAAAATGTGTTATGAAACTCAAAAATAAACATTTGACAAAGCGTACACTGATTACGTTTGTATTCCCTCTTTCTCTCTCACTTTCTCCCCTTTTTCTCTCTCTCTCTCTCTCTCTCTCTCTCTCTCTCTCTCTATAGTAAAGAGATTGTAAATAGAGAGACTGGTTTGAAATCCGAACTAGGTCGCGCGCTCTGAGATATTACTTTTCAAAATATAATAAATCATATTTTTATATAAAAAGTAAAATGGTTTGTTCCATTATTACATAATGTTTGATTTGCAGCACGATGGTCCCGACCAAATAGTTAGCCAGTCCCAGAAGCAGACGACAGTGACTATAGTCAGACGATGATTGCTCACTGGCTATACGTGCACATGTTGTCACACATCGTCCCGTTGTTACATAAAGTCCGGCAAAGATCGAGTAGCCGTCCAAAGCAAACAATGTTGCCACATTGGTGCCGGTCTCAAGAGATATCCCTTCGGGCACAAAAATAATATTGCCACATTGGTTCCGCGACCAAGATTAACACAACGTCCAAAACATAGTACTACCATATATATATATATATATATATATATATATATACAAAAAATGAATGTATTCATGAACGTTTCGTCTTTATTTAAAGCCTTCTTCAGGATGATTAGTCTGAAGACTTTTTCTTCAGACTAATCATCCCGAAGAATGCTTTAAATAAAGACGAAACGTTCATGACTACATAAATAATATTTTTGGTTTTCCTTTTGTCATTTTCAATTACGTTGGAATATCAGTTCCCTTTTTTATAATGTATATGTGTATATAAACACGAAGACGTTCGCTAACAAGAACGAACCCGGTCAAATCTCTTGTTTTTGTTTTTCTCCTGCATTTTAACCTGTTTTCCGTTTGTCATTTTTCACACATTTTGTCTACCACGCCACTTTATTTTCATGACATATCGTGCCCCTTACCCATATATATATATATATATATATATATATATATATATATATATAATATAATAATATGTATATATAACCTCTGTAGTCTGAACTCGGGCTGTTATTTGTCTTCATATATATATATATAATGTGTGTATTTAGGCAGCATTTTCTCATTCATGCAAACATTTTTTTAAATAACCTTATACCTTTTTTATTTGTTCAATTTTTCTGGTGGTCTTTTTTGTATTAACATTTTTTGTTCATTTGCTGTTGACACTTGAAGATGATTCGACGAAGAATCAGAAACGTTTGTGAAACCTGTGTAACCTATGGAACATTTATTAATTTTTTTTATTTTAACACAAAAAAAGACTCTCAGAAAAATAGAAAAAATAAAAAAGGTATAACTAAACAGACGAATTTTGTTATTTTTAACAATCTTTGCATATATATATATATATATATATATATATATATATATATATATATATATATATATATATATAATGGTAATAATCCAGGTAAAAAAACATCCACAGTGTAGTAATCCAAAGAATTTCAACCGGGTTTATAAAAAGTGCTCAATATACAAATAGAGCTTTATATATGATAATTTTTATTTACACAGACATGTACAAAATCTGCGACACTGGCATGTCGATGTTATCGATCAACAGTTATTATAAACTGAAATCTCACTACGCAGAGTTAGAATCCGATCTAAACCTCAGATCATATTTGGAGAGAAATCTCCAAATATTGACATCTCTAATATTGATGAGATCTCAGTTTATAATAACTGCTGATCGATAATATCGACATGCCAGTGTCGCAGATTTTGTACATGTTTGTGTAAATAAAAATTATCATATATATATATATATATATATATATATATTATAACTAATAACATTACGCGTTAAAACTACAGCTTCACGTAAAGGATGGCCAGACTTATTGTGCATAGGCACGAAGCACCTATCTATGATGTCTGTATATGTGCATATATCTCGTTGTGTTAGTTGGAGTCATCTAACCCATGGTATTTAAGTAGATGCCTTTTAGCGTTGTCTCATGTACTCTGATGTCAGAACTACAATTTAATAATCTATAGGATAGTGTACATGTGGCCATAGGCCAACTTCACTACATACGCATGAGGTACATTTTCTAGAGTCTGATCTATAATTGAGGATTCGTGTTATGACAAGGCTTTGCTATGCCTGTATTTATCAAGCAAAAATCAAAGCGCAAGTACAAAGCAACATAAATGTAAAAAAATAATAGTGAAAGTACAAATAATAATTGAAATAGAAATTAAATTGAAGGTTCAAATAATTACATGGGTAAAACATGATTGTACAAATAATAGTAAAAATACAAATAATAGTAATGGATCTAAAAAAGGTGGAAGTACAAATAATGGTGAATGTAGAAAATAATGGTTTTAAATGCAAATGAAAATGGAAGTACAGAACAAAACTATAAAATGAAAGTGTATGTACAAATGATAGTGTAAATATAAAATGAAACTACACATAATGGTTAAAGTACGAAATAATGAAAGTACAAATGATAGGGCATGTACAGATGATATTCCAAGAAGAAAATTAAAATGGTGGTCGAAATAAAGAATGAAAGTGAAAAGTAAAAATAACACTGTCATTTAAAAAATTGAAATGAAATAAAATAATAGACTCGTGGCGTAAAGTTGTCTAGAAGTCAAACGTTCAATCGTTACTGCAGGCTATAATAACTAAAAAAAACATTAAATAATTAACACTTCTATACGATCGTAGCTGACAGAACGAGACAATTCTACTGCCGTGTTTTAAATAAAGAGATCAGTTAGAATATTTTTAGATGTTCAAGAGCTTGATATCAAGATTCACAAGTTCGAAAAGATGCATTGAAGAAGGTCGGAGGTTATATCGGCCGGAACGTTGTTAAAATAAAATCGAGATGAGAATAGTAGTTCGAATAATCTGAATAATACAAGAATAAAATAATGCAATTGAAAATAACAGTGATGGAAGTCGACAATGGCACCAAAATGGGGAAAAAAATGACGCGTCCGCTACGAGATATGGATTTTTGCAGATGGTGACATCTGGTCCTCGACGACAGGTCTTCGAAAAGAAGTCTTAAGCGACTAAGCAGAGGTTAATTGTGGGGAATCGATCAAGGACTACTTAGGCTTTTAAATCATTAGCCAATCGATTGGCAATAAGAAAAGAAAGTGGCCAACACTTAAACACATATGCGTACACACGTACCTATTGCATAAAACAAAGTTAGCAATGCATGCACACACAAGGGCTGATATATACACACTTGTGTGTATGCGTGTGTGTATGTGTGTCTTTTGATCGCATGTCGGCATACAATTGGTGTAGTGTTCACATATGTTACGTGTGTTTGATTTAATTCTAAGACAAAAGATGGCGTATGAGACAACATCGCTATTCACGTTAACACAAATTACTGTATTGATATTCCTTAGTATTCTGTCCGAATTAGAATAACTGACAGGATGTATCGCTCTACGTTCTATCTTACATGTATAGCAAAAAATGCAGCAAACCGTTTATATATAAAAGACATATGTATATATTATTATTTAAAGTTCAAATAAGAATAACAAATACGTTTAAAAATCAATGCAATAGTTCTGAAAAAAATTATAGCCATAAAATGGAAGTAGGATATAAGTAAAAGACAGACGATTTATTGCTTCAATGTATATTGTCCATGTGCGGCCGCTTTCAAAGAATGCATGTTAAGATCACAGAGACAATACCTATATATACGTTGATGCTAAGAATTAGTGAGAAATCCAAAATGATTATATATATATATATATATATATATATATATATATATATATATATATATATATATATATATATATATATATTTATATATATTAATTGTATACGTACATGAAAGTAATCCATGGACACGTGTGGCTGGCTTACAGCCGTCATCAACATGGTTAACTTAGACAAGGATCGAACCTTCGATCTATATATATATATATATGTGTGTGTATGTGTGTGCTTGATTGAAATACTATACAATTAAGATTCTTTTAAATGGTAACAAGGTTTCACGTAGTCAACAACCTGGTAGTCAAAAAACTTTACTGAACGAATCTGAAAATGCCTAAAAAAGGGGGCAGCAGAAATGGCTTATGATCACCTGCGCTAATCTTCCTTCGCCGAACTAGCATTAATCCGGTGGTATTCACAAGGAATTGTTCGATAATCACGTATAGGTCGGATACACGAAAATGACGTAATAAACCAGAGTGATCAATTGTAAACCAAGAGCGGTATATTTATTTTATTTATATACTATGAAATTAAGATTCTATTAAATGGTACCCGGGTTTCAAGTAGCCAACCTTGTGTTTTAAAAAGACCTTAGAATTGAGTGCAATACTTTATATAGGCTGTTGTTGAGGGGTTATCTACTTTTAAAAGCAAAATTTGACTCTCTTGAAATAAAATTTCTAAACATCCATCCATTGTTATTGTCCCTAATAAACTACACTAAATATAATTGTAAGCTTTGAATATATCAAAACCAAATCCAAAATCGTACTCTGCATTTACATTTTGAATTTCGCTCTTGTTTAATTCATTTTCAACTTCATTATTCCTCGATCCAACCTGTAGCAGTTCACATGTGTCTGTTAAATTATAATTCTCAAGTATCTTCCAAATATACTAACTTATTAAAATCCACCCCTTTCTTTCTGTGTTATTTGATTTGTTTTGTTTTCTTCTAGAGAGTTGACGATTTCATTTTTTACTACTTGCATGATACATATTATCATCAAGCATTTATACTTAAATACGAAAATATCGTAGCTAGGTTTTACGGTTATAACGTCATTCTTACAATCATTCCAATGAGCAAACGGTTAGAAAAGGTGTCTTCATCACAAAATACCATATGTCAGCCTTTGTTTGTTTGGACCAGTATAAAGTGAAGAGTATGAAAATTATATATATATATATATATATATATATATATATATATATATATATATATATATATATATATATATATATATATATATATAGGGTGGGCCAAAATAAGGGTCCTATCCTTAAATTTGAATAACTTGAATTTGAATAACTTCCACAAAATAAAAGTTAAACTCACCAAACTTTATGTGTGTGTAGACTGACCCTTCCGAGATTTTTTGAAATAAACAAAACAAATTTTAGCCGAAAAACACTTCTTAAAACTTACAAAAACTAAAGTATTGTTTTTTACACTGTTTTGAGTTTTTTAAGCAAAAATAATGTTTTCTAAATGAGGGTACGTTCCTTAGGGCTAATACAGCTCATGCTTGCTTCGGAAGGGGTCCTTTACTTATTCTAAAAAAAATTTTTTAAAAATCAATAAATAAAAAAGTTATGAATTTTTAAAAATAGGACCCTTATTTTTGCCCACCCTATATATATATATATATATATATATATATATATATATATATATATATATATATATATATATATATATTATAAGATATGTGTATATATTGATATATTTGTATGTTCCGGTTCACTCTTACACAGATTAACCGATCAGTGTGAATTTTGGCACACATCTCTTAAGTGCAAAATGTCGTGATGTGGGTTATATTTTATTTAATTTAGTTTTATGAAAAGGAAGTAAAAAGAAGTTGAAGCTATTCGTAAAATTTTAGATACCTCTGATTTTTGTGAAATGTATACAATAAGTATTATATATTAATTCATAAGTATTCACAAAAAATAGTTCCGTTGGATAATGTTAAATGATTTTCACGGATATAATAGGGACATAACTTCCAATTTGAAAATTCAATTATATCAGAATTGCATTGAATCTTATTCATAGTGATTAGACCCAAATTAAGAAATATTTTCTGAATTTAAATTTCCTTTTAAAACCCCTCAAGTCTAATCCTGAAATTTGAGATATTTTCTAGAATTACAATCATGTAATGGATTTCATAAAATTAGAATAAAGATTGCAGACATAACGTTTAGTATCACTATATCCTGATTTTAATAGAGTAATACTTGAGAAATCAATGTGGTGCAAAACTGTCCAACAATAATTTTACACGCCGTGAGATAGATATTCTTCTAGCAAACACACATATATATATATACATATATGTATATATATGGGAATTATCATCGTTTGTTTTTTGATCCAGTTTGAAGTTTAAATTCTCGAAATCTTTTTAATATATATATATATATATATATATATATATATATATAGAGAGAGAGAGAGAGAGAGAGAGATATTAATTTTATACGTACACAAAAGTAATCCATTGACAAGTGTTTCCGTCTCACAGTCTTCATCAGCTTGGCTAACTTTGACAAGAATCGAACCTTCGATATTGATGTCTATAGTTGTCTAGAAATATGTACAATAAAAGTGTGTACATAATATATATATATATATATATATATATATATATATATATGTGGGTGTGTGTGTGTATATATATATTATCGCAAGCATGAAAGGAAGACGAATTCTATCGTTGATGATTAAAAGTTAATCAAGAAAAAAAATGCCAGCCGACCGGTTTAACCCTCTCTTAACAAAGGCTGTATCGAGGGATTAAAAAAAACGAGGGATTTAAAAAACAAAAACAAAAACAAAAAGGGGGTGAAAAAAGAGAGTACAGAAAATAAAATAGCGTTATGTGATATGTACAATGGAGGATTAACCTTAGAGACTGATCACATCTAATCCCAATAGACATTCCCTTTGCTTACAAAGGGAGGGACGTTTAATACGAACGTAAGATCATGAAAGAAACCTTCCGGTCAACGGACGCTCAAAATAACACATACGGGTCTTCCATTACAGACCATTTACTTAAAAACCCGCCATGCGCTAGGGATTTTAGCATGGACTCCTTCACCATTCTCAGTCAGTATACCATCTAAAAATCTCTGAGACGATCTCTTCATGCTTGCGATAATAACATTTTGTACTCCCCAAAAAATCATGAAATATATATATATATCAATATATATCAATATATATATATATATATATATATATATATATATATATATATATATATATTCATTTCATACGCCGACCACTTTTCCTTCATATTAGGTAACTTTTTTCTTTAGCAGTTTTAGTCATTTAATTTCTTTTAATTAGATAATGTATTCAATTTCTATCTCCTGTAGCCAAAATGTGTTAATTGTATTCTTTGCTGTTTTTATTAGTTTTTCACTACTAGATTAAAGGGCGCTGATGCAGTAATGTAATCCTCTTTTCTTTTTTCATTTCCTTTTTTTCTTTTTATCATCATTAGCTCTGAAATGATCAGGATAAAAACGATGGGAATTATCACATTACTCATATCGGATCTTGCACGCACAAATCTACTCACGCAGACTATCGAAATGTATGCAATAGGAAAATCTCGCACACACCTACTCAAACATATATATATATATATATATATATATATATATATATATATATATATATATATATATATATATATATATATATATTTGTTACGTTGGATATTCTGTGTTTAATACCATATATATATATATATATATATATATATATATATATATATATATATATATATATATATATATATATGTCAATATGTATATATATATATATATATATATATATATATATATATATATATATATACATATATATATTGTTACCTTGGATATTCCGTATATAATAGTATACATATGAAATTTTTAGAGTTCATGTTTTTAAACATTTTTCTAAGAATTTAATAATAATAAATGAAACTAAAGGCCTTGAAAGCATGTTTAGGTGCGATATGTATTAATCATTTCGCTAGTATACCTTGCTTCTTCAGAGTATGAACTTGTTACTATTCTGTTTGAATTAGTAGTTATCTGTCAGAATGGAAAATATACGTTGTGTTCTTATAAACGGCTTCGACGAAGTGACGTTCATGCACGCGGTATATGTTTATGAAATTGGGAGTGTTCATATTTTTTAAACATCTTTTTAAGAATGTAATAAAAAAATCTGTTCTAAGTTTATTTTTATTAATAAATATCGCATCTGAAAATGCTTTCAAGGCTTTTAGCCTCATTTATTATTATTACATTACTAAAAAGATGTTTAAAATAAATAAGAACTTTCCCAATGTCAACGAAATAATCAGTCAAAAGATAAAAGTAAGAATGAATATATATATACATACATATATATATATATATATATATATATATATATATATATATATATATATATATATTAACATAAAGATAGAGGCAAAATGCCTTCATAAAAACTATGTGTTAGATGCAGATATTTTTTTATTAAAATAAAAATTAAAAATTAAAAAAATTTTTGTCACTTCATCTTGACTTTTTTATTTAGTGTTTCGCTTGATATAACAAGCCTCGACAGAGCTTTAGACAAATAAAAGGTATTAACCTGCTTTTTTTCGTAAGAATCCTTCCTGGTTTTCTGGAAGTGGCGTCCGATGTTAAGTGGACTAACGGTGCAAATTCCTCTTTTAAATTGAACTTAAATCGCGCATGGTCGCTGGTAGGTATAGATTTGGGAAAGTTCATTTTTTAAGCATCTTTAGAATTTTAAACATAAAGAAAGAGGCAAAATGCCTTCACAAAAACCATGTGTTCGATGCAGATATTTTTTAATAATAAAAATAAAAACATTTTTTGTCTTTTCATCTTGACTTTTTTATCTAATATTTCGCTTGATATAACAAGCGCGATTTAAATTCAATTTAAAAGAGGCATTTGCACTGTTGGTCTACTTAACATCGGACGCCACTTCCACAAGAGCAGGAAGGATTATTACGAAATAAAAGAAGGTTAATACCTTTTATTTGTCTAAAGCTCTGTCGAGGCTTCTTATATCATGCGAAATATTGGATGAAAAAGTCAAGATGAAGAGAAAAAAATGTTTTTATTTTGATTTTAATAAAAAAATATCTGCATCTAACACATGGTTTTATGTTTAAAATTATATATATATATATATATATATATTGTGTGTATTTTCTCATTTATGCCAACAACGTTAAAAATTACAGAATTCGTCTGTTTAATTATACCTATTTTACTTTTTAAATTTTAGAGATAGTCTATTTTGTATTAAAATCAAAAGAATTAATAAATGTCCCATAGGTTTTACGAACGTTTTCGATTCTTCGTAGAATCCTAAGATGTCAGAAGCAAAAGAAAGATTAAATGTTTTTTTTATTAATAAATAAATAAAATACTGGAAGCTATCTGCATCAAAACACAAATATCGAAAATTGATAGCATCACATTTCATATGTGATGCTATAGTAACATTTTTAAATGCTTCACATAATGCGATTTTGTGTAGTGATGCCATCTAGCGTTACTTAATTTAAATCGCCTACGACTTCCTGGAGCAATGCGAAAAACGTTCTATGCGCGTTTCCCCGCCATCTTTTAAAGACTTCTATTCTTTCTCCAGCCTTTTTGTTCATTTGCTGTTGACACTTGAGGATGATTCAACGAAGAATCGAAAACGTTCTTAAAACCTATAGAATGTATATTTTATTTTTGATTTTAATATAAAATAGAGCATCACTAAAATTTAAAAAGTAAAAAAAGTATAATTAAACAGACGAATGCTGTAATGTTTAACATTGTTGACATAAATGAGAAAATGCTGCCTTAATACACACAATATATATATATATATATATATATATATATATATATATATCAAAATTATATATAAATTTTTTAAAAATTTAAAAGTATAATTGAACAGACGAATCCTGTTATTTTAAAATCTGTTTGCATAGAAAATCGGACCTTCATCAGCATTAAGCTATACTACTCCGCTGATGGAGGTCCGATTTTCTCGGATCTGAAACCTTGGTCCGATGTTCTTGTAACTTTTTGTTTAATATATATATATATATATATATATATATATATATATATATATATATATATATATATATATTTAATGTATTTTTATGTAATTATTTTTATTTGTGATTGCAGCGTTCGTTGTTTTTTGTTTACTATTATTTCGATTGTCTCACTTCCTAAGTAATTAAGATGCAGAAAATTGCATTATTAGTCGCCCTTAACTTTATAGGACGCAGTTTTCGTTAATATATATATTATTATTTACTTTTACTTTTATGTACGTATAAAATAAATAATATATATATATATATATATATATATATATATATATATATATATATATATATATATATATATATATATACATTCGAGTGGGTGGGTGGCAGATGAAAAATAAAAGTTGAGCACTGCTAGGAGATATTTAAAATAGACATTCCCTTAGCAATAAAGCAACACTCAAACTAAGTTCATTGGGTTCTCTGTTGATGTTTATGCTGTAATGCTCATAAATATATAAAGGTGGCTCTGTTAACCAGTTTCACGTCTCATGTCCGTCTGAAATTATTGCGTCCCTGCACCGAAGAGAGCAACACGCTGGAAACGACGTCGTCTGTAAGGAAAAATATAATTTAACATTTATTTATACATTTTTTTATAAAAAGCCCCTTTAAGAAAAGTTAAAGTTGATCATTGTTAAGAGATATTTATATTTACAATATACATTCTTTTAGCTATAAACCAAGTCTCCGAGTAAGTGGGTGGAGTTCTTTACATTGTCTTTGTGTTTATGTTGTAATAGGCATAAATATAACTTAAATTCTCCGTACCACGTGATAATTTAGTTTGGCCTTGAAGATAGAATGAAAGCGGGCAGATCGAAAGATTTCTCTGTGATCTGGGTTCGCGCGTCATGACCGTCTGAAATTACCACATCTCTTCACTGAAATGAGAAATAATGTCAAAACGACGTCGTCTGTAGGTAAAATTATAATTTAATATCTTTCTCTATATATATCTATATATATATAGATATAGATATAGATACATGTATATATATATATATATATATATATATATATATATATATATATATATGAGAAATAATAGAAACAAAGTTTACGACAAAATGCAAAATAAAAATGGATTTGAAGATAAGCGAAACAACAAAGTAACAAAAATATAAACTCAAACACATATAAAATCTCTACGAAGACATTTCAGTTGCTAAAAAGCAACCATCCTCGGTTGGAAGTAAGAACTTTAATGATTAAAGTGTTTACTTCCAACCGAGGATTGTTGCTTTCTAGCAACTGAAATGTCTTCGTAGAGCTTTTATATGTGTTTGAGTTTATATTTTTGTTAGTTTGTTGTTTCGCTTATCCTCAAATCTATTTTTATTTTGCATATATATATATATATATATATATATATATATATATATATATATATATAGAGAGAGAGAGAGAGAGAGAGAGAGAGAGAGAGAGAGAGAGAAAGAGATCTATTACAGAAGATAAGAAAAACATCGGTACCGTCAGTTTCAAATCTAAACAAAGGGAACATATTGGTCTCATATGCCGGACTCTTTTCAACCTCTATTTATGACTGTTTCCCCGGATTTTCGAGGATTTTCGAGGAGACATACATTAACAGAGGCTGAAGAGAGTCCGGAATTGAGGACAACAATAGATTGCCTTTTTTGGATTAGAAACCGACGTAACTGATGTTGTTCTGATCTTCTGTAAATATTACGCTTTTATTTATTAAACTTTTTTAGTAATTGAGTACTATGCTTGGGTTCTCTCGCACTTAACTTATATATATATATATATATATATATATATATATATATATAACATTTGTGTGAGATTAACCGTATATATGTGTGTGCGTTTATATTAAAGCAGCATCTTTTCATCCAACCATCTCTGTTTTAATAGTACAGACAAATCATATTCGCATATCTTCTGTTCGATTCTCCCGAGTTTCTTAATGGGGATACTAATTACATACTGAAAATGACCGATGCAATTGTCAGAGTGGCTGTGTCCCTTAGTAATTTCAGTTCGCCTTGAAACCATTCAAGAACTTAAGCTCGACACCTGATACCCAAACCCTGATTATTGTTCCAGAGAAAACTCCAATTAGTAGGCTCTATTAAATGAGAACACTCATTAGGCAATTCAGGAGGATCAAACAGAAGATATGCAGAAATAATTTGTCCGTATTATTTAACATATAGATATGTGTGCTAATATATATATATATATATATATATATATCATTCTCTTCTGAATCTACGAACTGCGTTCGAACCCGTCTGACACCCTGAAACTACCACTTCCTGCACTGATGGGCCGCAAGACTGAAACAACCTTGTCTGTAAATAAATACATTTCAATTTTTTTTTTTAATTCATAGTAATGGCCCCCTTTAAAGTTAATTAGATCTTAATTGTCAAGCATTGTCTGAAATTATAAACATCTGAGTGCATTAATCTATGGAAGCAAAGCTTACACACCCGCGTGTTTAATCTCTCTTTGATCTCAAAACGTTAAAACCCCGGCGCTGGCTTTAAATATATCTTAATTTCATTAATGTCCGTAGTGCTTTCCGTTGCCATAATGGATTAGGGCGTAGGATCGTGACTCTATACTTTATCTACGAACTGCTTTTGAACTCGTCTGACCGCCTGAAACCACCACTTCCGGCACTGATGGGGACGTTAGTCCGAAAAAACGTTGTCTGTTGGTAAATAAACTTTAATATTTAATAAAACAATATTCATAATATATATATATATATATATATATATATATATATATATATATATATATATATATATATATACAGCATGTATCACAAGTTAGTAAAAAAAACGTATAGTGCTTGATCGTAGATTCTACAAAAGCTAATATCAATTATTTTATTTAAATGGCATATACTACTGTGTCTTTTGGAGATGTCAGTGTTTCTTCTATTTTGCCATCCTGGACATAGGAGAAAATCATGCGAATCGTTTTGCTCGAATGTTTTTTAGTCCTGTGACGCGTTAACTGCTACGAGATCAGAGTTCAATTGTCTAACGGTGCTCTTCATCTTTAAATATTATTCCGTCATGATTTTGAAGCGTGGTTATAGAATTTTTTTTTTTTATTTAAAAATGTGTATTTATTTATTTGGTTGAGTAGTTTGTTCGGTAAGTGCGTGTGGAAGGGTCTGTTCTCAGTTTTAATAGCGTGTGCGGGGGTATTTTTTTCGCTTGTGAGTACTTGGGGTTTCGATAATGAATAAAACACAATTTGGTTCTATCCTGCATTTAGTGAACTCATGGAAACGAATATTCTTATAATATTTTAGAAAATAATAAGAAAACTCTTCCCCAAACTATATGTTTAGCAAAATAATTAATAAAAATACGATTGTGATATCGTACTGAACAATACACAACCATGTCCGTATAGTAATATCCTCTAACAGCACTAATTTGAAGATTCAACAAATACCCAACAATAACCAAATAAATCAAATATAGACGGTTGCAACATTATTAATCCTGTAAACTCTTCACTAAATTAAAATTGTAAAATATCGGAAGTTGTATACTAGTATAGAAAAACGGAGGGATGGGGGATTTAAAAGTAATGTACAACAAGTATAGATCATCATTTGTACAAGGGGCAGGAGAAAATACAACATTACTTGTATGCTAATGTTATCTGTTTTAAGTAATACAAATAAATACACCGGGATTGTTCAAAAGATATAACTTATGCTTGGCTGAATCTTGATAATACAACCGTCTAAATAAAGCTTAATCAATAACAAAATCAGAAGTAATAGAATCTTCTTTGCATAAAAATAAGTATAGATATAGAAGATACGCCTCACTGTAAATATAAATTATGAAATGATTTGGGATTATATATATATAAGTAATCTATAAAAGTTAGTCAGGAAACATATATAGACACGTCGGATTACTTTCATCCTTCTCTTCCCATATATAAACCTATAAACTTGATTTTTTAATACAATATATAAAGACACTTTTTAATGAATCAGCACAAGATATATAAAACAATACAAATAAATGTATGCCCCTATCCCACTCTTAGACAAAATACTCATCTACAATAACAAATTATAACAAAATAAAATAAATATTTATTTTAATGATCCGGACCTACAAATGTTCCTCCCAATATTATCATTAACCATCCTGAATAAAATCCTTATATCTCAGCCCTTAAACATGTATTACTAAAATACTGATCTCTCCAGATGAACCACGTCGATCCCTTGATGGTAACTACAGTTATTAATCTGACAAAACTTAAAACGGTAACAATGATAGAGTGATTTGTGTGCACCGATACCCTAACAATATGCTACGATAAAAGCCGTCTGAAGTGCATCAGGGGGCGATTTTATCACAAGCAACCTACTAACTTTTACACCGCCGGTAATATACATCTAAGCATGTGTTTTAAGTAATTGTTCCAAGTTCAGGGTTTACGAAATGCGAAGAAGTCCCACACGGCCATTTAGAATCGGGATTTTTATAAAGACCCGGCTGAACTGGATGGGCGAAACCTTGATACTTTGAATAGACGCCTAGACATATAGTATTTAGTTAAAATGCATATTCTATTCTTGTAGTTTGTACGATCAAACACTTTAGTTATTTCTTTTCTGTTGACACGAGATATACGCTATATATATATATATATATATATATATATATATATATATATATATATATATATATAATGGTAATATTCCAGGTAAAAACTTCCACAGGTTAGTAATCAAAAGAATTTCAACCGGGTTTATAAAAAGTGCTCAATATCAAATAGAGCTTTATATATGATTTTTTTTTTACACAGACATGTACAAAATTTGCGACACTGGCACGTCGATGTTATCGATCAACAGTTATTATAAACTGAGATCTCATCAGGAAGAGTTAGAATCAGATCTTAACCTGCCTGATGAGATCTTAGTTTATAATAACTGTTGATCGATTACATCGACATGCCAGTATCGCAGATTTTGTACATGTATGTGTAAATAAAAATTATCATATATATATATATATATATATATATATATATATATATATATATATATATATATATGGATATAGATATAGATATAGATATAGATATAGATATAGATATATAGTATGAAGGATGGAATTCCGAGACAGGAGCAATGCAATGTTGAGAACTGTAAAATGGAATATTAGATGAGCAAAGATAAATGACAAGAGACGGTAAATCTCAGATCAATTCATTTATATTTCAAAAATTTAAATATACAGACAGTAAATTGTAAAATTGGTGGACTTACTGCTAAATATTTAAAGGTGCGGAATAGTAGAAAGTTTAATCATTTCGAGAGTAACAACTTCTTCTTTTTCAAAAAGTAAACAAAGATTTAACCGGCTGTGTTAGTTGAAGAGGACGCTGCTATTCAAAAACAAAAGAAACACATGAGATTTTCAGAAAGACAAGGCTCGCAGAAAATGAAATCGTTAAGACATCTAATAAATTATTAAGATTAAATAATTTAGTTCATCTTAAATATAAATATTTTGATAAAATTTTTATTTTTTTTGTTTTAATTTTTATTTATTATTGACTTTTTCGGGTTTTTTTTAATTTCATATTTAATATTTAATATTTGTGTTAAGTGTTGCAATTGTAAATATAGGCTCGGATCAACAGCTGGTGAGATGGGAACCAAGTCAGGTAAGGATTAAGGGGTGGATAATTAGGGTGGTAAAGAGATTAACTCTAAGATGACAGGAATTATTGATAGTAAAGGGGATTATTAAGTAAATTTAATTATTGCATGGTTTGAGAGAATAAGTTTATCTAAAGCCTTTATCTATTCCATTATACTCAAGGCCCTAGAGTGTGTGAACAGGATGTTGTTAAAAGAGAAAGGAACAGGAAAGGGTTTATATATAATTAAAAGCAACATTTACTTACAAGGTTATTACTATATTATTGGTTAGTGAACGAAACTAATAAAGTGTAAGTATAATATATGGGAATTAAGTCTAGATGTTCTAAATGTGGGTGGCTTCGTCTGAGAATAGGAGGTTGTAGAGGTTGTGGAGAAGAGTATCAACAAGAAAGGTGTATAAGGTGTGAGTTAAGAGGATACAGGGAAAGGGTGCTTGAATGAAAGGGTATGAGGATAACAAGGAAAGTGATAGTGTGGATATGCGAGATCTAGATGGGTTAGGTGGATAGATGGTTGAGATGAGCAAGGAGTATGAAGCATGGTCCAAGGTGAGTGGAGTTGGGATGATTTAGAAGGAGGAATGAGGTTCAAAAATGAAGGGGGAGCAAAGCTCGGCTCTGTTATTTAAAGTCGGTCTGTGTTTAGAAATGAGAATGACCTCCGATATCCTTAGATAACCGATGTTTCTACCTGAGGCGAGGATACAGACATGGATGATGCGTTGTGTGTTGCCACATGATAAATGTTCTAATAAAAAGACGAAATGCGGGTGTTCTAGTGTTCCTTGATGCGTTGGTGCAGAAGCCTGATAGTTCTACCGATCTAGAAATTATGGCACTTAACACATTGAATTCTGTAAACTGTATGAGTGCGAAGGCAGAGCGCAGAGTGTGAAATGGAGCAATTGGCTAGGGAGCAGGAATCAGAGGTGTGGTTTCTGTGATTTTTAGCTAGGTCTCGTCGGAGGGTAGTACCTGTTTAGGCAAGTTGAATTACAAGGTTCTCGCTACATATGGCTTTGCAGCTCGCGCTTGCTATGCTATCGCTAAGGAAAGGGAGATTGAGGAAGCAGGTGTTGGTAAGGGGTTGGTGTCTGCGTCTTTTGGTGTTATTGATGCTGGTTATAGTAGAGGGAGAAGCCGTTGGTTAAGAGGGTGTCGTGGAAGGAGTTAGTGTGTTATCTTTCATCAGTAATAAAGGAGCATTTACTTTGTATACGGGTGATCTCTGTGTGTGCATAACTTAGTGTTGCTTTAAGGGGTAAGACGGATTTAAAGTGGATGAAGATTTTTCTGCAGGCAGGTTTTCTGTGGAAAGTGTTGCGTATGGATCTATCCTCAGTGATGCCAAGATTGAAGTCGAAATGTAAGAGTGAGCTTGAGGTGTTGGGGTGTTCGATAGTGAACTGTAGGTAGGGGTCAGTATTGTTAAATGTGTTGAGAATAGTGGTGGTTTCCTCAAGCTCCCTTTCTTTAGCGATCTACCGGTCTACCGATTTTCACTGCGGCTTTCAAAAGATTCGGCAAACAACCACATTATCTGTAGTCTAACATGTTACTTGTGGACCATGAGAGCCTGCCTGAAAATAATAACGATTTTTATGGCTTTACATAGTTGGTGTTTGTTGTTGTTTTTTGGGATAACAACAGCTGTTGTAACGCTCTGATATTCTATAAATTTACTTCTTAATGATGCAAGTTTCCTCCCTTTACGTATATTATATTATATGCATTGAGTCGCTTCTATAATATGACGTAATATTAATAAATTTATTTATGAAAGAAATCCACGCACACACGTGTTTCATGGTCTACCAATCTTCAACGTGGCTTTATCAAGATTCGAATCCCAACTATATATATATATATATATATATATATATATATATATATATATATATAAAAATTGAGATATATTCCGACAAAAACAAGGTCTCGTACCAAACGAAATTGTCTTTTTATAACAGCTGTTAAAAATAATGAATCTTCAGTTTTACAGAAGCAAACTACTTACTATTGAATATTTTCACGAAAAACATTTCATCTTTCGATACACGCGATAAATAATCTCTATTGACCGCTTAATTTTAGAGAGTTCGCATTTAGATATTTCACCCATCGTGTTACTATTTAAAAAGACAGAAAGAAAACATACAACATAAAACAAACCACCGGGGATTACAAAAGAAAAGATATGTTCTCTACCTTGGACCATATTTTTTTTAGAATTAAGACAATGTTAATAAAATGATTACATAACATAAGATGAGTGATCAATTTTGTTTACTAATATGAATTTCTAAACCTCTCATCCATTTCTATTAGCTATAGTGATATTTAGATAATTAGTCATCTATTTGTAAGCGGTAAGCTTAGAATTAGAACCCCAATTAATTATTATTAACATATTTTTATTCTCATAAATTGTGTCCGTGTTTAAATATGAAGATTAAGATTCGAGGATGTCTATATTATGTACTAGCGGGACCCTTTTCCCGGCGCTGCCTGGAAGTAATATAAAAGAATGAATTAAACAGCCGACAGAAATCAAATCGATCACATCATGAAAAAATTGCCCGTTACCTAAAGAGATGTTAACTATATTTGTGTGTTCGAGTTTTAATTTCTGAGTTTTTTTATTACCCTTTGTCCTAAACTAAGCATAACCTATGGATGAGTTCAGCCAAAGTCGGTTATCTCACAGTGCCGGTTCAAATACTGTAGAACCACTGATTGTTTTGTTTTAATCTGTTTTGGGTGTTTTCTGATTCAAAAAATATAAGAAGCCTTGTTTTCTTGGGTTTTGTTCAATAAGCACACATTTTGGGCCACTTTTTTAAAGCAAATGTAAATGAAAATGTATGTCTGCCTAATCTTAAAGATATGTTGTTTTAAGTTATTGTGCTCTAAGTTTCAACAATTCTGTCGATATAGACTGATGCAATTTGTATTTCTGTGTAAATCCGGTGACCGTATATATATATATATATATATATATATATATATATATATATAAGCTATATTTTCATCACATTTTTTACCAACATTCTGTATAACCCTGCCATCGTGGGGAAGAAATTAAATAGGGGTATTAAAAAAGAAACTGTAAAAATAAACAAAAAAACTGCACAACACAAATCTCATTTGTTTGTGTTTGCACTTTGTTTGCGTCCTCGTTCGTACAGTGCCTGAGATACATCGTATCTCGCTTTGCGGCAGGTAAGACAATTCATGAGCTAGTTTTATTAGGTTTTTTCTCGACAACCTAATCATATAAACAAAAATAACATGAAAAATAGAAATATGTCTATACGCGCTTTTATCTTAAAAAAGGTAAAATGTAATTTATTTACATTAACACAGTAATATTTTATGATATGATCGGTCAGCGTTGTAAAAAGAAAAACATACTTATCTGTTGAATATCTAATTAACTGTTCGTTTATCAGAGTATTATTTTTGCGTAAATAATTTATGTACGTTTCAGCGTCCTAAATGTGAAATGAAATTGTGTGTTCTGGGGATGGATTTGATTCGAATGCGTGTAATATATATATATATATATATATATATATATATATATATATATATATATATATATATATATATATAATGTTTTGAACTGTGTATTGAATGCTAATAATAAAACGATTTATTTATTGGAGAAACTTTTTAAGGAATTTCTGGAAATGACTAAACGCGGGCAAAGCACGACGCGATGTGTATGAATTTTATCTCATGCTAGTAAGATGATCACTGATTGGCTTTTTCACAAATTCTAAATCGGTGAAAGTTGATCGCAGTTCCTCGTGAATTAATCGCAAAGCGGTGTCTGAGGAGTGTAAGAGTAAATCATTTATAGACAAAAATTAGAGTGTTACCCACTATTTGGAGCATACAGTTAGGAGAGCAAGTGGTATGGGATGAATAATAGGAATTAATGTTATATGGAATTAAAACTATATGTAAGTTTCTGGAAACACGGCCGAGGTATGGCTGTAGAGGTTGTGTTGATTATCGGTGCGTTTGATGCATTAGTTTTCTTGCCTACTCTGATTGGTTTGGAAGGGGAAAATAACTCTATCTTATATATATATATAGATGACATAAAAGTACACTAGAAATAAATAATGGCTTTACTACCAATGATTATATATATATATATGTAGTCATATACATGTTATCCCCTACCAGGGACATAACTCAGCACCTTACTAATCAGCATCCCTGCCCCAGCTCTTAATTTTGAAAACTCTTTGTAGAAAACACCACAATATTAGAACATACTCGTAATAAACAAAAATTCTAGAAGCATTATACATCAAAACAGAAAAAAATCAACCATTAATTAAATTAAGTTAAACACTAGTGATATTATCCTAAAATGTGTAGTCTTAACTTTAGTTCAGTATAAGTAATATAATTCCTGCTCAAACAACCTATTAATATCAACATTAGCAGCATAGTCTTATCTGATTCCGCTTAAGATGGACCCGGACCTGAAGGTACTTGAGAAACCTACAGTCATAGCAGATTCATCTGCCTATTCTCCACCGAAACACAGACCCTGATTCGGCAAATGGAAAATAATCCACATAAGGATATCCATGCATAAGTTGTGTGTCATATTCAACAACATTTATACATTTACTTACATATATAATTTGTTATTGCTCTGGAATTACTTTGTGTGATGTGATAAACGTTATAATGTCGATATTTATAAGCCCGACGGGATTTCTTTCTAAAGAACCGTCCATTGGAATAACCGTTAGCTGGAAGACAAATGCACCAAGCGCCGCCATGTTAACCCTATTGTTCACAGTTGTGCGCCAACAAAGGGCCGATTCGACATAACCTGCTACTCAGCATACGTCACGTGAGAAAACGCCAAACGGTACAGAAGCCCGTGCACCCCCACCTTCAACACAGAACAAGAATGAAGACAATTTAAAAGAATTTCTAGATAAGTAGACAAGTAAGTCGGGAACTAACATAATGTATCCGGCGTAACAATAAAATATGTCCGCTGAAGCCAATTCAGAAGTAGTCATTGTATTCTTTTTTTTCTTTTGCAAAATCAGCAGATGTAATTTTATTTTCTTCCATAAAAAGGAAAAATGCAAGGAAAAAGTTTAAACAATGTCCAAACAATATATCATTGTTCGAATGGCGCCAACAATCAGTCTGATCGTAACCGCAATGAAAAGCACCACCTAGCGCGATTTTTTTATGGTTCACATCGAGTTATTGAAGTTTTTTGCGACAGATCAGTTAGCAAAGGACATGGTGACGCGTATAGAGAGGTGCAAGCGCTGGCAAATGTAGAAGTATCAAATGTGTCGATCTGAACGTCTTTTCAATTTAAAAAGAGGTGTATTACATGCGTCTAATGGATAACGACGCTGATTATTAAATCGGCCATGCCTAGTTAAAATGGTATCAGAAATAGTTTCAATCTTTAGATGTGGGTGTATAAAATAGTGTTAGAATAGAAAATTCACTTCACAAGTTTTAAATGAAGTTAATAGTACAAAACGTTGCTTCATGGGCGGCAGTCAGATGTGACACGTTGAGGAAATGGGAGAAATGCATTCTTCTTTAACAGACAGGTTTGCCGAGGCTCTGTCTATGTTTAGGCCGGTGGAGCGGGCAATGAGGAACTTGTATGTAATCTTACAGTACTATAATAAAATGAAAAAAATTGTCAATGGGAAAAAGTTCCTTGTTCCATTTAGCAAGTAGCGAAGTGAAATATCTGTCCTGATACTACACTTCATATGTTTCGTCCGCGGTAAGTGAAGTAGATATCATTCAAGACAGATGTATTTTTTGTTCCAATTTAGTGACTCCCTTTTTGGGAAGATGGATTTTCCTCATATTAAAAACGTCCTTTGTCTTAACTGTCCTTGTGAGGGGGAAAGTAAATAGGAACATCAACGAATATGAGCCATTAAGCTATGACGTTTTAGGAGTTTTCTCTCTTTTATGTTATACATTAAGCAGGTTAGAAAGAGAGAGAGGTGGAAACTCCGACTGCCACCTCACCACTGCGAACACATGAATTCAATCAGCTGATTTGGCCAACGAATAATGGCTTCTAAATTGGCTCTGAAGAAACCGTATGCTTTTAAAAATTAACATGTTCATGAAAGTCAAATCATTATAAATATATATATATGAGGTCAATTGTGTATACTTTTACACCTGGATATTGAACGTGTATAATTTTATTGGCGTCTGTATGTGCGTTCTCTGAAGAGATTCGCTTTATGCTTTTTGTGGATGTCTTTGTGTTTGCATGTCTCTCTCTCTCTCTCTCTCTCTCTCTCTCTATATATATATATATATATATATATATACATATATATATATATGTGGTTGTATGTATGTATGTATGTATATATATATGCATATATATATATACATATATAAATATATATATGTATATATATATATATATATATATATATATATATATATATATATATATATATATATATATATATATATATATAAATCAAGTTAATCCAACAAAAGATATAGGAGGCAACTAATATCTTTAATTAGTGAATATCCGGATAAAACTGAGGCTCAATATACTGGATAGAGCATTAATAGCATAATATGAAATGAAATAATAAAATAAGGTGCGAATCAAATTTTATTAGAATTCAATTGCCTGAACATTGAATTCTAATAAAATTTGATTCACACATTATTTTGTTATTTCATTTATATCATGCTATATATATATGGCTTAAGGAAAGAATAATACACACTAGTTTATTACTGAATACACCTTGCATTGAACAATTGAAATTTTAAATAAATTTGGACAATCGTCGCATATTTATCACTCTTTTTTCTTCTCTCTCTCTCTCTCTCTCTCTCTCTCTCTCTATATATATATATATATATATATATATATATATATATATATGTGTGCGTGTGTGTGTGTGTGTGCACTTTGTATGTGTATGTATCGGTTTGCATAATTGTAGGTATTCTGCGTATGTATTTTATACGTGTGTGTATATTTATGTATGCACGTATAGCCTATGTTTGTTCGTTCTGTCAACAGGATAATGAGGGGTGAAGATTATTAGTAACGTGTTATTTTAATCAAATCGCTGAGTCGATCTAATTTGGAAAACGTTTAAAAAAACTGGCCGTCTAAGATAGAAAATAAAAATAATTGAAACGATTAAAAATTTAAAATTATAAATAGTTTTAGACATTCGGGGCGTTGGCCTAATAATCTTAAATTGTATCTGACTGAATCACGTGACTCTTATTACATAAAAATTCAGGAAATTTTTTTTTTATTTCCAGTTTTACAGCCATATATGACATTGGTCTAAAATAGTTCAGTTTGTTTTCAGATAGAACTAAAACTTGAGTAGGCAAGAAAGTTCTGTATTAATAAAAAAGGTTTATACGATATATATATATATTATCATTGTTATTATTTTTATTATTATTATTATTATTATTATTAATTAACACAGAATGTTTTTGCTTGATAAGACTTTCTATTTTTTTTAATTTTCCGAATATTCTATTTCGGTATATGTAAGTTAAAAATGAATAAAATGGTACAAGAAACCAATAGAACTTACATATATATATTTCATCGTAATACTAAATGGACTATTCAAAAAATTCAAAAAATAAAATGAAGTCTTATCAAGCAAAACAATCCTTAGTGTTTTATAACGTTTGCCTAAATGAAGATATGCTTCATAAATACAAACACACAATAAATAAATAAATATATATATATATATATATATATATATATATATATATATATATAAATATATATATATATATATTGATAATGAAGTGAAGAAATTGATTAAAATTGTATATGTTACAGATTAAACAGATATAAATTTATATTCCAAAAGCCAAGATTTCATTTTTTCTTACAAAACATGTTCAAAACATGTACACTTCAGTGCAAATTATTTTACGAATCGTTTCGCTTAAAGTAAACCAACCAGCATTATTATGTAAATATTAGATCTGTCCACATACAGCTCTTGAGAAAATGCATAAAAAGTGTTTGTTTCATTTGAAAAATTATATATATATATATATATATATATATATATATATATCAATACTTGTAACCGCTACCATATTTTATATTAATGTTAACGTATCTACGTAAAGAATTAAAGCATGTAACATTTGACGTACAACTGTAACATCGAGAGGGGAGGAAGAGTATAAGGGAGCGGAAAAGGGGTGACTAATGATGGAAGAAGGATGCATACCTTCCGGAAGGGGGGTAAATGTAATTCATCTGTGTTGATATATACAAGAATGGTAACCCATGGTATTGTATATTTAATTAAACGTAATACAGCTATATAATACTAACAAATAGATGCTCCCTCGGGTTACATATTCTTTGCTAGCATGTGAGGATAATATTATAGTGAACAAATATATAGTACACTGACTCAAAACGGAAGAAGTAATGAGTAGGAGGGTTGTATCATGACTAAGGGAAACTTTACGTCCTCCCTCAACAGAAGACAAGTTAATGCCTGGGAAGATGATACTATTACAACAGAATATATAGTACACTACCCCCCACCAAATAGCATATAGTAATTCTTAGGATGATGGTATCATGAGAAACAGACATATACTACACTGACTCATAAAGAGGAGGTAATATCTTGGATGACCCCCCAAAGAAAGAAAAAGGTAATGCTTGTGAGTATGGTATAATGGACACCGATCACAGACTACACTATCCCCTCAAAGAAAAAGAGAAGCTGGTCCCTGGGCTGATTGTCTCATGACAACAGATAACACATTAACCCCTCTTTCTTAGAAGTATGTAATACCTTCGAGAATTAAAAAGGAGGACGGTTCTTATGACAAAATAACAAATACTACACTACCCACCCCTAAAAAGATAGTACAATAATATATAAAATCATTGTTTTTATTTTATTTCAAAATATTAATATAAATATGCTTAACGATAAAACCATTATTTTTATTGTACCCCAACCTTTTGGCTAGAATCAAAGTGTTGTAGTCACTGTCCTCAGCATCCCAACGACCTCAAACGTTTTACTTTTGACGAATCTATTGCGTATATATAAGAAACTATTACAATGCAAATTACAAATGTAGATCACAGAATATAAATTCATTAGAAACTGTTTATAAAATAAATATGCAAATTAAGAATACCTGAGTTTGTGTGTGGGTGCTTGCAGATAACTATATATACGGTATTTTAAAATGTTATGCTGTATTATAGCATTAAATAAGCAGAGCCACATTTGATGTAAATATAGTTAGATCAGGTGGAAAACAACTTTCCAGTTATATATATATATATATATATATATATATATATATATATATATATATATATATATATATATATATATATATATATATAAATGTTACTGATGTTTTCTATTTTAATTGTGTTGGCCATTTGCGGTTAGCCGGCTTGTCAAGCTGAAGATTCAAATAACATTTTTATCTTTAAATGCACAGATTGAATGGACGCATCTTATTTTAGATGCGTCCAGACATTTCTGTCTGTCGGTTGGTCTGTCAGGCTTAACTTGTAAATATAAGTGTTGTTGGTCTGTCACGCTCTAGTTTGAAAATACATTTTTGTTTGCGTGTCGCATTTGCTTGAAATAGTTTTTTATGTATTTTATGGATGTATCTTAAGTATATCTATTCTTGCTTATAATAGTAAATCGTCCTTCGTTTTTTGACGGGCATCGACTAGTTATATATTCCACCATTTTAGACTGGTTTTCAAATTTCAACAATTCATTATTATTTGGTGTTCGTATGTTTGACAATATGTATACAATAAACATAGTATAAACCTTTTTAAAATATTCAGTTGTGACGTAATCCCCTTGTTTGCTGGCTCGCAAATCGAAAAGTGTTGTATCAGAAATGAAGAAATATAAAACAAGAATGTTATTTAATGTTGAACGTCGACATTTTTAGCACTCTCCTCTTATGGTTACAATCAACTCCTCAAACCTTAAGCTAGGGGAGCAGAAGGCGGCTATCCATTCTCTTAGATCGTCAAGTCTGTTCTCTTTTTTGTTCTTTTTCTTCTGATCGGTGATGTATGTCTGCAATTTGTTTTGATACATTCCTGAATCAGCATACTAATGAAGATAAACAAATGTTTACGATTTAAACATTAGCCTTAACCCTGCGACTATAAAAACAATCGCCGTCGCATTCCAAACGTAACGCCTACCTAAACCCTGACCTATGAACGTTACCATCTGTCAACTTGATTCATTATCCTGCTTTTTCCGATCACCCCGGGGTAATAGGATTATGTAAGATAATGAAGAGTGGCAAAAATGAATCGTGCACGAGTCCATTGTGGGACGTTGAGAAAGAAAGAAATCAACTTGATAACTGTTAAAAAAGACGGTTCCGCAGTGCAAGCGAGACTTAAAAGGCGACATTTCAGAAACGGAGCGCTTGGACATCGGAATATCGAAGTACCGGAAGAATAGAGTTTACTGATGTTTATGGCACCGATGAAGCTTTATTAGCTATGGTACCGAATCCCGTCTTTCTGTTAAGCGTTCGTGTCCGCTGACTAAAAATGCGACTGATAAGCAAGTTGGTACCGTGAAGGAATCCACTGACTTGAATTTCATCAAACATACAGTTGAAAGTTCTTGTGGAACAATTGCTTCAGTTCACGCTCGGATAGACAATGCAGAGCAAATTGCTTTCCAATCGGTTATATATATGAACAAGTTTCAAGCGAAAACCAAGTATGTGACCTCAGCAAGAAAAAGTATTTCATGAGACAAAAGTATGTCAGAATATTGTTTTATATGTGTGTGCGTAGCCGGTGTAAATCATCCGGTGAGAGGAAATAAAGAAACCAAAGTGTTTCCATATACGTTCTGTTCTTGTTATTTTTGTTGGATCTTACAGGGTACCCCGAAAGAACGGGTAATGCCACAATTACACACTTCAGCAATGCCTCTACTAAACAATAGCATTTTATTCTATACTAACGGGGCCCAGCGTTGCCCGAGAAAATTTTAGTAAACGAAGAATCGCAAACCCCAGAAGTAAATTGAAAAGAACCAAAAGGACGCTTTTCACCTAATATGCTTAACATTTATCGACGATATAAAAATATTCGAAAATAGAAGTGTTATAGTAATATTAATACAGTCATCGAATGAGAAAACAATAACAACGAATAATTAATTAATGAGAAGCCGTTCTTCAAGCAATATAAGTTCATTTCATGGTTTCGATCAAAAACTTATCGTCAGTTTATTAAAATGGTTTTGTTCTTTTGTGACTCACGATCGATAATTAAACGATTTTATGAATAGTGAAATTAATTGGAATTTTCTGTTAACATATCGATTCCGATTCGAAACAAATAAACAAACTCGCATATGTAATAGATTAATTTGAAAATAGATGAGTTTATGAATAATAAATGAGAGTTCTGGGCATCTTTATAAATAGAACGAAATAAAAAATAACACTGACTCAACGGGGTATAAATTGTGACTACCGAACCGCTTCAGAGAGTATCTGACTCCTGATGCAATCATCTAAGTGTATTTCAGTCAGATTCAACCCAAGATAGAGCACTGCAGCCACATTTGGAGAGGTGCCGCTCAGAGAACCCTTTTCTTGATTTGAGAGAGTACAACATCGACTTCTACCATTTAGTAGGAGGTGACATTTCCCTGCAGCCATTTTCTTACAGAATAATTGATGCTAGTCTTTCCATACTCTACTGGTAGTTTTTTATAATATGTGCTCGACTGAGCTTTAAGCTCTGGTCCCCTCCCCTTCGAATAATCTCATAAAAACTAACTCGTCTTGCCACCGACACTGCATAGAATTCTCCTTTTTTCTTCTGTGTACGTAAAATCAAACGAAACTTCCATGAACAGAGTTGATTTTCAAAAACTTTCTACCTGTGGAACACGTTACCGCGACATTATTTCCCTAAAGACTACATGTTCGTTTATAAGCACAATGCCAACAAATATCTGTTATGTTGTCCTGTGAAGTATTAACATTTCTTAATTCTTTTATACTACTGTTCAATCTTCTAATTTTAAATATCACTTGCCCTTATCACTGACCTATGTAACTGTTGAAGCATTAGTACAAAAAAGTATGATATATTCTTCAAACTAAGTTCTACATGGACTCTATTTGTGATAGCAATTAATCTTCAGATGTGATTGCTTTATTGTGTCTGTCTTGTATTTATAGTCGTGTCTTGAGTGAATTTCGTAAGCAGATCTACATACATTACATAATGTGTTTGGGCATCTTGAACATCACGACATAATATTCATATTTCCGGATTTGTACACGTGTAACCGGATCGAGGGAAATCGAAAATCATGAATGAAAAGAACGGTTTTCTTTTTAACACTATGAAATAAAAGTCTAATCACTTCAGTGAATAATTAGCCATTACGGGATTGTAAACCGATGAAGTGCTGTTGTTTTAACACGATCACTTTTAGAAAATGGTGTAATGTTATCTCCCTTTATAACTAATTTGGTTTAAAGCAAAGCTATTTTCAGATATATATGTTTTCAAATCGGGTAAGTGTTTCATAGTCGCCCGCCCTCCATACACGCTTCGAACTTTATATATATATATATATATATATATATATATATATATACATAAACAAAGGCTGAAGAGAGTCCGATAAAAAAAAAACCTCTATAAGTCCCCTTTGTTAGAATTTGAAACCGACGGCATCGATGTTGTTCTGATCTTCGGTAATAGAAACATAAATAAATATCACGCTTTTTTTATTTTTCTTTATAATCGAGAACTCTGCTGGAGTTCTCTCTCACTAACCTTAAACTCACACACACACACACACACACACACACACATATATATATATATATATATATATATATATAATGATATTCATAAATAAATATTAAATTATATTTATCTACAGACGAAGTCGTTTCGAGTGTATGCTCTCATCAGTGCAGGGAAGTAATAATTTCAGACAGTCACAAGGGACAAACCCGATTCACAGTCACCTTTAGCTCCGCACACTTTCGCTCTATCCTCTCTCGGTCATAGGAAATTGTCATGTGATGCGGAAAAATTAAGTTATATTTATTCAAATTGCGGCGAGCGATAAACATCAAGACATCAACAAACCTAATCGGAGCCAAGTTTGTATTTATTTTAATATCTCCCAACAATTCTCAACTTAAATTTCATTAAAAAAAACTTTTATAACATATTTATAAATAAAGATTAAATCATATTTACTTACAGACGACGTTGTTTCGAGCTTATGCTCTCATCAGTGAAGGGAAGTGATAATTTCAAACGGCCACAAGGAACGAAACCGTTTCACAGAGTCACCTTTGACTCTTCCCGCTTTTATTATATCCTCTCGGCCATAGGAAACAATAACTTGATACGGAGAAATTAAGTGATAGTTATGCGAATTGCGGCGAGCGATAAGCATCAAGGCAGTCTATAGAACTCAACAAACCTAATTAGAGACTCGCTTTAAAGCTTAAGCGAATATATATTTTTAACAGTGCTCAACTTTATTTTTTTAAAGGGGCTTTTATAAAAATGTACATAGATGAATATGAAATGTTATTTACTTACAGACGACGTCGTGTCGAGCTTATGCTGTCATCAATGCATATATATATATATATATATATATATATATATATATATATATATATATATATATATATATATATATATATATATCGCGTGTATGTCATGGCAGTATAAAAATAAACCAAAGAGTTAGATTGTAAAACAGGAACAGAATATGTTTATATTATTTACATTCTATAAAATTAAGAATCAATTGAATGGTACCCTGGTGTGAAACCCGAGTTCTATTAATTTGATTGAATTCGCAGTTGAAAAACTACGCAGTATATAAGTACGTCTGACATCAAACGGAGAATGAAACAAGATTCTAGAGGATCTTTCAGGTCGAGACAAAATTGCATCCACACCTGCAGTAATATTCTTCTTTTTGTCGTCGGAAAAAAACAATCATCTGACTAGAAAACTATATACAGGTCTAATGCATACAGTAATACCTTGATGATAGTTCTAATATATATATATATATATATATATATATATATATATATATATATATATATATATAGAGAGAGAGAGAGAGAGAGAGAGAGAGAGAGAGAGAGAAAGAGAGATATTACTATTTCATGTGTCCACAGAAGATTTTGTAAGGAGATATAATTTTTATATATATATATTTTCAGTATTAACTTCAACAGTGCTCGATACGTAAGTAGAGCTAAGTAGTAAGCTATGAAAATATATTTATGAAAATATATTGCCATAAATATATTTTCATAGCTATATATATATATATATATATATATATATATATATATATATATATATATATATATAAATATTAATTCGCTGTGTAAGTCAGATAGGGATCCAGCCGGACGATTGTTTTTCCGAAGACGAAAACAACTCTCACTGGCGGTGTGGACGCAAGAACTTTTCTTGAAAGAACTTTGCATCAATAATCTGCTTAGTGTTTTAAACTGCTAGAAGGGTAGTCATGGAATACTCGGGTACTATACAATCGTTTGTTAATATGGAAATGAAACACACATACAAACAAACATATCACTTTCTATATAAAGTTAGGTATGTGAATATGTTTATATATTTTTATTTATAAAGTTCACTCTTACATTAATTGACTGTTTACTATGACGTCTTAAATATAAATGCTAAGTATAAGGGTGAGAAATTTGGTCTATATTTAGTTTAATTCAGTTTCATGCCAAAGGTGCAAAGTGGGGTGAAAACTCTTTGTGAAAATTCAGATGTCTCCGATTGTTTGTAAAATCGTAAGAACTATAATTATGGGCCCGTAGTGCCCAACTTTTTGTATATATTTAATATTAATTTTTTTTAACGCCAGTATGTATTTAAAACAAAATAAATAATTTTTAAACATCAAAATATTTTCAAATGCTATTGATAATGTTTACACATTCATTCATTTATTTTTATTATCGCCCATGTGTTAGGTCATGTTTTGTAACGTGCTGTAAATCATAAAGTTTTTACGTCACACCAATCTATAATTATTTTGCTACGTTTATGGTTTAAGCTCTATTACTGAGAAAGTCACAATAACACAGTTAGTAGAACGTCAAATCGTTAATCCATAGTCATTAGACACCAATTAAGCGACCGTCCATGAAATATCAGTTTCTTCTCAAGATCCCTGTATTTGGTATTAAGTTATCCAATGGGTTGAGAGGTTAATATAATCATTGATATGGTGGCATCCTAATTGGGGATGATAGTGAAAGGGTGAGTTCGATTTAACTCAATAAATAGGGTGGATGGATTCCTTGTATGTCCCATCGGGGTTAAACATGGATTTTGAAATTGATAGATGGTAAACTTAAGAAGGGTGTTTACAGTTGATTTTGCATCCTAATGTAACAAGTGAGTTTCATCCGTATAAGTTGCATCAAACATTGTTTTATTGTATTAATAAATAATATTAGGGGAAAGCCGTATAAGAAGTCAATTAACCTTTCAACGAATTAGAACTGAGTCCGTTTATATCCTTCTGGGGTGAATTAAATTTCTGAACAGGGGGAAAAACTGGTAATTCAAAAATAGGAGTTACCACCTTTTCTAAGTGTCGCTAAAATATCTATGGATGGTGGTCGATCTCGTAGTTAAAAATAGATAAATAAAACCAACCATCGTTATAAATTCAATTAAATATAATTTTGTTCAGTTAAAAATAATAATTAAAATTAATGATTAGATGAGATTTGTTTTTGAGAATTTAATTTTTCTATACAACTGTTTTTATATATTTGCACTCGATTTGCTGCGGGGATGGTCATTCTCATATTGTCGCATTAAAATAGAGTTATTGCACTGTATCTATCTCTGGTTTTGGAAATAGCCTCATTAGATACTATATTTTTTAGTAATAATTATTAATAAATAATAGCTAAATTAATTAAATTGATTGTCTCGGGAACTTCGGGGTTCTTTTTCTTCTAATAGAGTAATGTTGATCTACTAGCAGGAATGATTTAGGTTAGTTTCGTAAATATTAGCTTTGGACCCATTGTTTGAGAAATCTGATCTGTGTGTTTTCTTGAATGTAAAAATCTTATCGTTTGGTGGAACGTGTTCTCTTTTTTTCTTTTTCCTAAAGTGATCACTTTTATCCTAAGTGTGTTGCCTTTATATACTTCAGTTTGCCGAATTTTTAGCAGAAATTTACTGTGATTTTCACCGTATTTTCTTCTCCGGTGTTTTTGTTATGGAATGTTCTATCACTACTCAACAACATATACTGCAACCCTCTGAAGATTGACAAAATTGGACTAATTGGAAAAAAATACAGATATCTGAATTTTGCCATAAACCGCACGTAAGGAATAGGAATAAATATTAAATTTGAAAAAAACTACTTTTGTGTGTAAAATGAGACATGTAAAAAAACTTATCGAAGTACAGAAACTAAACAATTAAAACCAATGAAAATAATGGTTTTGGATTAATTCCGCATAGTTTATGGTATGCAAATATATATATATATATATATATATATATATATATATATATATATATATATGATAGTTATTGAATATACATGCAAATAAACTCTGGGCACAACTGTGGTTGAGTATTTGCCAATCACTCTCTCTCTCTCTCTCTCTCTCTCTCTCTCTATATATATATATATATATATATATATATATATATATATATATATATATATATATATATATATATATTATTCCGGAGTAGTTCACTGTATCATTAAATTAATAAGGTGTTTCAATATAAATATATTTTGGATAAATAGAAAAAAAATTCGCATGAGAGATATACATATAGAGAGAGAGGTAGAGAGAGAGAGAGAGAGAGAGAGAGAGAGAGAGAGAGGAGGTAGTTATCGATAAGAGTAAAATCCGAAAAAATATTCGAAGTCACTTCTATCATACACATGTTCCTGCAAACGAATAAAAGTGGCACTCGGGATTTGGACGAAATAAAAATTGCGTTAGTCTAGGAGTTCTTCCCCTGTGACTGTGGCCAAAACAGATACTCCACATCAACCCTAGTGCTAACTATACAAATTGTAATCTTATTTGCATTTGTCTCCTAGCATGTTATGTAAAAGATGAAAAATAAAATGATGAATAAGTAAATAAATACATAAGTAACAAACAAATAGAAAACAAATCTCTCCGATCAGCGGGGGACAAAAACGAGGAATTTCTATTTTTCCGGAAGGAAAAGAACAATAATCGAAGACAGATGGTCGAGAGATAATAGTGTCAGCTAACGTTTTATGACCTAACGCCCACCTTTATCTGACTTTCTTACTTTTGCCCTCGCTTTCCCTCCCTCAGTCCTCCTTCGCTCTCTCTCCTTCCTCTTTCTAACTCTTTCTCTCTCTTCTCTCGTCTTTCGTTTTCTCTATCTTTCTTCTCTCTCGCCTTTCACTCTTATATCTCACCTTTCGCTCTCTACTCTTCGCTCTCTTCTCCTATTTTTCGCTCTCTCTGTCTCTACTCAATTTTTTTCTCTTTCTCATCTTTCGGTCGATGATGATGATGATGATGATGATGATGATGATGATGATGATGATGATGATGATGATGATGAATGCAATCAGAACATTCAGTAAGGCACACAAACATAATTCGCACTAGAAAAAATAAAATAACAGGTCTTTAGAGTCAGAGTCAGATTTTTTGGAAGGATTCTGCGAGAAATGGTAAGAATGCTAGGAGTCGGAGTCCGATTTTTTTAAATCTCTGAAAGAATTAACAGACAGTCAACACATTGGAAAGTGTTTAACTGAAGAGTCGGCGTCAGAGTAGCAGTCGGATATTTTGGAATTCTAAAAGTCAGAATCTGGTGTTGTACCTTCCGACACCGCAACCATGATGACAAATAGAAGACTCTTGAACTATCCAACCGAGAGACGCTGAGCATGTTTGCAACTTACAAATATATGAGAGTTCTGGAAGCGGACGTCATCAAAACAACATAAATAAAAAGGAAACTGAACAGAACAAGAAACCTATTTGAAAAATATATATATACAGTAGTGCGAAAATATATGATTTAGAATATAGCTTCCAGTTGAAAGTGTGATGAGTGCCAACTTGTAACAACAGAAAATATATAAATAAACAAGATTTTGTTACATTCCAAAGACCAAGGGTTTGTTTCTAAAAAATGTTTCGTAATATAAATAAAATATTGGTCATTGAATATAACAAAATCATGTTTACTTTATATATATATATATATATATATATATATATATATGTATATGGGTGTGGGTGTGTGGGTGTGTTTGTGTGGGTGAGTGTGTGTAGTATAAACGTAAAAAAGGAATACAATCATAAGCAGTTTCTATAGTAGGATACTCTGGTCCATTCCTAGACTCGACAAATAACTCGAGCACTCGGGTCAGATAACTAGGAAACTAATAAGCATGTACAATGCAATGCGGCCGCACGTTGATACTGACCGACACTACAAAAACAAACAAGAAAATGGAACAGAGGAAAGATAAGTATAGAAGAGCGTTGATAATAGACTAAAAGAAGTAGAAACATGCATAACTCATAGCACACAAAGACTGATCACTGCTGCGAAAAACACCGCCAAAATGAACAATACAATGAGCAGTGAATCTAGCAACAAAAAGGTTAGAAAAACAAAATTAGAAGAGAAACAACTACTTGGACAGTTTATAAGACTGACTATAGAACAGACGCGTTAAAAGGACACTTGAGTAGAGGTACTTCATCACTGTTTACACCTGCACAAAACAACACGATCAGAACGAATTACAGTAGACTCACTATTCGCGGTTTCACAAAATCGCAGATCATAAGCATTGACTTTACATTTTCTTAATAAATTCCGTAGAACTGACAAATATAATTATCATTTAAGTCAGCTAAGGCCAATATGACAAAGAACACGCAATTAAAAACGCTAATAATTCCGTAGGATTCATATTAAATACGGCTGATACAAAAGCATTGGTATTCCAAATTTTCACGAACTTTATACAAAACTGAAATATTTTTACAAATATCAACTAACTTGCAAGCAAAAATAGCTAATTCACGCTAAGTTTGTCACTTTTATGCAAAAAGCACATGCTAATGTATAGAAACTTTATTTTTAGTGAACTTTTAGGCATCAAAAGTTTTTCGAGGACTTTTGCTATTTGCGTGGGTGTCTGGAACGTAACCCGCGCGAATAGCGGATCTACTGTATATAAAAGCTAAAATAGACAAAATCGCGGAAAACCGTAAATGTAGACTCTTCGGACAAAGAGACGAAACGGTTAATCACATAATACGTGAATGTTGTAAACTAGCCCAAACAGAACATAAAAATGACTCGACTGCCGAGGAAGACATTCTTCTTTGGACATACAAACAAATAGTATAAACAAACAAAAAGAAGTATTGGAAAATGAAAATTATAAAATCCCATGGGAAATTTAAGTGCAAAGAGATAAACATATCCAAACAAAGAGACCGGGCATCATAATGATCAAGAAAAAGGGAAACATATTCAAAATGGTACATTTCGCCGTCACAGAATTTCATAGGGTTAACATCAAGAAGGCAGAAAATGTAAGCAAATGTATGGAACTTGCGATAAAGCTTAAAGGTAATATGGAACAAAAAGAAAATCACTGTGCTCACAATAATTGCAGAGACCCAAGGAAAAGTTCAGAAAAACCTAGACAGGAGTAATTAAAATAAAAGCGAGGATTAACACCATGCTACGTACGACACTAATAAAAACAACTAAAATATTTTTTTTAATCCTCGTGTGCAGAAACCAACACACAGGTAACGCCGACCAAACACAGGTAAGTTTAAATACAGATAGAACAAAAATGTGTAGACAGACAATTACACAAATGCAAGAACCATAAATGCCCAAATCTACCATCCCCCCAATAAACAATGGAAACACCAGCGTCGACTGATACAGCACAAATTAGTGATGAAGATTCAAAAAGGATGACAACGCTGAAAATGAAGAGCACCACTCAGACAGACCTCAACTGGAACGGTGCAGACAGTACTGGAATTTTAGGAAGACTTATTGCCACTCAAATTCCAAAAACAAGCAGTCGTTATGAGCTAGACATAAATTGTAAAAGGATGTTGCGATAATGGGAAACGATTTGATACGATTATCGAAAGAGACGTTCAGTGCTTGAAATTCGAGTAGGCTCATTGTCACCAAGCTAAGATAACACCACTTTGTATTGCAAAAGAGCAATCACTGGTTATGATTTTTTTGAAAACTTTAAGCGAGTAAATAATAATAATAATTATAACAATTTATTACTAAAGAATATGTCGTATCTGTTTGTCTGAATCCGAAACTATACTATTACTTCTAGAATTGACGCCGAAACTATACCGTTACTATCTTTTAAATGCTCAATAAACTTTACTATTTAAGACAATGCTAAATTGAGGAGTGGGGGTTGGATTTGCGTAGTATCTCTTCTGTTGTCATGATTACCTCCTCCCGTTGTTGAGGTAGTGTAGTATCTGTCCTATAATGATGACACCAATCGCCCATGCATTACCTGCTCCTTTTTAGGGGTGTGTGTAGTATGTCCTGTTGTCATGATACCTTCCTCCAAGAGATTATCGTCTCCCTTTCAGACAGGTAATCTAGTATATGTTATATTGTGATGATACCATCCTCCCAGGCATTACCTCCTCGTTGTATGCGAAAGAGAATAATGAAGTACCTGTCATGTTGTTATAAAGGGATCTTAACTCCCCCTTTAGAGTGGTAGTGTAGTATATGTAAGTTTGTTATGCGACCAGAATAATAAAAATAATAAAAATAATAATAATAATAATAATAATAATAATAATAATAATAATAATAATAATAATAATAATAATTATTATTATTATCATTATTATCATTATTATCATTATTATCATTATTATGGTGGTGGTGGTGGTGGTGGTGGTGGTGGTGGTGATGATGATGATGATGATGATGATGATGATGATGATGATGATGATGATGAGTGATTATATAAGTGAATGAAGTTAACGATCTCGGAAAGAATACAAGAACAGACAAGACTGTGTGGAAAGTTAGTAAACTGGGAACTATGAGCAATACTGCATTTTAGAACATGCAAACAAATGATGCAGGTGCTGACCGGAGATAGTACTGCGAAACGAAAATTACAACATCCTCTGGGAAATTAAGGTACAAACAGATAAAATGTCGAAGCAAGTTGACCGTATATTATAATAGTAAACAAGAAGAAGAAAACTTGCCAACTCGTAGATTTTGACGTCCCAGCAGTTCACAGCTTGAAGATCAATACAGGGAACTTGGCAGACAACTGAAAGTGATATAGAACATAAATAAATTCTATATAATACCAATAAGCGTAGGGCCACTAGACACATTCCAAAAAACTTGGCTAAAAGAGTGGAGGAAATTTCAATCAATGAAAAAACTGAGGCTATGTTACGGGCGGCAATGATGAAAACAACAGAAATCTCAAGGAAAATTCTCGAATGCGGAAACCAATCCACATAAACTGAAAACGCTAACCAGTCACATGGAAGTTGCAATAGAAATAAAACAAAAACTTAGGAAGAACACAACCATATGAACCCAAGGGAACTGAAACTGCATGAATTTTTTTAAAAACTACCACTCTACATAAAATGATGGCATCAGCATCGGCTGATACCACATTAAATAGTCGTGAAGGGTCAAGGTGGATGGTAAGATCGAAGAGGGAGAAACCTAACCAAACCTCTACTGGAAAAGTGCAGAAAGTACAAAGACATTGGGTAAGTTTATTGTCACCACAGTACCAGATAAGAACAATGGTCGTTGCCAGCGTGAAATAAATGGTAAGCGGCTGTTGCAACAATGGTTATCGAATAAGATGGAGAGTACTAGAAATATGGGGAGACGTGTCGTCACTCAGACTTCAGGGTACACCGTCGTTTTTTATCAGTGAGCAATCACTGATGATTACCTGTGTGGGAAATCATAGTGAGTTTATAATAATAATAATTTTTTAAGCGCTGCATATACACAACTATAAATATAGATTGAACATGATAAGACGAGCCCAAAGCGAGTTGAAACTACAAGAGCAGATATATTAGAAAAATCATCGGTTGGTTCCACACAAAAAAAATGGTCGTTAAGTGTCTGAGAAGATGAAAAGCACTAACCAGACATCTACTAGGAGGGCATGGAGAATACTGGAATCCCGGAGAGGCTCTTTGCCACTCCAATTCATGAGAAAACTAACAATCTGAATCTACGGATACTTATTGTCACTCAACCTCCAGAGAACTACCCCTGTATTCGCTAGTGAGCGGTGTGAGATATTCTTGTTAGTAATAATAATAATAATAATAATAATAATAATAATAATAATAATAATAATAATAATAATAATAATAATAATTAGTTCCGATCGTCATTTGAAACTCCGACTCGACTACTCGAGATGTCATGATGCTATGTGGATTTCTTAAAAAGTGCACATTGACCTTAATGGAAATGAGAGAAACACTACCCCTGTGACAGGATCACAGGTAAACTAAGCCTGGCACTGGTGTTGCTACAAACACTAAATCATGAACAATGTCTACACATACAAATAAACGTCGTGGGACTCAGAAGAAAGATCTGAGTGTCATTGTTGGCAGGTGCCCCCTCGATAGCCAACATGGGGAACCCAGTTCGCATTCTGCGAATGTTGGCTCGTTTAATTTCAGAAACCAGATCTCGGACAAAATACAGGTATGTAACCTCTCTAATTCCAGGTATCACAAGGGGTTGGACCAAACACAAGAAGGCAGGACCTAAAAGATAAAACCAGAAAGCAATAGAAAGAAATGGACCACAAAAGAGAATAGACTAGTAATGGAATGCTACTATAAAAGCCGCTACCCCATTGAAAGGGGAGACCGAAAACGAATTAAAGATCTATGGGACATCTCTACTGACTACCATGCAACGGAACACAGGATAGAAGATCAAGGAAGGCAAATATTCAAGGGAGGGTGGCTCTCTGAGATGGAATTAACGGAAATAAAACAAAATTGTACTGGCATGAGAGATTAGGAAACACCACATTACGTAAACACTCAGCAAGAAGAGGGGCAGAAGATAAACACTGAAACAGAAAAGGACGAAGAATCTGAAACCACAGAACTCATTGCGGAAAAAGCAATAGAAGTGGAAAACATCAAACGAATCATGTCCGAGAAAACAATAAAACTCCCATCCCTAAGGAACGAAGATTGGAAGAAGTTGAAAGTTGAAACAAAGACAGTTAACAAAGTACTCGCATACATCCCAACAGACACTATCACATACCTTAACAACTTGATATATGCAGGGGAAAAATCAGTAAGTATGAAACTAAAAAGAGAAAAAGAAGACTGACCAAAACAATGGACCGAGAATGCCCGGATGGGAAATTAGACTGGATACCCAGATTTCCAAACTTCGAAAAGAAGCTTAGTCTGTAACCAGGATGAAAGTGAATAAGAAAGGACGTAACAGCAGAAACCCGGTTCACAAGGAAAGAGTGAATAAGAAACATGAAGAGTTAAAACAAAAGATAGCGGCAATAGAGGGAAGACTGAGACGATATAGATACAAATCTGAACAGCAAAAACATAACAGGACCTTTGAAAACAATGAAAACCAGTTTTACAAAAACATAAACCAACATAACCAACATAAAACAACAGAACCACCAGACCCGACAGAGACAAAACACTTCCGGAGCAAGATATGGGAATAGCCTAAAAATCACAACAAAATGCCGAGTGGCTGAAAAACATGAAAGATGAACTCCAGTCAATTGAAGAAGGAACAGAAATAGAAATTAATGAAGAAACAGTTAAAGCAACTCTAACGAAAATTGCAAACTGGAAAGCACCAGGCCACGATGAAATACACGCATACTGGTTGAAAAAAATAACGACCTTATATGAAAGACTAGCGCAGAATCTTACAGGATGTATCAAAAAATCATATGTTCCAGAATGGATGACCAAAGGAAGGGCAACGCAAATACAAAAAGATGCCCCCCCCCAAAAAAATGACGATCTCAAGGAACTACAGACCAATAACCTGTTTACCAACAATGTGGAAAATTCTGACGGCACAACTTAGATGACATTGATTAACTACAAAAAAGCTTACGACGAAATCCCTCAAACATTAATAATTGAATGTTTAAAAATATACAAGATATCCGACAGGATTATAATATTATCAAAAAAGCAATGGAAACATGGAGACTAAGACTTACAGCCGGAGGTCAACACCCGACTGAGATAAAGATACAGAGAGGAATATTCCAGGGAGACTCCCTATCACTACTACTGTTTGTAATAGCCATGATGCCGCTCAATTACATACTCAAAAAATGTGATGCTAGATACAAGTTTATAGACATTGAACTAAGAGTAAACCACCTGATGTACATTGGCGACCTGAAACCTTTTGCAAAAAGCAAAAAAGAACTGGAAAAGCTGATAAATACAACCAGAATCTTCAGTCTAGACATTCAAATGGAATTCGGAATGGAAAAGTGTGCACTACTTGAAATGAAAACAGGAAAACTGGATACGACAGAGGGCATAGAGCTCCCCAACCAAGAGGATATGAGGGTGCTAGGCGAGCAGGATAGCTACAAATATTTGGGAATTCTAGAAGCAGACACAATCAAATCTACAGAAATGAAAAAGAAGATTGGAATAAAATACTTACGATGAACAAGAAAACTGCTAGAAACGAAAGTATATAGCACGAATCTTGATACAGGTATAAACACATGGGCAGTATCACTAATAAGATATCTGGACCATTCATAGGCTGGACTAAAGAAGAACTCAGACACGTTGATCAGACGACTAGAAAATTAATGACGATACATAATGCCATACACCCAAAAGACGATACGGGCAGACTCTACATAAAAAGAAACTAGGGGGAGATGACTGGTAAGTATAGAATACTGTGTGAAAGACTAAAAAAGAGCTGGAGAAATATATAAGTCTAAACACGGAAATCCTTATCACCGAAGCAAGAGACACCGTTCCAACGAGGAATTCGGGAGACCCGAAACCAGAAACAAAACGACAAGAAAAGAAAAGTATAAAAAAGCAACTACATGAACGCTTCAGAAAACTGACAAGAGAAGAAACTAACGAAAATAGCTAGGCATGGCTAAGAAAAGGACACTTGAACATAGAAACGGAATCTTTACTGATGGCTGCACAGAACAATGCAATTAGAACAAACTAGATATATACTAAAATAGATAAAAATCAGGAAAATAGTAAATGCAGAAATCGATGGTAAACTGCTGTTGCGATACTGCAATGTGATGGTTATATCATAAGGGGCCCCGTATGCCTAAAAGTTTGTACGTCCACTAGTTTTTATTATGAGAGGGGGTGAACTTATTTCGTGTTCGGTGCAAATCGAAAGAACATCCATTTTGGAACAAATACATTTGTAATCGAGATGACTAAGTCCGAAAAGTCATAACAACTGCTTAAACATGGCCAACTTCAAAAGTTTAAGTTCAAAAGAGGTTAGACCAGCTCTGGTGATGATCTGTATGACATGACAAATGACTATGACGTCACTCCTTCTTTCGTCAGAAACTAAGGTTTAAAAATCAGATAGGAGTTTTGCAGCGAACTGCACAGTGAACATTCTCTGTGGGTCCTGAATTGAGTTACGGGGTTAGAAGCGGCCCGGACGGTTGAAAATGTAATCGCTCGTCGTAATGGCTGGATCTCTTGGAGATCAAGCAGCAAAGTTCCATGCATAGTCGCATACCCCAGCGAGGAGAATGAATGAGGATCGAAGGACTAAATGGAAACAAAACCCTTCCACAACGAAGCGGAATAAAAGATAGAATCTCTCTCAAATCTTGTCTTCGGGCGAGTTGGTCTCTCGTGCCTAAGAACAGAATTTTCCCACAAGACAGATACACCACCACGATCACGAGCCAGCAACGGAGATGAGTGTATAAGCAAACCCACGACCAAGAGTGAAGCAGAAATCTGTAAGGTAACTTTTTGGGGGCATAAAATTTTTTTGGTCCTAATCTGTAAAACTGAAAGAACTAAAAATCGAAGGAAAGGATGAACAATGCTGATTTTATATGCCTAAAATGTTTCATGTAAAATGGTTAATGAACTCTGTTCAATGAGAAAAGAATTGAAAAGAAAACTATGTTTAAAATCCGCAATTTGAAATGTTAAAGAGCAGATGTTTTAACGAGAAAAGAATTTAAGAGTATTGTTGAAAATGGACCGACAGTTTAATGGCGTGAAAGTGCCATAAAAGTGCCCCTTAAGGAAATATATTAAAAGTACCTTGAAAGTGAGTGTTACGAAAGTTTGAAAACGCTTCTAGACTTTCGTTGTTTCTTTTGTTTCTTTGGAGACGTTTAATAGACTTTTCGTGTGGTTTTCGTATGGTTTTCTGTCTGCTATGCAACATATACGTTTTGGTTGTCGTGACCAGTGCTTCCTACATCGGGGGCGTCAGAGCTGAAGTTACCACGAAAGGGAACAACGTTTGCCGTCTAAAAAAAAAGAAGAAAAGACAGGAGAGACAGAGAGAGACGGAAAGGGGAGAGAGAGAAAGTGACGTCAGCGAATGTTACTGTGTTAAGGAAAAGAAAGTGTGAGAAAACGGACGATTGCCCGAAAATATGCAGCGGACGTTATATGGGAGAACTTTAAAAGTGGACTATAGGAATTGAACATTGAATGTAACTTGTTAAAAAAGGTCTGATGTGTCGCAGCAGAACAATTCAAAAATAAAAAAGAGAGAGAAAATCTTGGCTCACACACGCATTTGCAGATTGAATATGTTGGCACGGGGGTTTTGTGTTGAATATTTTTCAATGTTTTTTTGTTTTTTTTGTTTTAAAATGGTTGTAAAATGCTATGGACGACTAATGCAGACGAACAAAAAAGAAAAGAAAACAGAGAGAGAGAGAATGAGAGAGAAGAGAAAGACGGAGAAGGAGAAAGAAGGGAGAAGTCGTCGTAGTACATGTTTTATTTCTTTTTCGTCCATGACTGTTGAAGTAAAAAGAGAAAGAAAAGAGTGAGAGAGGAGAGGGGAGGGGAAATAGCGCGATGAGACAGCCTTTGTTCCCCATTCGTGGGCTGATACTGACGACTGTTGGAAACCAGCATGGACATTCGGGGCTGCCCGGATTGGAGATTGACAGCATATCAGTTCGTTATGGTGTCGAGAGCTGTTTTCTTTGCTTTCTTTGTTGAATTATGTAATGTGATTAATTGTTTTTTTTTATTGCATTGTTTAAAAGAAATTGTTGTATGATATAATTGATGTAATGTTGTACTGTATAATTTGTATGGTGGAGTTGGATTTTCCATTCGTTCTGTCGGTTTCAATTTTGATTTTTGTTGTTGTTTTTGAATGCAACTATTTTGAGAGTAGTCGGTTTAAAGAGAATGTTATAACAATTATGTACATGATTTTTTTAAAGAAAATGCAGATAATTTAATGTATAAGTTTGGGTCAGTCAAGCGATTTTAGTTGATTAGGTTCGGAAAGTTGGCGACAGTGAGAGTTGGTTGGGGTCAGATCGCGGAAACCCTTAGGCAGGTTTGTGTTTTTTCTCGGGAATATCACAGTGCACATCGTATGTACAGGTCTATAGGATAGAAAGGGATCACCGAAGGTTATCCGCATGGTCTCTTGAAAGGGCGGTCACGGGTGTTGACTTGGCAAAATCGGACAGAGTTCGAACCGCATGCGTTAGAGTTCGAACGGGATAATGACGAAGCTATGGTCATTCTGTAGGACCACAAAAAAGAACGGTGGTCAGTTATGGAAATTGTTTTTTTGTGACTCAGGTGTGCCCAACTGTGTTCCGATAGATCGTGTGAAAGTGATAAAGATTTTAAGCTTTTCAATTGTGGTCCCATTTTTTGTGGATTTTAAATGTTTGCCGACGGTTGTGCTGAGAAGATACCTCACCCCTTACTGCATAGATAGAGCCACGGGAATGGAACACATTGAATTGGTGTCTGCTCAACGCCAGTGGGGATGGAGTCAAGCTGGGGGGTGTTTTAACTCGGGTGCGCGCGTCGGGGGCAGATAGAACCATGGAGGGGATCGATTTTAAAAGGAGGTACCTGATGTTAATTAAATTTGTTTAAAAGATTATACGTTGGGCCTAGTTTTTGGTCATTCGGCGTGTTCCGGGAGCAGAGATGATTCTATGTGACATTCACTTTGCTACAGTATCGACTAGTTAGAGCCATGGGAGGGGGACCTCCACGTTTGATGAAAAGGGCTGGGAATTAGAAACACGGGTGATTGTTCTCGGACATTCGCGCCGAGGGCACTGAGATGTCCAAAATATATGGTCCAGATTAGTAAGTGGAGTAAGGACGGTACCTCACGTAGATCTTGGAGGCTGACCATTTATGTTTACAGGTCAATGAAAGGGGTTTCTGTTTTTGTTCCCCTATATCCGATAATGTGCATGAAATTGAAAATCATTCGTATACCGATAATGAAAAGAATGATATGTGTGTGAGACGGGTGCCTAGGTATAACATACGGCCAATTCGGGGCAAAGGTAGCCCGATTATCGATTTTGATGGGATGGCCGGAGAGCCGACTCAGATCGTAAGATGACTTGTCTTACATCCCAGGATTAGAATCGTGTGATGCCGATGAATACCGGCTGGATTCAGAGGATCAGGGTCCAGTTATGTTTGGTTCCAGATTCTGACCAGTCCCAGGGATGGGCGTTTGGAGAAAAAAATCTAAGGATTGTTTTATTTAAGAAGAGAGGAAGATATGTTATTTCATGCAGGGCCCCGTATGCCTAAAAGTGTGTAGGTCCACTAGTTTTTATTATGACAGGGGGTGAACTTAGTTCTAGTTCAGTGCAGATCGAAAGAACATCCATTTTGGGACAAATACATTTGTCATCGAGATGACTAAGTCCGAAAAGTCATAACAACTGGTTAAACATGGCCAACTTCAAAAGTTTAAGTTCAAAAGAGGTCAGACCAGCTCTGGTGATGATCTGTATGACAGGACAAATGACTATGACGTCACTCCTTCTTTCGTGAGAAACTAAGGTTTAAAAATCAGATAGGAGTTTTGCAGCGAACTGCACAGTGGACCTTCTCTGTGGGTCCTTAATTGAGTTACGAGGTTAGAAGCAGCCCAGACGGTTGAAAATGTAATCGCTCGTCGTAGTGGCTGGATCTCTTGGAGATCAAGCAGCAATTTCCCATGCATAGTCGCATACCCCAGCGAGGAGAATGAATGAGGATCGAAGGAATGAATGAAAACAAAACCCTTCCACAACGAAGCGGAATAAAAGATAGAATCTCTCTCAAATCTTGTCTTCGGGTGAGTTAGTCTCTCGTGCCTTAGAACAGAATTTTCCCACAAGACAGATACACCACCACGATCACGACTTTTCGTGTGGTTTTCGTATGGTTTTTGGTGTGATATGCAACATTATCAGCGAAAAGAGGTGGATAACACTGGAAATCTGGGGAGATTTGTTGTCACTCAGACTCTAGGAAATACCACCGTTTGTTGGTCGGCAATCACTGATGACTTGTGTGAGAACTCCCAGTGAGTACAAATAATAATGATAATGATAATAACAACAACAATAATAATAACAATAATAACATTAATAATAATAATGATAATTGCAACAACAACAACAATAATAATAATAATAATAATACTACTAATAATAATAATAATAATAATAATAATAATAATAATACCACTGATTGTCGATGATCTGTGTGAGACATCCTAGTGAGTACAAATAATAATAATAATAATAATAATAATAATAATAATAATAATAATAATAATAATGCCGGCGTAGGCTGACACCAAACTAAATATTTGTAGATGGTCGAGGCGAATATGACCGAGGAGGGACAGCACAAACACGACCTCCGCTGAAAGAGTGCGATGCATGCTGGGACCTTGGGGAGGCTTATTGCCAGCCAAATCCCAGAGAAGACCAATAGTCCTTATCAGGAAGAAATCTATAGTAAGAAGCTATTGCAATACAGCAAGATTATTTGCGGTGGTTATCGAAAAAAAAGTAGAAGTATACTGGAAATCTGAGGAGGCTCAGACTCTAGGAAGTCTACTGGTTGTTGTCGGTGAGCAATCTCTGACGATGATCTGTGTGAGAACTCCTAGTGAGTACCAATTAGTATTATAATAATAATAATAATAATAATAATAATAATAATAATAATAATAATAATAATAATAATAATAATAATAATAAATGAATAAATAAATCGAAAAAAGAAAAAATATTCTTTCAAGTCAGCAGGATCTAAAAAGATGAAGTTTGAGTGGTCCGGAAGGAATGGAAGCGATAATCGAAGACAGATGGTTGACAGATAATAATGGCAGCGAGCGTTGAACGTTTTGTTATCCACCAACTCTTTCCCTGATGCTCTCTCTCTCTCTCTCTCTCTCTCTCTCTCTCTCTCTCTCTCTCTCTCTCTCGCACGCGCGCTTAATCTCTCTCTTTCTCATATCTTCTGCAGTTTTCTTTCTTTCACCAAAGATGAGATTTAAATTACACAAACTGTGTTCAAATACATTCAGATATATTAAATTCATATACAGATATTTGTCCTTATGCGAACTCCTTTTCATTTAAGCTAAAAGTCAAGTGTGTCCCGTATCGTATACTCTACATAACGCCGAGAGAGAAAAGACAAACAATATAGATATTTGCGAATGTTATTCCGACGTTTTTATTGTTAGGGTGTTGCTCATATATATATATATATATATATATATATATATATATATATATATATATATATATATATATATATCGGACCTATATGAATTTTTTTTTTTTGCTAATCAGATACCACTTGTCAGTTGGATGATGAACAATACTATGAGCGGATTGAAAACGATAAATCGAATGGACAAATCTAATTACTAAAGAGGGCGTGTCGACAAGTATTTGTTGACATTGGACTTGAAGACAACCATGTTGTAGTCTGACAGAAAGCAGTCTTGTGGTAATGTGTTCAACAGATAGGAATATATTCGAAAGAAACTCTAATAATCATGAAATGCCTATTTGGTTGAACGTACACTGAGAAGTAAAGCAAAGTTATTTGCAGAAGTGTTAGAAAGATAAAATGTGGCAGCAGTACACTATTTAAAGAAATACCTAACTCTCATATAGGTGGAGAATTGCATCACATGTCGTGTGCATTCTAGAGCAGAAGAATGACCCAACCATGTTTCATGCAACTGTTGCAACAGATTTAATGTATAGCTTCCGCTTTTTGTGTAGAGAGAAAGTCACTTCTAGAAGCATATGAAAATGTATTTATATACTTCTCTCACTATCTCTCTTTTTTCTCTCCCCCCTCTCTCTTTCTCTCTATCTCTCTCTCTCTCTCTCTCTCTCTCTCTATATATATATATATATATATATATATATATATATATATATATATATATATACGCTGATTTTTTTTATATTGTTTTTTTAGCGATACTTGACCGTTGTTTTACTGATGCGTTTTTATATTAATTCTTCGCAACCCTGAACAGTTTGTTCATTTGTTAAGAATATGCAGAAGAATGCATTTTTAATTCGTCATTTAAAGAAATCTATATACAAAAATGTAATTTATAAATTAACTAATGAAAATATAATCTATCTATACAAAAAAACTCGTCTCGTAAAGGGCGAATAAAAATGCGGTCCTCTGCATATTCTTAAAAGTCAAACAAACCGCTCAGGCTAGCGAACTATAATAATAAAAAAAAAAACGCACCAGTAAAACACTAGTCTAGTATAAAAAGGAAGAATAACAAGAAAATAGCGTAACATTATAGACGATAAAAAGTCGAGCACATGATGTGGCAGGTCATTCGGGTCTATGGGGTAAGAGCGCTAAACTACGAATATTAACATCGGGGGTTTGATCCCTGCCCGGTAAGTCATGCTAATGACGCCTCATAGACAGAAACGCGCGTCCATGTCTATCTTTTGTGCACGAAAACTTAATTTGTAAACTTTTTTTTTCATTTGTATACAAAAAATAATTCATAAATTAATTAATTAATTCATTAAATATATATATATATATATATATATATATTGTTACATTTAACTTAAGTGGAAGTTCTTAGAAATCTATAATTCCCTTGCGGCGGCTAACACTTGATCTCTATATTTTAAGATGCATAGATATTCGAATATTCTATTAAAGTTTTTCTTTCCATGTCAAACATTGAGTTCGTAAAGAAATTAAGAAAATTACCTCTCCCCAATAAATCAGAAAACTATGCTATAGTATATATTTCTTGTGGTCTATTGGTCTTACCTGATTCCTGGACAAGAATTTGACTTGTCTGGTCAAGTATCCAGCTTAGTGCTATTACTTGGGGTAACATTACTTGGAGTAGGTGCAACATTTCTCTTATTAGCAAGTGTGTTGACATGTCGAGGAGATTTTACTTGGGCTTCGAATACTATGTTATTTTGACTATTTGGGCAGGGTTTACTTGTAAGATTAAGCATCCTTATGCCAGGTTTTCCTGACTAACCCTTGTACAGAGAGAGCGAAGGCACTCGAAGATGGTGTCTAGTAGGTAATTTAACCTCCCCGGTTAGTAATTCAAATATATAAATATATATATATATATATATATATATATATATATATATATATATATATATATATATATATATATATATATATATATATAGGCAAATGTTATTTAATAAAAATTAAAAAATGGAATTTATGAAGTGATCATTATAAACTATTGAACTCATTATGAACTATAGGTTTTGTATTCTAGGCAACATGGTGAGTAAAGGTACTTTTCTTGTAAACTTTGCCATTTATGTGTGTCACCGAAACCGTATCATACCCCACAGGATAAAAGAAAAATAAATTAAAATGCAAAGCTAATGCTATATGTATTGCTTATACTCGTCCCCGTACGGGTATCTAACTAGTGATATTGATATATATATATATATATATATATATATATATATATATATATATATATATCACTATTTCATATATCCATATAACATTTTATAAGGAGATACCATTTTTATGTATCAATTTTCAGTATTTACTTCAACAGTACTCGATACGTAAGTATAGCTAGGTAGTAAGCTATGAAAATATATTTATGGCATTTTAGCCTGAAGATTCCTCCCGGGGATGAAACGCGGGAGCCTTTGTGTAGCTTAATTGCCATAAATATATGTTCGTAGCTGACTATACATATATATATATATATATATATATATATATATATATATGTGTGTGTGTATATATAAGGGACTAATCATTCTTACTATTAAGCTGATAACAGGGTAGGTTTACCTGCCCCTTCTTTCTCACCTGCTAAATATAAAGTTTTAATTCGATAAACCGAATCCAGTCGGATCGTTTTATTTCACTAAGTAATACCAGAATACGGAAGAATAAAGATAAGAACAGCCTTTTCTCTCTCAGTGATAAATTATTAGCAGTTTGGTTTCTCATCGTAGCGACCGAGGTTGGATTTAATACGCAGATAAAAATAAATGTTTATTTACTCCTCGCGGAGTTAGGCACAAGGCCAGTTTTATCTTACTCCCACAAGTAAGATGTGACCCAAGATCGGGTCGAGCAAGTGGGGTTAAAAGCCAGCGCTCGAGAGGTGAGCACTCTGGCCATTTAAAAATTGCCTGGGCAGCCCCGTCGGCATTCCCCGGTAGGGGCGCCTCAGACAGTAAGCAATAAACTTACTCCTCCCCAAAGAGGGGAGGCGAAGCCTGGGAGGGTGGACCTCCTAGAACTGCACAGAACAGGCGTGCAGTATCCATCGGAACAGATACTACACTTTGATCTTAGCCAAATATAAATGCACTTTACGTATTTTCTTCGAATGTTTTAATGAATCTAATGTTCCAGACAAAATATAAGTATGTAACTATCAACACACTATCAACATATAAGTATCAAAATATAAGAATGTAGCTACCTACACACTGCGTATTATATGACTCTTCGTCCACAATCGTTAAATTAGTGAGAAAATATAAACAAATAAAGATATAACCACTTTGGACAAAAGAAATCTACATCACAAATTACGTAAAAAGAAAGATTTTTTTTCATTTTAAAGGACACTAATTTGCAATGTTTCATAATGCCATTAACAAGCCTTGTCACACAACTATAGGCGGAAGATGAGAGCTGAGATTCGGAAAGCACCTCGGACTCTAACAAGCTTTTTTAATCGCCGCAATGTATACTCAGTTATTCTCAGATTTTCTTCAAGCCCAAGGTGCCAAGTGTTTCATGGTATCTCTCTATTTTTTCCCGTGGGTTCCATAAAAGGGACGTCTTGCAAAGAGGGTGGCCCATCCGTCTCCAAATATGTTTCATCCACGAAGATTAAGCAAGCCTCCACTACAATAACAAGATATATCCAACCAGGGGGTATATTTTTGCTAGTATAAACGACGAACGAACATATACTACAGTGTCCCCAAAAGGGTGAGGTAATGCCTCGGAGGATGATATCATGACAAGAGATAAGATACTACATAATAAAAGAAATGAATCCGTGGAAGGATGGAATCATTACAACGAAAGTGATACTACACTACCCCTAAAAAAACGCAGGTAATGCCAGATAGGATGCTAGCATGCCCATAGAACAAATATAACACTACCCCCCCCCCCCGAAAAAATGAAGAGGGAATGCCTGGAAGCGTTGCATCATGACTGAACGATCATTTACTACATTGTTCTCTAAAGCAAGAAGTAATGCCTAGGAAGATTGTCTCATTACAACAGAACAGATGCTACACAACACCCACCTCGGAATTAAACATTGAAACATAGCACATTAGTCTAAAATAGTATAGTAAAATGAATTGAGCATTAAAAGATAGTAATCAGATAGGGTCGACTTAACCCGTAAATGCTTTTCTTAATGTTGTTTGAAAAAAATGTTACCAAATAAAAAACGTTTCATAGGGTACGGGTTATTTAAAGTAGTATAAATGATTTATCAAAAAAAAAATGATTGAACAAAAATAAATGATTTGCAAATTTTCTAACAAATGTTACATGTCTATCGAAACACTACAATATATGCATCTAAATAATCATAATACACTATAGATTCATTAAATATTTTTTACTCACTATTATAATGACTAGATTTAAAAGTTTAGGCTCTTGAATTAGGCAGATTACACATCGATGAAACGCACCTGTGACATCGAAGACATCGAAGATACTGATTACTTATTTAGCGGAGGTGCTGATGCAACATCATACTAATACCTACCTATACTTGTCAACAGGCTCGTTGCAGATGTGAAACAAGTTGCAGTTTGACACATTTTCGTTTCATATTATATTAAATAAACATTTGTTGGAATGTATGATATTTGTAATAAAGAGCATTTCATGGTTAAGACAGATAGATACGAAATCTCCATTAGTAATAAAAAGATATGTGTATATGTGGAAAAGTTGTATAAATAAATCTCAGAATATACTATGAAACAAACAGCTGCCATCATCATCATCATCATCATCATCATCATCATCATCATCATCATCATCATCATCATCATTTACATCTTGCATCAAGACTGACCTGGCCTCTCCAAGGGGAAAGTCTTGGCAAGATGTACGGGGACTGGTTAACAGAATCTTCACAAAACCCATCTCAGTCTCACTGATAAGATAGCACAGAATGCTAACTATGACGTTTGATATCAATTTGATTGCATCAACTGTACGTAAATATGCCATCCCACCGCCTTTCAAACTTCGCACTGAGTTCATCCAACATTTTAATGTGTTATTCATATATCCTGCAGGATTTCTAGTTACCCTCCTCACACAACGATCTGGTGAGAGTAACGGTTCATCAGCCGTTGATCCGACCGTGCAACAGGTACCAAGGAGTTGCGTATTTCTAGTAGTGCTTTGTCCTCCATATCGGGGCATTAATTTTATTCAAAACTATCGAAAATTGCATGCTTGAGATTATGAATCGGTTCATAGGATGTTAAAAATAAATCGTTTTTTCAAAATGTCATATGAAGTTATATTCATTGAAGTTTTCTGTCGACGCGTTTTATTTGATATTTTGTTTAAAAAAATAATTCCTCTTGTGATATGATCCATATTTATTTTTTTTATATTCGGTTCGTCTTATTTCTGAGAAAATGGTATCCTTCCTACGACTGCAATTATTCACGATATTTCTCCTCCTCCCCCTCCTATGCCTTCTTCTTCATCATCTACTTACCATCTCATGCTATATTCCCCTCCTTTCATTATTTTTTCTTTTTCTTCTATTTTCTTCTTCTTAACCCGCTTTCTCGAATATTTTCAAAGGCATTATAGAAACATCTCGATTTTTCTGGGTGTTCTTTTCAAGATTAATATGAGGTTAGTATTACAATTTGTTTCTCTTATATCATTTAATATCGCAATATGTATTAAATTGAAAGTTGCAAGCAAACGTAATGATATCTATACTTTTCAAACCTTTTTACGAAAAATAAAACGTATTGCACTCGTAAAATTAACATCATATTACGCCAAGTATATTGAATTAAAAATAAACACTTTTATCAACAGTCTAAGTAGTAGTAGTAGTAGTAGTAGTAGTAGTAGTAGTAGTAGTAGTAGTAGTAGTAATGTAAATAATGTTTTACCCTAACAAAAACGGATGAAAGTATAAAACAGAAAAACAAGCACGGGAAAAACTGGACAATTCTGGAACAATATATGAGAGACACGACAAGATTGAAGAAACTGATATAAACTTAGATTAACATACAATCTCTTAAGATGACTTCAGGAAAATAACAAACTTGCAAACAACTGATAATTATGGGTACTTGGATTCTGGTTCAACAAGTTCACTACTTAACAGGAAATGTTCACGTATGTGTATGGATGTGTGTGTCTGTATGTGTTTTAGGGACATATCAGATTACGGGATTTCTAGCAGTGTCAGTTCTACTACTATTATTATTATTTTTACTCACTAGGAATTATCACACTGGTCATCATCAGTGATTTCTCACTGATAATTATCGATGATGTTCCCTAGAGTCTGAGTGACAACTAGTTATTATTATTATTATTATTATTATTATTATTATTATTATTATTATTATTATTATTATTATTATTATTATTATTATTATTATTATTTACTAGCTTGTTTTAATACTTTTCATTATCAGTGATTACTCAGTAGTGTCCCCCGGTGTCTGAGTGAAAACAGGTTTTCCTAATTTCCAGTTCTCGCCAACTTTTTCGATGAACATTGCAAATTCTTTTGTTTTAGCGTAACAGCTACTTAACGTTGATTTCTCGCTTGCGACGACCATTGATCTTCACTTGGTTTTAGCTGGCAATAAGACTCCAGGACTCAGTACTTTACACACCCTTCCAGTGGTTGTCGAGTTAGTACTTTCTCACCTCGGTGTATCCATCCTTCTTAACCCATCACAACCATTGTTGTGCTATCAGGCGAAGAAGGTACCATCACATTTTGTGTTTTTTGGGGGGGAGAAAGGGGGTTATTTATGAAATGCCTTGCAGTTTCAGTTCCATTTTTTAATGTTTTATTTCTATTGCTATTACAAAATGAAGGCCGCGTTCGAATGAAATAAATTGAGTGTTGCCTTAAAAGTCAGGTGTGACTCAAGCGGAAGTCAATGAAACCACGTGACCCCCGGGCGAAGAATCTCGATTTCCCTTGGCTGGTTATATACAAGGAGAAAAAAACGTGTCTTAGTGCTGTCCCCAATAAGGGCAGTTGTATGTAACGAGACGAGCTATCCGTCTATCGAGCTGCCTGTTTTTTCACTCTTACACGCGCATACAAATTATATCTCTGATGTTTCCTGTGTCTATCTTAAAAAAAAAATGTTATATAAACATCGGCATCCGAGTGAGTTTATCAGCAGACAAAATCAACCTATGTTCACGACGACGACACCGGTGTATAACGGTTTGTACACCCATCGGTATGTGATAGTTTAACATTGTAACTTCCATGTAACTGGTTAAAGTTCGTAATTTATGTGGTGGTTTTCCGTATCTACAAATGTTCCTTATGATTTCAGCTGTTTTCATCATTGCCGTCTCTTGTATAGTCTCAGTATTCTTTTTGATTTCAATTTCTCGCAATTTTTATCCAGGTTTTTCAGAATACTTTAACGATTATTGGTATTTTATTGACTTTCTTCGTGTTCCATATTCGTTTCAATTCTCTGGCATGTTCCGTATATTTGCGTCGTTTTTCTGTCGCCTTGATCTTCACCCTGTGAATTGCCGCGATGTCAAAATCTATGATTTGGTAATATTTTTTCTTGCTATTTACTGTTGTGACATCCGATCTCTTTGTTTGGATTGAATTTATCTTTTGATAACTCTGTAACGAGGATAGTGACCATTTTGTGGGAGCTAGAGATACCTTATTTGAGAGACTGGCACCAGAAATTCTTTGTACCTAGTGGGAGATACCTAATATCGAAAAGGTGTTATTGTTATATTAAACATGGCGAACGCAATTCAAGTTTGTTTCAACTTCGTAGGTCGCCGGGTGCGATCGGTATGACAACTTAAATATCAACATTTTGAAACAGCCTGCTGCCGGACTAAAGATCAAATTGACTGTCACAAAATACATGTTCAAACTGATAACAATGACTGTATGATCTCTTTCTTTTTGTGATGTATAGTGCTAATATGTATGTGTGTGTCTCTTTCTCACACACTCTCTCGCTTTATCGCAGCGAGAGAGATTTTCAAGCGGTGTTGGTGTTTGCTTTCGTGACGGTCGGGTCACGCGAGGCCAGACTAAGCTGACTTTCGAGTTTTAATTCTTTGGTAAAAATAAATAATTATATTTTTGATATATGATAATGTGTTATCGCTCCTTTATACAGCGTTGAATTGCAACTCAGCGGTCCGAGCAAAATGATTGATACTCAGGAGCGAATTCATGACGCCTAATGACGTTGCCGTGTATCCAGACTAAATACCCGACCGGGTATAAACCCTTTTATTGAAAGGAATGTGCCTATCGTTTTCGACTCGGCGAGATGGGTACTGTACCAGGACGAAAGAACCCATTCCGGAAAAGTCCCCAAAGGCGCGGACTACCGAGTTACTTACCCTGGCAAGCGACATGGTCATAACTCTACGTCGCAAAAGATTTTGTGATTTTCGTTTTCCAGTAGTGTGTCCTGTTTGTTTCTCCATGATTGATCTTTATGTTAAAATTCATCTGTTTGCACTGTTTTCAGTGTACTGTTTTCCCACGCAGTTGTGTCTGTTTTTGTAATCTCTTCGGGCTAGTTAGCTGCATTCTCTTATTATGTAATTTTCAGGTTTGTCTCTTATTGGGTGTAGTCTATTTAAGCTTTGACATATTTAGTTCTAATCGCATTCTTCTGTGTAGCTCTCAGAAACGATGCTGTTTCTCTGTTTGGGTGACCTTTTCGTAGCCATGTCCAGATATTGCCATTCTTATAAATCGATCATTTAGCTGTTTCTCTTTCGAGTTTATTTTTATCGTCTTTAAGTTTCACGTTCCGCTGCTGCCTGTATTGTTCATGTTGACGGTGTCTCTTACTGCGGTGACTAGCATTTCTGTGTTCTGCGTTATGTATTTTTCCAATTCTTTGTGTGTCATCCACACCGTCTTCTATACTTACCAGCCATCTTCCCCTTCTCTATTCTTCACGTGAAGTCGATTTGTATCATCCATCGGGTGTAGTGCTTGAGATGCTCATTAGTTATCTAGTCTTCTAATAAAATGTGTTCTTTTGCCCAGCTTATTATTATTATTATTATTATTAGTAGTAGTAGTAGTAGTAGTAGTAGTAGTAGTATTATTATTATTATTATTATTATTATTATTATTATTATTATTATTATTATTATTATTGCTCATGTACACTCTCCGTCAAAATAATGGAAAAGGTTAGGCTTCGGCAGTGTTCGCACTAATATTTATATAAAAGCATAGCATTACGTGAGTAATTTAAATTATCATGAATAAACTATTATCATTTCAGATGATCTAAAGTAAAACACACTTAACGTTGACTGTTTATTTAGAGTGGACAGTTATTTTCCGAATTAACTATAGACCTTCCGATTTCTGACTTGCTATTTCTTCCATCGCTTCCCCTAAAACTTTGAAATGGTTTTGTCGAGGAACTAGATGAAGGCACACTTTTTAGTTGCTAATTTTTGTGTGAATGAACGGGTTCATATTTATGTGTATACACTTAAATACACATTGGTCTTTATTGTAGGAAGGATTATTATAATTTGTTTTCGTTCTTGTTATCTGTCTTTCTTTATCGTGTTTGTTGTTCTATTTCTCGTCTGCCTCTTATTCTTATATTAGTAAAACAACGACGTCATTTTCATACGTTGTCGTCCTCGTTTCTTTTCTCGTATTTTCCTTCCCTCAATTTTCGTCGTCCATTATCATCATCTTCTACTTTTTTCGTTTTATTTTCTCATCCATTTTCGTCCCTATCGTCACCCTCATCCTCTTCCACCTTCTCTTTCGCATCATCATCATCATCATCATCATCATCATCATCATCATCATCATCATCATCATCATCATCATCATCATCATCATCATCATCATCTTTTTCCTCTACTTCCTAACACCGTAATTGTTATTTTATATAATTCGGCTTCTTTTTCTTTCGCAATTTTTCCTGTTTCTTTTCTTCGTGTATCTTTAATTTTATTTCGTTTTCGGATCGTTTTTATTTTAAAATGCGAATGTATGGACGCCTCTTCCCGCCTCCATTTCAACCTTCCTTTTTATCCCATATTTGCAAGACGTCATTTTCTCAATTTTCTTTTTGTTTCACTCTTATTGATTGATTTTCTTGAAACACCGAATCAATAGTTTCGACATTCAACCATCTTATCTGCTAGCGAGTTAAACACTCGAATCCTTCTCCGTTCCTACAAGAAACAAAAAACAAAAAAAGAAACCGACGACATGTTAATTTATTAATTTTAATTCATATCTTTCTTCCGATTTCCTTAATCGTATAACATTTCTTTAATTCATTTAAAAAAAAGATATTTCTTGACATTCGGAAATCTTCAGTAATGACGGATAAAAAGCTTCATTTTTATGTTTCCGGATCGATCGATCGGTTCATTTTATTTTTTGTGTAGTTTTCCATTTATTATATTTTTGTAACTAATACAAATATGTTTCCGCACTGGGGGTCTCTATTACAGGAAATATCTAGCTGTGTATGCCGCCTGTTTTTTTATTACACCATTTATACACAAATTACAGAAACACACATACACATACACACACACACACACACACACACACACACACATACATATATATATATATATATATATATATATATATATATATATATATATATATATATATAAACAAGTACAAATACATGTATTTGCTTTTGCTCTTCCCAGATCAAAAAAACGAATATAAGACAATGTCAGCTCTTATTTTGAAGAGTGCGGTATACGAGGCGAAACTGGTGTTATATCGGAGTTTTCCTTCTACTAGATTAGTCGCACACATTAATCTAGTTTCTAGTCTACCCTACAATTGGCCCATAACCAGAGAAGTATTAGAGAAAGATATGACAGAACTCGAACCTGGGACGTTGAGTTTACAGTCCAAGCTTGTAACCACTACAACACGCCATTTCGTAGACAAAATAACAGTTAATTGATGATAGCATGACTCTTGTTTGAAATAACTACATACTGTCTGAGAACTATTCAAATCGTCAAATATAGAGACTATAAATTGCAACCAATAAATATACAGTATGTTATTTATTGTTCATATGTAACGGTCGTCTAACGGCCAAACTAACGGCAGATTGGAAATCAGAACCTTCGTGCCGATGTCGGTATAGATGTCAGAACAACTTGAACCTTTTGCAAACTTATTATTCTAAAAGTACATAGAAATAGCATTAGAAACAAATGTTAAAACATTTTAAGTTTTCCTTTTTAACAGATTGGACAACTACGTATTGTTTACTTTGAAAGGAAATAAAAATATTGTTCTTTTATTAAAACTGAATAAAAAATAATTGATAAACGTAAACTAATATGTTTTGAATTTAATATGACTTTTTCATGTTTCTTAATTTTTTAGATGAGGATTGATAATTTGTATAATTTGAATGATTCGGACTACTGTTCTCATCTTGAATCGAACTCAGAATCTGCACGAAATTTTGAATGGAACCCATAATATGATCCACGAGGATAACATTCTCTCGTTCCGTCAGCCATGACCGAGTAGAAGTCTTCAGTAATTCGCAATTTTTAGTATCGCCCGCACTGAGGATTGAACCCTTAACCTTTAGAAGACTGCACATATAACTGAATTTAACTTAGCACTTGCTCCGTTACGCTACGGGTCCTTGTGGAAATCCCGTGCAGATTCCCGAGTTCGACATGATACACCTGTAAAAGGTCGGAGGTTACACCGGCCGAGACGCTATGAGAATAAAACTCAAGATGAGAACAGTAGTCCGAATAATCTAAATTATACATGAATTTTGTCATGTTCTCTTTTTGTTTCTGATTAATGAATCGTACTTAACAGTTAACCACAATAAAACACATATCTGAAAACAGTTGTGTGTTACAGTAACTGTCTAACTATAAGTATTAACTATCATTATTACATATTTACTATCATTATTACATATAAACTATCATTATTACTATCATTATTACATATTTACTATCATTATTACTATAATTATTACTATAATTATTACTATCATTATTACATATAAACTATCATTATTACATATTAAGGGTGGTGACATATTCTCTATCGTTATCAGCCAAGTTTCCGGCATAGTCTGAGAGACAGAATTATAACCATGCCCACTAACACAAGCAGACAATAAAACATAAAACATAAAAGAAAAATCACAAACAACATGACAAAAATGTGAAGCAATAAAACGTATTGCTCGTCTATGATTATGTGACATTAATGCTTCTGTGTCTGCGACCAGCTTATCGAGTTATCGTCATGTTTCAAAAGCTAGAATTTTGATTCGGGATTTGTCGAGAGTTATTTCTTCTTTCTTTTACTTAAATTGACATTTTCATCCTAGCCAATATGCAGTAATATATTTTACCGTTTTCTTCACTTTATACAAACAGACAAACACAAAAAGGTTCCATTTATACACACGCACATACAAAAACAGCCTTTATATCCAAACAACAAAACAGGGTTTGAGTATATATATATATATATATATATATAGAGAGAGAGAGAGAGAGAGAGAGGGGGGGAGAGAGAGACAGACAGATAGAGACAGAGAAAATGATAGAAAAACCATGTTCTTCCCATATCTATATATATATATGTGTATATATATATATATATATATATATGTATATATATATATATATATATATATATATATATATATATTTATATATATGTTGTATACATATATGTTTATAGCAAGTAAACTACACAGAAACTTAAATATTTCATTCCCGAAAGAAATCATAATTTCCGAAGGAAATCATTAGCCTGAAGATTTCCTTCGGGAATAAAACAGGAACGTTTCTATGTAGCGTACTTGCAACAAATATATTTTATACACTTACTACTACTACTACTTCTACAACTACTAAAACTACAAAAAAGCCCTATTCACGTATTGAGCACTGTTAAAGTAAATACTAAAAAGATTATATGTACACAATATATTATATAAATGTATGATATTACATGTGTATCTACATGAAACAGTAATAATATATATATACACACACAGAGACACACACACACACACACACACACACACATATATATATATATATATATATATATATATATAATTATTATAAGTGAGTATAAGTGATATATGTCTCTGTCTGCATGTTATAATACCCGAAATATTTTAGTTGTACGTTAAATGTGGCGCGTGATCAACTTGCGTATATGTATATGTGGGAATATTAAGTAGTGAAACATGAGTATGCTTGTTTGCTTGCGTATCAAGATGTGTGTGTATAACTTTATATTCTGTTTAGCATGTTTATTGGTTGTGTCTAGTTTCCCGCCCTAATATGGAAGTTTAGGGTTGTATAATGGAGAAAGGGTTGTCTTGAATCTAATTTTTTAGTAACACAATTATGTCATGCTTATTTTTTTACTCGTCCTCCACGCACACGCACTGTTATGAAATTAAACCGAATCTTCGTCTGTGTAAATCATCGGTATCTGATTTTTTCATTTTGGACTTTTTAAGTTAAGAATGAGTTGTGGTCCCAACGATTGTGCACGTCATCATTGAAACACAGATTGATTTATGCAGAGCACTTAAAATGTTTATATAAAATATATTTATAAAGCTCTGTCTTGTAGTGAGCACTTTTGAAAACTATTTGTGTTTAATTAATTCATGCAATACTTTTGAATTCATTCAATAAATATATACATATATTTATATTAGAATTTGAATGTGAGATAGTATATAATTATTTCCACAACCAGACAACACCGCAGCCCACGCAACAACACCGCAGCCCACGCAAACCATAAAAGTCACAGACCGGAAGTCCTAGACTAAGTTTCGCCCTTCTTTTAAACTTACCTGTAGAACATAACCGAACTAAGGATTCGAAACCAGAAACACTTGCAGTCTAGGGCCTCCGATCTGTCGCTTTCATGGTTTGTGTGGGCTGCGGCTGATTATGAAAATAATTATATATATATATATATATATATATATATATATATATATATATATATATATATATATATATACATACATATATATATATATATATATATATATATATATATATATATATATATATATAAGTGAAATATTTTGAAAATCAACAATCGTGCAATTTAAATGAAAAATTCATTTATTTATTTATTTTTTGCAAACTTTCGTTGTAGAACAACTTTGTCAGGCGAGACTGTCTGCTAGTTATTTGTCTTCCTTTCTTCCTCCTCATTTTGATAGTATTAACCCCGAGAGGTCGAATCACGATATGAGCAGAAAGAGACATCAAGTTCTAAAAGACGTTAGGATAAGTGCAGTCATGTCGATGTTATGCGCAGATTAGCGCTTTTTAAGTAATGAAATTGACAACATTTTTGAAGCACGCATTAAAATGTATTTAAGTGAAATATATTGAAAGTCAACAATCGTGCAATTAAAATGAATAATTCATTTATTTATATTTTTGCTAGCTTTCGTTGTAGAAAATCAACAATAAATTAATTTTTCATTTAAATTGCACGATGGTTGATTTTCAAAACATCTAATTTAAATGCATCCTCATGCGTGCTTCAAAGATGTTGTCAATTTCCTGAATGCTATACTCTGCATATATTTAAAACCGCCCAGGGAGCGAAAAATAATAAACGCACCGGTAAACACACCGGTGCCCTATCGCTAGTAAAAACAATAACAACACAATATATATATATATATATATATATATATATATATATATATATATATATACTTTTTTATATTTTATTTTTTTATTTTTTTAAACTAATATAAGTTAGCAAAACATTTATATGGAACAAAACTTAGATTTAGTATATGGAACGTTTATGTTTTTGTCTTTTAAGGGAAGTGGGGTTTGATCAACTCTGCTTAAAAGCCATGAAATTAAATACTGTCTTGTTTTTTAGTTCCCGAAACAGTTTTTCATAGTAAACAACTGATGATCCCTTAAATAATGTTAGAAGCAAACTAATAAAAAATAAATTGAAAACATAAAAAAAAATAAATTGACTAACATGAGTGATTTTCCAGTGAACGACCGTGGACTAAATGTTTTTGTTTGTGTTTTTAAATTTTTTTATATAGTTTTAATGGTTGAGAAACTTCCGAGACTATACATATATATATATGTATATATATATATATATATATATATATATATATATATATATATATATATATATATATATATATATTCTGTTCTGTAAATAACGGCAAAAATAGATTTTGATTTTCTACCGAAATAAAATATTAGCTGCAATCGCTTGTTTATCTTAAAGTGATGTGTTGCAAAACCTCTGGCTTAGTAACTGTTTTCATAGAGAGTTTTCTTATCATGAAAACAATATATAGTTTCTGATTGCGCATACGCTTACTTATCACTTACTGTTATGATAAAAGTCATAGAGAGGCAGGCGAGTAACAAGCATATATAACAACAAATGTGTTAATTTCAGTATCTCTAATTAAAGACAACGTTTCAGATCAGTTTATTTCATTTCTAGTTTGAACATTTATTGTTTTTACAATAATTTCATGGTGTTGGCTTTAGCGTTCGACATTCATAAGCAGCTAAAAGTTTTATTTCATTGAATATTTTGAAGAAATGGGTTTAGAAGAATACTGTGCGGTTGAATATGTATAAAACATTGACACAGCAAAAACGACGTTTTATATTTTGAAGTCTTAATGGGTTTAGAAGAATACTGTGCGGTTGAATATGTATAAAACATTGACACACAGCATACACGACGTTTTATATTTTGAAGTCTTAATTGGTTTAGAAGAATACTGTGCGGTTGAATATGTATGAAACATTGACACAGAGCAAAAACTACGTTTTATATTTTGAAGTCTTAATTGGTTTAGAAGAATACTGTGCGGTTGAATATGTATAAAACATTGACACACTGAAAACGACGTTTTATATTTTGAAGTCTTAATGGGTTTAGAAGAATACTGTGCGGTTGAATATGTATAAAACATTGACACACAGCAAAAACGACGTTTTATATTTTGAAGTCTTAATGGGTTTAGAAGAATACTGTGCGGTTGAATATGTATAAAACATTGACACACAGCAAACACGACGTTTTATATTTTGAAGTCTTAATTGGTTTAGAAGAATACTGTGCGGTTGAATATGTATGAAACATTGACACAGAGCAAAAACTACGTTTTATATTTTGAAGTCTTAATTGGTTTAGAAGAATACTGTGCGGTTGAATATGTATAAAACATTGACACACTGAAAACGACGTTTTATATTTTGAAGTCTTAATGGGTTTAGAAGAATACTGTGCGGTTGAATATGTATAAAACATTGACACACAGCAAAAACGACGTTTTATATTTTGAAGTCTTAATGGGTTTAGAAGAATACTGTGCGGTTGAATATGTATAAAACATTGACACACAGCAAAAACGACGTTTTATATTTTGAAGTCTTAATGGGTTTAGAAGAATACTGTGCGGTTGAATATGTATAAAACATTGACACACAGCAAAAACGACGTTTTATATTTTGAAGTCTTAATGCGTTTAGAAGAATAGTGTGCGGTTGAGTATGTATAAAACATTGACACACAGCAAAAACGACGTTTTATATTTTAAAGAAATGGGTTTAGAAGAATACTGTGCGGTTGAATATGTATAGAACATTGACACACAGCAAAAACGACGTTTTATATTTTGAAGTCTTAATTGGTTTAGAAGAATACTGTGCGGTTGAATATGTATAAAACATTGACACACAGCAAACACGACGTTTTATATTTTGAAGTCTTAATGGGTTTAGAAGAATTGTGTGCGGATGAGTATGTATAAAACATTGACACACAGCAAAAACGACGTTTTATATTTTGAAGAAATGGGTTTAGAAGAATACTGTGCGGTTGAATATGTATAACACATTGACACACAGCAAAAACGACGTTTCCTATTTTGAAGTCTAAATGGGTTTAGAAGAATACTGTGCGGTTGAATATGTATAAAACATTGACACACAGCAAAAACGACGTTTTATATTTTAAAGTCTAAATGGGTTTAGAAGAATACTGTGCGGTGAAATATGTATAAAACATTGACACACAACAAAAACGACGTTTTATATTTTTTACCTATAACTTTAAAATTCAAGTGTTTTCTTTTTTTTATACAACACCATGTGGTCTGATTTTGCTGCGTATATTAATAAATAGAAAATACGACGTTTGAGATGAAAAGTGAAGAGATTATTACCGTAATATAATCGGGATATTTTCCGCGACACACACCCATTAAGCAACAAAGGGACATATTACTTTATTTTATTTATAATTTTAGAATTATAAACATGATAAAAATAAAAATTAAAATTAATATGGTGATCAGGAGTACACAAGAGTCCCCCTTTACTCCCTGGCGCTATTCTATACGCAACAAAATAGTACAGGGACTGCAGTATAACATCCTCATTTTCCGCGCTCATAATAAATTAGTGATTACGAGCAGAATTTTTTTTTACTTTTCAAGTAGAAGGCCGTGATGAAATTTCACTCATTGCTTTTAGAGAAATTAAATCGAGTGGCCGAAAATACCGCCGCGGATTACGATTAAGAAGGCCGACTTTGCTGAGTCATTACAGGTGGGAGAGCAAGCCTCGATTTGACATCAGCGAAGAATGTGTGATATAATCGTTAGACATTTTGTGGCTATTTTTTTGCTAGATAAAATCGACTTTTGTTTCTCTTAGCTTTCTTTATATTTGTGTTTAGATTTTAAAGATTTTACAGCATTTCTTTGTTTTATCTTAAGATCTCGTTTTATTTTTTATCCATTAACTCCTCATTTATTTGATTCGTTCCTTTCTTTATTTTCCCTTCCCCCTTTTTACTAGTCAACGACACTCGGTTCATTTTTACACTTATTTCGCTTTGGGATTTTATCATGATCTTTTTTCAGATTTTAGAATAGAATAAGAATGAATTTAAAAGCTGTCTGTGTGTATGTTAGACAAACTTCATAAAGGCGAGATTACTTATTATACACAATCAGGGATATTCTTAAAATCGTATCAGTATAACAATCTAACACCGAAGAATCTAAGTAACGTTGATGCTTAATAAATACAATGAAAAATATTATTTTTGTATGAATCAACATGATTGATCTTCTTGGTGTTTTGCCTGCGGGTAAAAAGGGTTGTTCACTATTAGAATAAATGGGTCCTGGTCCTGTTTTATTGTTCTAGAGAGCCTCCAAAGATGCTCACTCCCCATATTGATTATTTTGCCCTTGGCCACCGCTTTAACATTGTTTCCATATTCCAATATTTCATCACGTTATTTTTATTGTTGATGCCTCTCTTAGCTCCCACTCCCATGTAGCGACTATTCTTCTTGTTTTGGGTTTACCTGGAAAATAGTGGGCGCTCTGACACTTAGCTAAGGGTTTGGAGGGCCTTACTAACCTGCCCTATTAGCATTTTGTTTGGTTCTTTACTTTTCAGTCTTTTGGGTGTTTGTATATTCTCCAACTCCACGTAATTACTCATGTATATTTATTTGTGTAAATAAAATCTCATTGAAACCATTGGGAATCTTTTAAGTAGAATTAAAGCTATGGAGTGAATGAGGTATTTAGATGATAGAGTCTAGTTTTGAGTAGACAAAGGTTTTTGTTGTAAATAAATGACATTCGACTCCCTATCTCCCTAAAAAAATAAGGTGTAATGCGACAAATAAATATTTATTGTGATTTTTATTTGACTAAATAAATTCGCTTTTTGGCTAAAAACAATGTGTAGAATCTATGCTGATGCTACACTTTGTCTAATCTGTACTAAGTCAGTGACAAAGAAGTATTTCTAGACTGAGGCAATTTATATTTTTGTTCTAATCCAGAGTGCCCCTTTTTGGGGAACTGGATTTTCACCTACATTAAAAACCGACCGTGTGTCTACATTTTCCCTCGTAGGGGAGACAAGTAAATAGGGGCAGTCCGAAATATATAGATAATCTAAATAACAATAATACCTCACTGCATAAATAATTGTCAAATAGTCATCTTTTAATTAATGACTCCACCCTGGGCCACGTACACCTGCTAGTAGTAGCTTAATAAACAAATGTTAAAGAAAACCTACAACTACAGGGTGGCCCCCGAAAATGACATGTCATGATTTTTTTTAAATCTGCTTGATTATTATGTGAACATTGGTTTCTATGATTCCTTATTAGAAACAGGTACTGACACGTAAAGCTTGTCAATATCTATAGTTAAAATGCTGCTATAGACTCAACAGGATTTTTAACACGGGACGCCGGGTCATCAGTCCGCGCCGGTTTTCACTTCATCACGAAAATAATATTTTCTGATTTTTGTGTGTTGATACCATTTCTTATCTCATGAATTATGTATCTTAGATAGTCCGTAGAATATGTTTGTGTTTATCATGAAGTTTGTTAGGAAATCCCTTTCTTTCTTTGTTAGTATTTTTGTTGTATGTCGTGCGAAGTTTTGTGTTTTTGAAATGGTGGTGTTGTCAATGTTGGTGCTAATTGATTTAAGTAATCTATGTTTTCTAATGCCTCTATAAGTTTCGATTTATACTCATTTTTGTCCATAGTGACAGCAGCACTACCTTTGTCTGCTTCTTTTATAATTATATTATGTTACTATTATTTAGGATGTGATCTAGTGCTTGGTGTTGTTTAGATGTTAGGTTGTTGGTAGGTTTCGCTTCTAGAGGTTTTCAAAGAATGTTTTTAGTTATCTCGTGTTGTTGTGTTTGTTAGGAAAGTATGTTAATATTTTTTTTTTACTAATAAGTCATCTGTTTTGTTTTCGTTATTAATTAATGTTTCTAGTAGTCTAAATTTGCGTTCAAATTCTGTAAGGTCTTTCTTCAGTTCCGTAATATTACTTTTGGGAGTTAGGCAGAATTTCAACCAAATTTTAGTATTTCAAATTATTCCTTTGTTAATGTGTATGTGAATAAATTGATGATTTGGGGGTTTGTGTTGTCTAATCTGGGAGTGCTGTTTGTTTGGTTGATTTGCGGAGTTATTGTAAGATGATTATTTTTTATATGTTTTGTGTGTTTTAGAAGATTGTGTTGTTTTTCGGGAAAATTGATGTTGTGCGTGTTATTATAAGGGTTTATTTTGACATATTTGAATGTGTTGCTATTGTGGGTTAGCTGTTTCGGGTTAGGGTATATTGGCGGAATTATTATTCCGAAATTAATAAGATTAAAGTAAAACAAAATAAATTAATTAATCTTGCATTGATAAAGGTTTCTGTTTTAAATTTTATAACATAAATATATATATATATATGTATATATATATTTATTTATATATATACATATATATATAGATAGATAGAATATAATTGATAGGTGTATAGATAGATAGATAGATAGATAGATAGATAGATAGATAGATAGATAGATAGATAGATAGATAGATAGATAGATGAAAGAAACATATTAAATAGATGTAGATATATACTTAAAAGTATAAAATTGTAACACGCTTTTAAATAATATTAAAGAAATAGAGTTGGTAATTTAAAGACTACTTACGTGCATAGCCTGATCGTTTCCTTTGGGAATGAAACATAAACGAGTCTCTGTAGCTGACTTTCCATAAGTATATTTTCTATACTACTACTACTCAGTTCTATTCGCATATTGAGCATTGTTAAATAAGTATTGAATATGTGTGCTCTTAAGTAAGGAAGATATCCCTGCCAACGTCCGTCACTGTTTTCTACTAAAAAGCAAATGACCACTTCCACAAATTGTTATATAATAATAAGGGGGAGATAACCCCAGTTTACTCTTTCAACACAGGAGTAGATAACTCCTTTACCTATACATCCTCCGTGACCACGGGATGAATCGTTGTGATCATCTTCGTATGCACCGGAAAACCCGTGCGATTTTCCACGCATTTATGGGGACAAGTTTCTTGGCGCTCTTGTTCTGCGACATGACGGTTGTCTTAATGCTGGGGGATAAACCGGTGGTGTGTATATTCCTGTGATGCTCTTCAAACCCCCTGAGGTATCATCAATTTCAATTTCTTTCACCTCAGGCTCACTGGGTGGTCTGACATTGATGTTTCGTTCCACATCCATTGTTACCTCACTGGGTCGTTCCTGTGGGGGTTCAGGATTGTGGACGGATTTGAGATTCCTGAAGTGGCATAATGTGGGCCATCTATAACTGGGTAGATTTTACGGAGAAACCGACGGTTGCTCAGCGTTTATCAATTGCTCCCACTCACCTGCACTCGGTACTGTAGGTAACCCTGTGTCTCCACGACCCTCCTTGTCTTCGTCTATCGACGAGTGTAATTACCATCCTGGTTCTCCATCTGGACGAATTTTCCCACGTTGGCTTCCCGGAGTGGGCAACAATGCTGATTATAGAAATGGTTGTTCCGCATATGTCTCTTGTTTTTTGCCAACTCCTTTCGTTCGTTTATTTCTTTCCAGTGTTTCCGGGTTTGATATTTATCCCGTAGGACCGGATGGTTGTCTTTAAGATTCGACCGTATAGCATTACAGCTAGGGACATGTTAAGATCCTAGACGGGAGTATTGCGATAGGTTTTTAAGGCCCGAGCAGCCCGATCATAGCATAGGCGCCCATAGCTGTTGATATTGCCAGCTAGTATTCGTGTTGTTGTCTTAACGGCTAAGTCTGCGCGACCGTTGCTCTGTGCGTAGTATGCTGATGAGATAAGCTTTCGTATACCCCAGTTCTTCAAAAAGGAGTCATACTCCTGTGACTCAAATGGTGGTCCTTTGTTCGAAGAGATTTCCTCTGATGACTCATAAATACAGAACCAAGTTCTCAAGGTGTCGCATACGGTTTGGGGCCTCCCTAATATCATTACGGACATTTCCACCCATCTCGTATATCAATCAGCGTATACTAAATAGTTCCTGCTCTGTATTTCAACAAAATCCACGACTTGTTGGAATGGAAAATCCTGGTCTGGTGGTAACATCAAGAGCTCCTTGAGCTTCGATGGCGCAATCATGTCGCACGTGCGGCACTAGGATCTGATTTGTCGGATGCTAGCATCCAAACCCGGCCAGAACAATCGTTGGCTCGCGTTCGCCAGCATACCGTTTACGCACTGATGCGCGGAATAAAGAGATTCCAATACCTCTGCACGAAGTAGTTGAGGTATCAGGATGGTGTTGCCTTTTATAATCACTCGCTCTAGGAAGTACATTACTTCCGGCATCGGCTAGATACCGCGAGCTATAGGTGGGAGGTCATTGCGTGATTGAGAGGAAACAATTTTGGATCAGATCTCTTAAGGTCCTGCATTCTTCATCTGTGACTGCCGCAGCAATAATTATTTCCAATGTAATAGCCTTCAAGTTAGGGTCGCTTTCGTACATCGAAGTGAATGGAGCTTCGACTGAAGTGTCGATCATTTGGTCAGGGTTTCTTGATAGGGTTCCTACTGGGTATCGGAATGCACAATCTGGGGCTAAATTAAGTTTTCCGGGGCGATGTTTTACCTGGAAGCGGTACATCAGTATATTTTCTTTGAAGTTCAACAGGAGGGTTTTTTTAAAATATTATTCTGGGCCTGGTTAGAAAATAGTTTTATTAGTGGCAGGTTATCCACTGTTACCAGCAAATCTGGGCATCCAAGTATGAACACTCGGCAGTATTCTAGCCCGTAGACGAGTACTACCGCCTCTCATTCTACTGGTGCGTAGTTGGCAACACGGGACCCAGCCAGAATTCATTTCCAGTGGCCATCTCCATAACTTAGGTTTACTTCGCCCTCACATCTACAGTGTTTTTCAAATAGAAAGTACGAGTATCCTGTGTTGCTGTACTCTGTTACCAGCCTTGTCACTCTGTTCATTTCGAATGTTTGAACACACTTCTCAATCCTATTCACCATCACTCTCTTTGATTCTTTGAATATGCTCTCCAGTGTTTCTTCCCGATAAGACTTTCTGTTATTTGTCTTCAATAGTTCTTGGAAGGGGGTCATGACTTCTGGTTGTGAAAAGGCAAACAACACCTGATTCACAAGTCCAAACCAGTGATATTTGTGAGCGTAAAGAATTGAAGTATGACTTCTGTCATCTTTTTTAGTGGTCGAACTCTATTTGCAGTGACTAGAAATCTCGCGAACTCTATCTCAATTTCAGCAAAATAACACTTGTCCGGGTTAAATACAATTTTCGTTCTCTGCGCAGTGACTGATGTAGTCAACAGTGTGCCAGAATGATGACTCTGTTTATCGTCTCATAGGAGGCTGTCGTTTATGCATCGGGTCTTACGAGCCATATCCGCTGTGTTGTCATAAAACCGAGGGGTGTATCTGTACCTTGATCCATGGAATCCTTGAGGGGCCCGAGAGTACCTATATTGGCCCCACTCGGTGATGAATGTAATGCGTCCCATGCGGCTGGAGATAATAGTAGACTGTGGTATCCATTCCATGCGTCAAGCATCGTTTTCTCTGATGTATGCCGGTATCATCGAAACCTGAATTCGAAATTTAGCATGCCACGTAATCTCAATAAAGTCTCCGTCCGTAGTATCCAATCCTATTGCGGGTCGTTCTGGTCTCTTAACCCGCGAAGCATTTCTTTTCGGAACTCGATATTTTGTTTCATCAATCGCACACCTTCTTGCTCCATGGTGGTTGGTGGTAGATAAGTTCAATATCCGACGAAGTGCTTAAAAGAACTCCACGCTTTACAGTATTTGTAATCCTGTTCGTAGCGCCATGTAAAGTATGGAAGATATCCCTTTCAACGTCCGTCACTGTTTACTACTAAAAAGCAAATCGCCACTTCTACAGATTGTTATATGAAAATAGCTCCTTTCAATATACATGTGTTGTGTGCGTTCAATAAAATATTATAATATGAATGTATATGAAATATATATATATATATATATATATATATATATATATATACAGGAAGTCCCTAAAGTCCGTGTGCACTTCAAGAATTGATAAATTTATTTGCATTTGCTATACTAATAATTTGTAAAAAATGCTATAAAGTTTCATTTATCTAGTTTTAAGTACAGTTATTAATTCTGTCACCACAAAATGGGCAAAAAAATTTTAATAAGTAAAAGCATATGTTATTTTATCATTATAAAATAAGACTTTATGGAGACATGTGAAAACTATTGTTGAACTGAATTAAAATGAGATTTTCATGGAGACATGTGAAAACGATTGTTGAACTGAATTCAAATGAGATTTTCATGGAGACATGTGAAAACAATTGTTGAACTGAATTCAAATGAGATATTCATGGAGATATGTGAAAACGATTGTTGAATTGAATTCAAATGAGATTTTCATGAAGACATGTGAAACCGATTGTTGAACTGAATTCAAATGAGATTTTCATGGAGACATGTGAAAACGATTGTTGAACTGAATTCAAATGAGATTTTCATAGAGACATGTGAAAACGATTGTTGAACTGAATTAAAATGAGATTTTCATGGAGACATGTGAAAACGATTGTTGAACTGAATTCAAATGAGATTTTCATGGAGAC
>OY744531.1:52864699-52952199 GCA_963556195.1 Sepiola atlantica
TATCATTCATTTTACGGTTCATGTTATTCTAATTCGCAACACTGGTACATTTTTTGACGACCCGTTTCGCATATAGACGAACAATAAAAAGTAATATGTGTCAATTCCGGATCTTTCCACTATGTGCTCTTCAGAAACCCAAAGATCACTTGAAAAATAGTTATAAGGCAGCAAAAAGAAGAAAAAAACAACTCACGCTGAATACATTTTCCTTCGACGAAAAAAATAGACCTTACTACCCATTCAAGCAGCCATCTTTTTTTTATAATAAGAAATGTATTTCTGAAACATTGATCTATTAATGTTATCAATATTGTGTAATAATTCTGATGCTGTATTTTTATTTTATTTATTTAACTAACTGAACGCAGCACAAAGGTATATGGTGGACCGGATTTGGTCCGCGGACCGTAGTTTTGTGACTCTGTGATATGATTAAAAAGCTCGGAAGTAGCCAATCGATAGCGAGAGATGCTGTTCTTTTGGCAAAGATGAACTGAATGCCAAAGCCAACTGGATTGGTATACATTTCCGCTTCAACTCATCCCCTTTATCTAATTCCACTCCATGTTTTCCATAATGTAACAAACGAACAATGATATCAGTTTGCTAAGTTGTTCGGATTATAGGACAAATACGTAAAAATATAAATAAATGAATAAATGAATAAATGAATATCAAAATCTTAAAGAAAATCAACAAGTTCAAAAACGAATCCAGCTAAAGCGAAAAAGCAGCTGTCAGCATCGGCAAGAAAAATACGAAAAATGGCGGGAACAGCTGCCATGTTGAAAGACCGGAAAAATTTCTAAAAATGAAAAATCGGAGTTGGAGAAGTGGAAGATTATCATGCGACAACATGTGATACAGAGTTAATGGGATTCCGGTGAACAGAAATTGTAAAACGGGACGGTTTATAAAAGAGACAGTTTTGCCAGTAATAGTGGGTTACCGCCCTTTGCACGTTCAATGATATTTACACTGAAAACAAGTTGAAATTCGATTCCCATAATAACGAATAACGAATAACGCGGCTACCTGCGTATAATTCTATCATGTGAAAATTATCTTCTTTTGAAATTGATTTCTTATTTTTTGAAAAATGAGCTTTCTTTTAAACCTAAAGATTGTTTTAATTTGAGGTTGTGCATTTATTAATTTGAAATTGATTATTTTTTTAATTACAAGTGATCAAGGGTTCACTTTTCAATTCAAATAGTTTAACTTCAAATATAAAAAAAGTAAAAAATATAAATTAAATTTGTACTTTTAATTTGAAGTAGAGATTTTCTAATGTGAAGTTCATTTTACTTCTTTGGCCTTTTGAATAGGAGCACAATGTAGTATCTATTCTGGTACTACACTCTATTGGGGCAATTTTTATTTTTATTCCAACCAGAGTGTTCCTTTTTGAGGAGCTGGATTTTTCACACATTGAAAACTGACTTTTAGTATAACTCTGCCCTCTGCAAGTAAATAAGGATTCCATTCATTGACCTTTTGGCCACGAGCAAAGTGTAGTCTCAGTTCAGAAACTACACTTCACAATTTCTGTCTTCGATAATCGAAAGAGAAAGACTAAGGAAATTTTATGTTTGCCCTTTTTCAAAGTTACCTATTTTGGGAGCTGGATTTGCTCCAATTTAAAACCCGACCTTGTGTCTACCTCTACCCTCGGATGAAGCAAATAAATAGAGACTATAAATTCTAAAGCCAAAAAGTGCAGAGCTACTTTTATCAATTTATTGTTTAACCAGTGTTGCCAACCTGAAAAATTGTAACATAAATGTCAGTTTATGCAATTTATTCAATAGTACGCTTTTGTCTCTATCAAATGAGATAGTGATTCACCCTTCCAAAAATATTAAGTTCATCTTCACGTGTCATTGCCAGGGGAATTCTTTTTGCTATTTTCAAAGAGCTATCGAGTAGTATTTTGGCTTGTCTTTAATTCTATCAGTTTTTTATTGGCAGTAGTTAACATTCTTTGAAATGCGTGCCAATCATAAGGAGTTTTGTTATTAATAGTTATGGTAGTATTATTATTATTAGTAGTAGTAGTAGTAGTAGTAGTAGTAGTAGTAGTAGGAGGAGGAGGAGGAGGAGGACCAGTGGAAATTTCACAGGACGTCCTATTGGCAACATTCTAAGAACGTGTTACAACATAATGCAAAGCGTTATATTCCTATATATGGAGATAGCATTTCCGAGATATATAATAGGACAAAACATATAATCTTCTATACGTTTCAAGTAATGAATAAAATGAACTCCATAGAGCTTGATCATATATGTTAAGTGCGAATTCAGACAGCACGATACACTTGTGCTTCTTTTTTAATCAAAATAGAATGCAATTTTTCAAGAAACCCCTATGCGTTTATTGTAATATTCAGCCGTATACAAGCGGACACAACATTCCTTATAACCTTATATGTCCTGCGCTGTCTACCAAGATCCAGCCTATCGCCGCAATGTTTCATCCCTGTTCTTCTTTTACAATTACTTCTACAGAATATGCTCCTACAAACTTACTGAATTGACAGCTCCTCCCCCAATGTAAAAAAAACCGACTAACTTCACTATTCACTGTACGGAGCACAAGATGGCAGAAACTATTTCTATTCCAATAGTTTTTTCTCGGCTCACTTGCTTTCAGAATTCGCTTCCTGCTTCCTGCTTCCTCAACGTATCAATATGCAAAAATTTAAATGTAATGTGATCAAACAACTTGCTGTACCCCCACTTATGATGTCCCTTATAAGTTTAGCCCTTAATCACAGTAGCTCCTTACGACTTAGCGTCAATATTCCTTGTTTAATGTCAAATAATGTTTTTTTAAAAAGTATATATCTTCTGGTCTTCCATATTTTCCTTGCTACTTTTATTATCGTGTTATCGCACTCGTTTTAACATCATCTTTCAATTAAGAGATGGCATGCATCTTTATTCTAGCGTAATTATACTAACCACAGAATAAACTATATAGATCTCTTATGGACGTGTTTGCTTCCTATGCTAGGCCACAAAGCATTCAAGCACATACGCACTTAAACCTTTCTCTTTGTTTCATTAAGCATTCCTACCTGAACCCTCTCCCCTTTAATCGCCTGCTATTTAATTTCTTCTTTCTGCCTTTTCTTGTTTAACTCCATGATCTTGTGTTCTTCCTTTCTTCTTTACCAACTCCATTATCTACAGACTGGTATTTGAGGTCACGAACTTTTTACACCTATGTGTGTAGACTCAGGCTTTATTACACTTGACATCTAACATGGATCAAACCATGTTTATAGAAAACCGTGCTTTATATTGGCTCAATAATAAATCTGATCATTTTGCCTCTGATGATGTACTAAAATGAAGCATGTTCGTTAGGATCCTGAAGTTATATTTTGGTAATCTTTCTTTTACTATTTATCTTGTATACAAAGTAGAGACACTCGATTCCCCGTTTCTTTGACTTTAAAAGCTTTTTTTTAATAAAAGGCACATATTTAAATGTGTTTCGAAGTTAACATATAGTTTTCATTAGAAAATGTTCTTTGAAAATTCATTTCCAATCAATTTTAGCGTTATTAATACTTAACCTGGTTGATATCATACTTTGGATTGGAAAATTTAAATAGATGATATTTGCAGCTTTAGGGGTGGGCCTCGTGTCATATTGATGATCCATTGAACCATCAAAATATATGCCTTCAATGACTAAAATGTATCGAGCACGTTACTGACTATAAATATGCCATCAGTTTTGCAAGCTCCACAGCGGAAAACTGATGCCTAGACACTCACACAGACATATTTGCATGGTTATATAGATTAAGTAATTACTATTTTATATATTTGTATACTATTCTACTAAAGCTGAGTTATTCAACGTTTCTTTCCTTGGGGTGTTTTTCCTATATAAATGTTAAAATATTCTTCAGTTCTATTTTCCTTATTCGAATTACAACAATTAAAATAGAAGTTGTCAATTAACAAAATATATGTTAAAATATTATTCAGTTTTGGGATTAAGTTAAGTTTTTTTTAAAAACCTATATTTTAATTGTTCTATTACTTATATCCTCTCTCATGTGTGTTGATTACACCACTTTCCAATATGTGTAAATCCTTCTGAGAGCATTTGGAGAGAGAGAGAGAGAGAAAGAAACTGTTAATTTCTGCTAATTTATAGAGTGTGTTCGCACACGCCGTAAACACGTAAGTAAATAAAATAGTAAAACAATAGGACACTTTACTTCAATATTATCCATAAAGATAACACAGGAGCAAATATATTTATTAATGTTAGTGATGCAGGAAATATTATTTAATAGATATATCCAGGGACGGGTAAGGAAAGTGAAAATGTTTTGGTTCTAACCACAAAAAAGAATTGAACTCGTGATTGAAAGGGGTCTACAATAGTGCAGAAAATTATCCGATCTTATAAGTATCTACAATTACTTGAGTAGCTTTATAATGCCATCTAATATTATATACATACATTATTAAATAATATATTATATACTAATATTATTAAATAATATATTATATATACATTCTCTTCTTTTTTCCATTTTACCTTCGTGTAATGTCTAAAAAATAAAGGGGTCCCTTCCTAAAGCTAACACTTGATCCTTATATGAGCCATATATATCTGTGTGTTCAACTATAGTTCTCCCTTGCATCTCAAACGCTGAGTTAGTAAAGAAAAGGTGACGAACATATTTTCCTTTTCTTAATTGACCAGTAAACTCAATTATAGAATATATTTTGTGTGGTCTCTTGGTCTTACCGAATTCCAGAACAAGAGATCATCTAGTCTGGTGAAATATCCAGCTGTGTTGTTTCTTGAAGTAACATCACTATAAGAAGGTGCACCATTCCTCGTATGAGTCAGTCTATAGCCGTTTTAAATGGATTTTGGGGCTTCGAATAATATTTGTTTAATATTTTGTCAGGGTTAACTTGTGAAGTATCCTCAAGTCATATATTTATATGTATTTATATTATTCATTTTACTTCAGTTTAAATTCCCAGAAATCAAGGGGCCACTTCCTGGGGCTAACACTTGATTTATATATGAAATACATAGATATCCGAGTGTTCCATTTAAGTTCGCCTTTACATCTTAAAATTGTGTTAGTAAAGAAGTGAAAAACGTAAATTTTCCTCTCCCCAAATGACCAGTTAACTGCGGGATGGTATGTCTTTCTTGTGGTCTTTTGATTTAAGCGTATTCCAGGACAAGAATTCATCAAGTCTCGTGTAGTATCCAGCTAAGTGATGTTACTTATTGTTATCACCAAGAGTAAGTGCACCATCCTTTGCATAAGCCAGAGTATAGCCGTGTCGAGTTGATCTTATTTTGGCTTCGAATACTTTGTTAATTTGAATATTTTGTCAAGATTTACCTGTAGGGTTAAGTATCCTCATGTCAAGTTGTTCTGACAAACCCTTGTACAGAGAGATGAAAGACACCCGAAGCTCGGGTCTAGAAAGTAATTAAAAACCTCCTTCAAACTGTAAGTGTGTGTGTTTAAGTATGAATTTGCAATTGCTTACTACGTGATCAGAGTTTAGTAGTAGTGTGGCACGAGTCGTTTGACGGGGCGGCAGACCTTTTCGGAACGTTTATCCTTGTCGCGGCATTCATGTGTCAGGATCTTTATCCTAGGGACGAATTGTGGCGAAACGTCGAACGAGAGACGTCTGGCTGCATGTGCACGTAATTTACTCCTCGTTCTTACCAGTGAGCAATCATCGTGTAGACGATAATCGCTGTCGCCTTCTCTTCTGGAACCAGCTGGCGGGGAGGGACCTTCTGTGCTGCAAAAGAACCTTATTTGTAATAAGGAAAGAAACCATTTTTTCATTTTCTTATAAAAATAGATTTATTTCTACTGAAGACATTGTTAAACCAAAGTGCAACGCGTCAAACGTGCGTGCGCCACCTTAAAAAGTTTTAGCTCGACTCTTTCGTTAAAATCTCTTTACCCGCTAAAGAGAGAGAAAGAGAGAGAGAGAGAGGGGGGAGTGAGAGAGAAGGAGAGAGAGAAGGAAAGAGAGAGACAGATCGAGAGAGAAAGAGAGAGAAAGGAAGGCGGAGACAGAACCAGTCAAGGTACACCTGCTTCTTTGCGTCTCGGGTAATATGTTTTGAGTTTGTTTAACTAAAATATTCTGATCTGTGACCCCATCAACTGAAATTTGTGATTGAATTGGTTTGACATTTATATTTCACTTGTCAGCTCTGGTGTCACGATCACACCGAGTACAGAATCTCTCTGTTGAACTTTCCTGCTTTCCCGAAATTTCAGCGCAAGTTTGGCACAAGGCCCACGAATGCAGTGGGGCGCCCTCAGCTCCCGAAAAGCTCACGCATTGTGCCACAGTAGTATTTAAATAAACATATGGCAAGCAAGCTACGCATGAATTTATGTTTCTCCATTTTAGATGTTTTATGGAGCGAAACACAGAAATGTATATATAGTTAACTTGTCATATGTGTATTTTCATACTATATATATATATATATATATATATATATATATATATATATATATATATATATATATGTGTGTGTGTATTGTTTCCACATTTCTTCACATTTGAAAAATAAAAACTACTTTATTGGGAACATAAAAAAACATGTAAATTGTAGGTGGTAATATGATTCTTTAATATTTCGAATAACTCTTTCGAAATAATGTATTTTTTTAAATAGAGATATTGCATGAACGTGTTTGTTTTTTTCTTATGAATAACTGGGCGTTTTCAGCTATGGGGATCATTTCTTACAACTGACTTTTCAGGAGGCTTCCGTTTGTCACCATGTAATGATAGATTCTTTCCTCACAACCCAAAATCTCACATCCGAAATATAACCGCCACACCTTACTTATGATAATGTTATATATTACATCTTTTAGAGAAAATATGCAAACCGTGGATACATAGACGAAATAAAAATAGATTCCAAACTTAGTCATTGACAGCAATAGTATTAGCATTAGAGAAAAGCCACTCTATTCCAAAATAGCAAAATACAGATCAGATCTTAAATCCAACATAGATGATTTTAATATTTATAAGTTAAAGTCTCTTTTCACAGATTGATATATATATATATATATATATATATATATATATATATATATATATATATATATATATATATATATATATATATGTGTGTGTGTGTGTGTGTGTGTGTATATATATTGTTGCAGGGGTCCAATCACCGAGGGAGTTTTGTGTTCCAAACGCTTGGGCAGCGCCGGGTGTGACGCTTGGGAAGCGCCGCTACTCAGGGTTGATCGGTCTTACAACTAAGAAAGTGGACGCAGGCAAATAGCGACAATGGCAAAGAAGAGAAGACACACGCAGAGTAACAGTTTAAAACATAGAAATGTATTTACCATAAAAGTAATAACGTGTGAAGGATAGATGAGGTGACGTCACTGAGAGCAGGGGAGGCTGAAACGACAGGAGTGACGTTACTGGAAAAGGGAAAAGCCTGAAATGAGGAAGCTGGAACCTGGACGGCAAGAAGAATGTTTTCAGAACCGGGACAGCAGAAAAGGCTGGATCGACAGAAACAGAATCCTGAACAGCTTGGTTGGTTACACGGAGATTTGTGTAGACGTCGCTAAGGTGTGATGAGGTGCTTCAGGTAGGTCTGCTGCGTGTGGTCGTGACCAAAGGCTGGATCTGTCGGAGTGAGCTGTGGGCCGCAAGAAAGTACTGCAGAACGCTGGGTAGCTGCTGGAGTATGCCATACTGCTGGTGAGGTCTACAGAACGCTGCAGGCTGCTGGAGAGTATTACAGATTGCTGGGGTAGCTACTGTTGAGTGGTGCACGGGTCTGGAGTCTGTTGGAGAGTGTTGAAGTCTGCTGGAAACTGGGAGAGACAAACTGGAATCAGGTGAATTGAGCAGGTAGTAGCAAAGTGTGAGAAAGTAATCGTAAATAGTTTGATTTCGCTAATCCTGAAAATGGCTGTTTGATTGCTGAGAGAATCGTGGAGCTGCTGCAGCGTGCTGGAGTCTGCTGCAGAGTGTCTGACTGCTGGAGACTGCTTCAAAGCGCTGGACTCCTAAGGAGAGCTGTGCTGCGCTGCTGTATGGGAGGCTAGAAGAGGCAGACTGGAGTCAGGTGAATGGAGCAGGCAGTAAAAAGTGTAAGTTAATCGCAAGTAGTTTGATTTAGCTTCGAAAAGGCTGTTTGTTATTGCTGCTGCTGCTGCTGCTGCTCTTCAGCTTCCTGGCTCGACGACTGGTCCATCAAGTTGGAGGAGGCCGTCTCCTGGCCCTATGGCTGAGGTAAATTTTTGGTTAAAAACCTGGTGAATACATTTACAAAGAGATTCATTACAGCTGCTGGCTTGTTATTCAAGCAAATGATTATAAATAATTCCTGGCGGAATTCATCGTGATTAAAATAGTTGCAGATTATGATTATTTCAAGATAAACGTTATTTTCATTATTTACAAAAAAATATACAAATTGATATATTATATGTTTACTTATCGATGCGTGTACAACTCATTATACACCCGTCGGGAACCTAGGGTCTTGATCGGCTGCTGATAAACCCACTCAGACGCCGATATTTATTAAAAAGAGAAGTACTGTCACAGAAAGAATCAAAGGGACGGCTTAATTGCCTAAACACGTGAGAGAAAAGGAGAACACATATACATAGACGGATAGTTTGTCTCGTTACACCTAGATACATGTACGCACCCCCTATTGAGGACGGCGCCCTGTACACGTACTCTCTGCTTGAAGTGTCGTCAAAAAAGTGATAGAAAATCTAAGTTCAGAAGTCACATGTTTTCGTCGACTTCCGTTTGTTCTGGAGTCACCTCTGACCCGAAGGTGTCACTTCAATTTTTCTATTCAGACAACAGATTTCGTTATGTAGCATATGTAAGAAAACACCGTAGAATTTTCACGGAGTCCCGACAGTCCATTATATTCTTTTAAATGTGGCTTGTTTATTATATATCAGGAAGGAGAATAACTTTTTGGTAGTGTGATAGTGAAACAATCATGGATGAAAAAATAAAGCTTGGGAAAAAGGAAAGATAAGCGAAAAAAGGCAAGAAAAAGAAGAAGACAAGAAAGAAAGAAAAAAGGAATGAAAAGACATCAGAGAGAATGTACAAGAAAGAGAAGAGTAAAATCATCAAAGAGAGAGAGAGAGGGGGGGAGAGAGAACGGTATAAATATATATGCACGACTCCTCACTTGCGATGATCCCTATAAATTTGTCCCCTAATTTACAGTAGCCCCTTACGTCTCGGTGGAAATGTGTTTTTAGGGGTTGAATAAAAGGTGTTAATTTTTATAATAAATAAATATAATGAACGTTAAAGAAAATTAAAAAAGGTAAGAAAGAAGAAAAATGAAAGAAAAATTAATTGTTGCATCGTCCATGTATTTGAATTCATAAGACACTCATAGATTGGCCAGTATGGCTGTTTTTCTTTGCCTTTTTAATGCTCGTGTGGGTTAAGCAAAAGGTATACCCAATCACTGATTCTTCAAGAGTCACATGACAACACATATAAACTCTAACATATACACTCAAATATATAGGATCCACGCTTCTTTTGTCATTTAACATATTACAGTCGACAATGATTAACGGTTGACTACACTATGCCACGAGCCCCAGACAACTATCTTCCTCCTACAACTGAAAGAGACAACAATTGCATGAGGCCCGAAGCGTGCGCACCTGTTAACAGAACACTTCTTCACATAAGATGAAGTCGCAAATTTGCAAATGATTATTCTGTATCTTCATCGTTTACTGTTTGTATATCCTTTTTTTACTTGTCTCTGTAAACTTGTGGAATTAATTTGCACAATTGTTATTCTTTTTCTTTAAAAGCTGTAGCTCTGATTCTACTTCTGCATTTATTTTCGAATACTACTCCTATTTCTCTTGTGTAAGTAGTGAACATTTTAGGGGTATCGGAAGCCCACACTTGTGTATGTAATTGTACCACCACAGTGTCACAACACAGCATCAAAATAAAATACAGCACAACAACAGTTTAGAGTATGTACCTTTATTTAAATCATGACCAAGAATAACATTTCGAAGCAGTGGCAACGAAATTATAATCGATATGTAGCCAAACTAGTATTTCCCAGGCCAAGGGAGTTGTGTCTTACGGGTAATCGAGACGTCCACTCTTGCTTAAGTCTGTGTTCATTTTTACTCTTATTCACCCTAAATAAGGCACATTGCCTCTGAGACTTAGGGGTTGCTGTGAATTAGGGGCAATACCTACAGTTACATCCTAAGTAGGGAGTTGAGCAGCGAGATGTCTGAGTTACATTTCTGCATGTACAGTCAGAGAAGCAGAGAACAGGGGCAGAATTCCAAAGGCTAGCAGTTCGAAGGAAACATCTATTAGAATAGAAATATTTCCGGCATCTAAGGACTATTACAGAGTAGGGGGTGCTGCTTGTTGAGATGGTCGGGGGTATTTACGTCGAGGGGTGACACATGTCCCGCAAGTTCATCCTAGCATATTCAATTGAAGTACTTGTAAAACAAACATAGGGATGCAATATTGCGGCGATGGGATAGGGGTTGGAGCTTGGTTGACAGTACGAGACCTATTAGACCGGAGACTGTTTTTATTTAACCCAGTCTAATCAGGAAAAGAGAGCCTTTTAAGCTTTCACGTCTCGCTTGTGACGTTACAACACGAGAGTTACACACCATTGTCCCTCAATATACAGCATAATTAATGAAAGTATATTCATAGAATGGCTTAAAAACAGAAACTACTGAAGAAAGGGCGAGAGAATGTAGGAATAACAGGAAAGGAAATTAAATAATCAAGTAAATCTGTATGCGTTAGAATGGCACAACTTTGTTGACCGGCGTGGTTCTGTTGTTGCCATTTTTGCAGGAGGGGCCACGTGAAGGTTGCCAACATCCCTAACTGAAAGTGATATTATGGAACCGACTGGTTTCGAACTCGGCACACCCAAGTCGTCAGTCTGTGTCGTTATTCACTTCCCCCACCGTCACCTCCAGCGAAATGAACAAGTAAAGATAAAGAAATAACTGGTCAAAATAAAGAAATTAAGAAGAAAAAGAAAAAAAAACTAATAAAAGAAAAGAGAATGAAAGAATGATCAGTCGAACATAAATAAGCAATAACGCATATGCTTAAGCCACGTCTATTGAATCAGCGCGTTTAGCGATGAAAACGTAGTTTCAAACATAATTTGACATATTGAGCAAGACGTTGTTTCAACCTTAAATGTGACAAACCAACGAAAATTGAAATTGAAACTTAACCGTAACGGATTGGTGAAAATGTTATTTTAAGCTTAAGCGTGACAGACCGACGACACTGTTACTTCAACCGTCAGCCTAACAGACCAACGAAAATGCAAATTCAAACTAAAGCATGACAGCCTAGTGTAAACGTTATTTTATGTTTAAGCGTTCCAAACCGGCGATAATGTTATTTTAAACGTAAGCCTGATAGACTAACGAAAGTGCGAATTCAATTTTCAGCCTGACAGACCAACGGTAATAAAAATTAAAACTTAAGCGTGACAAGCCAACGAAAATTTTATTTTTAACTTCAGTGCAATGAAAATACTATTTAAAACTTAAGCGTGACACACCGACGAAACAGCTATTTAAAAATTTAACGTGAGCGATCAACAAAAATGCTATTTCAAATTTGCGTGTGACAACGGAAATTATAATTCGAACGTAAGTGTGACGGACTGACGTAAATATTATTTCAAACGTAAACATGACCGACCGATGAAAATGTTATTTCAAACTTAAGCGTAACAGATTGAGCAACATTCTAATTAAAACTTTAACCTGACAGACTGAGGAAAATTCAATTTCAATCAAGCGGGACAGACCGAACAACGTATCGAATCTATTATACAGACGAAATGGTCCGTTGAAACTAAGATGCGCCCATTCTGTCAGCACGTGTATTGATTTACTCCTCTCCAGGAGTTAGGCACAAGGCCAGTTTTTATCTTACCCCCACAAGTAAGATGTGACCCAAGGTCGGGTCGAGAGGTGGGGTTTAAAAATTTCCTGGGCAGCCACGAAAGAGGGGAGGCGAAGCCTGTGAGGGTGGACCTCCTAGAACTGCACAGGACAGACCCATAGACCGGCGTAAATCAAGCCCCGAAGGCCAAGACAATACCAGTCTATGGGGTGCAGTATCCATCGGAACAGATACTACACTTTGATCTTAGCCAAAAGGCCAAGTTTTGTCAGCACGTGTAGCGATGATAATGGTATTTAAAACTAAAGCGACACACCGACAGAGATGTTTATAAAGATCCGTGGACGATGCCACAAAAAGTAGGAAAACAGAAACAATTATAATAATGAATATAGTTTCGTTATATTAAACTAATAAATAGCGAAAGAAAAAAAAACGTTGAAAGTTTATTTTTAATGAATGAAGATAGGAATGAACGAAGAGAAAACGTAGAAGGAAAAGATAATCTAAGTTGAAAGAAAAAGAAATATTGGCGAATGAAAGATGCGAAGGAAGTGAAAAAAGACAAGAGTTCGGGAAATGTATTCAGAAAATGAAACTGAGTGATGAGAGGGAAACCTTTTGGGAATTGAAAAGAAAAGAAGTTATTCGATGAGAGAAAATAAATGTTTTAACGAAACTGAAAGCGAAACACGACTAGAGTTGGGAAATGAGTGCCACTGTGGGATTTTCCGAACTTAATTTAATAAAGCTTTTTGCTAAGTGTCGTCGATATTGGTATGGATTTTGATCCATTTTATGATTGGAAAGCCTGCAGCTTGGAAGCTGATACGAGTCGAATGTGGGTCGTTCCGAAGGAAGACGTAGGACTGCAGGGTGAGGAAGAGGCCGGCGACAATAGCAGAAGAGATGGCTTCGAGTTCAAAATGATATAAAGAGGGCAAAAGCTGTGGAATTTGTAGTAGTAGTAGTAGTAGTAGTAGTAGTAGTAGTAGTGGAGAGAAAAGAAAAAGAAGAACAACAACAACGACGACGAGAGTGACAACTACATAGGAAGCAGAAGGAAAGAAGGTGGAATAAAAAGACAAATAATTAATAGCCGGAGTATAGGTAGAAGAAAAACAAAAAAGTAGAAGAAAATTGATAAAAAAAGAAGAAACATATAAGAACAACGAAAACAAGAAGAAAAAAGTAAAAAAAGACAAAGAATGAATATAATGATAAGTAGGTAAAGAAGAAGAAGAAGAAGAAGAAGAAGAAGAAGAAGAAGAAGAAGAAGAAGAAGTAGAAGCAAAAGAAGAAGACAAAGAAAGTCGAAGAACTCGGAAACGATGATAAATTTAGAAGAAAAACTGAAAATGACAAACGAATAATTATGAAGCGAATCATTTTAAAAAAAAATACAATGTCAAATAATCACTATATTAATAAAATGGTGAGACCACTTCTCGTGTATCTCTCTGTGTTCTTCTCTCCTTCACATAATTCACACGTTATAATTTTGTATTTACGATTAATTGGTTATTTATTGAAATTAACAATGCAAAAGCATAAAGTAATAAAACGAATATTTAATATTGTTTTTAAACAAGTCAGTTTGGGGGGGGGGGAATTGGGAACGCAAAAGCAAACTCGATTTCACGAATTTTCTCGCCAGAAAAATGTAAAAAACAAATAAAATGTGAACTGAAAACGAATGTCTTTTTTTGTTTCTGAAACTAATATGGAGACTAATACATATTGTGACGCATATTTGCCACTGCCGAGTAAGACCCGGCTACTTGTGTAAAGAAAGCTACACCACATTGAGACCGCAGATGACCCCAAAAATTTGTAACGTTCTCAATGTGGTGTTACTTAGATTTCTTTACACTAGTAGCCGGGTCAATATATATATATATATTGAATGACATAATAAAATAAGAAATTAATCAGATTTCATGAAAGTCCTAAAACAAGGAGTGACACTGCGTCCTTAACTCATGAGTTTTTAAAAAGAATTTTCTCCTCAGAGGAGCATTACGGCAATGAAATTACTGCAGGTAATAAAAATTAAGATTTGAAAACATATAAAAATATATTAAAAGAAATAGATTTTAAATATATAAAACATACATTATATTGGCCAAAACACACTTTTTTGTTAAACTTATACAGTTCAACCAAGTCAGAAAGTTTAAAACAATTTCCAGAAAAATGTCATACAAGTCGATTAAAATCAATCCCGGTAGTGAATGGTAGTCTAAAAACTAAAAAGTTATCCAGGCGGGAAGTTTGCTTGCTATCGATGCAGTAGATGACAGTGAGGAGTGTATTCAGGGTGTCTGCAAATTAATAATTAAACCATAGAAAAGGCAAAATAATACAAAAAGTTCAGAAGACCCACTCGGTGTTGAATATTATAATATCCAATTGAGGGGTCTTAGAAACTGATAGTAGGAGTGTTGCAAACCATAACTTCCTGATCTGACGTATATTGAGAAAAATGTTATGGAATAAAAATACGCAGTAAGACCCGATCAAAAAACAATGGTCGATAAAATAGGGATTGGAAAATTAAAAATATAATATTCAATGTTCGGCTTAAATTTAAAATCAGCAGGAGCCAACTTAAACGTAAACTTAAATGTATGGTCCGAGAAAATGGCAGAATACGAGTTAGCTAAATTCAAACAAATACTTTATTTGATATGTAAGCTCATATTAGATAATAATAATTTAAATCACATGATATTTTGTTTTGAATTGCAGAATAAAAACCAAGCATGCAAATCATATGAGGTTACTTTATTTTCTAAGTTTTTCGAACATTCATACATAGAAAAATGATTAATCAGAATGTATTTGGTAACATACAAGTTCTCAAAGTAAATTGGCTTCGAAACAATTGAAAATAATTAAGAATCACTATTCTAGATAAACTAACATAAGCAATTTTTATTAAACAACAAAGCATAAAACATAAAAGTTAAAGTATAATATTTTAGAATGAAAATAATTGTTGAAATAACTAACAATGAATATTATATATAACGAAAATATCTATTATTGTGCAAATAATTAACAACTGATGCATACAAAATAACAGTAAATAAAAAGAAGAATATGGAATTAAAATAATTGTTGAAATAACTAAAAATGAATATATATAACGAAAATATATATTATTGTGCAAATAATTAACAACTGATGCATACAAAATAACAGTAAATAAAAAGAAGAATATGGAATAAATAATTGTCCGAATAATAAACAATTAATATTATGTATATATAAACCTACAGCGAAAAATATTGTCTATTATTAAACAAATAATTAACAACTAATAAATACAGAATTACCACATAAAAAGAGAAATCATAGAATAAAAAAGTGTCTATTACTAATCGAGCAATATAGTAAATAAGATTATAATAGTAATAAATAAATGAATGAATAATAAATATAGATAGATAACTCTCATCTCTTCCGGTCTCAATATCTTAGTAGATAAAAATAAAGCACTTCCGATGATTGTTGAAAATGCAATAGAATGTTAAAGTTCAGTGTAATTTATCATATATATATATATATATATATATATATATATATATTTAAATCTCAACTGTTAATTTTCACCCGTCCCCTTTTTTTCAAACCTTATTAAAACTTCCTTACACTAAATTTAAACAAACAGACATAACACTCTAAGCAAATAACGCGCCCAAACGAGAGTGGCACGTGACTTCACATTTTCGAAACAGATGACAGAAGCTGAAGAGAGCCGGATGGCTAAGTCCTTCCGTGCTTGAAACCGACGGTACGAATGTTGTACTATTTTTTCTGTACCAAAATATATATATATATATATATATATATATATTATTTCATTTATACATGTGTAATATTATAGGTGGAAATAATATAATTGCGTATAGATTTTATGTATTTACATAAACAGTGCTCATTGCGTGAGTAAAGCTTAGTAGTAAAATATGAAAATATATATATGGCCATTAAGCTACATAGAGGTTTCCAGGTTTCATCGTTGACGATTCTCTGCGGGGATGAAACACGAACGCCTCTGTGTAGCTTAATAGCCATACATATATTTTCATACTTTATTATATATATACAGAGAGAGAGAGAGAGAGAGAGAGAGAGAAAGATAGTGAGAGAGAGAGAGAGAGAGAGGGGGGCGAGAATGATAGTGAGAGAGATAGTGTGATTCGGTGTTATCGGTGAAAAAACAGAGTGTTCAATTACTTGTGCAAGAGCATGCATATATTGGAAACATAGTCGGCATAGAGAGATCGAAAATATACTTATTAATAATAAGCTGTTCAGCTCTAAGCGGTCCCCATCAAGCCTTTTCCCTTCGCTTTGAGAAAGAGTTAGTTTATAGCTAACTGCCTAAGGCGCCAGCACGAGGGAATGCCGACGGAGCTGCCCGAATGAATTTTTAAAGGGCCAGAGTGCATTTGTGCGCTAACGCATTCACTCCAGCTTCCGGCCTTTGCGCCACATCGTTTCACGGTGGTAGGGCAGTAATTGCCTAGAAACGTTCGTGCTTAATTCACCGGAAAATCTTCAGGCCATTAATGCTTTCGCCTGTGAATGTAAAACAAACGCGTCCACGTAGCTTACTTACCATAATTACATTTTCAAACTATGAAGCTCTACTCATGTATTGAGCACTTTTGTTAGTAAATACTGTAAAATGTATATAGTAAATATATTATTCCATATTATAAGTGTATGTACATGAAATAGTAATATATATATATATATATATATATATATATATATATATATATATATATATATATATATATTATCTGTAGTATCAACACAGCCGTAATCATGGCTTAAATTCAATGTTCCTTTCAAAAGTCGAACTCTCTACGACAGTTGCCTTTAAATAGGATTAAACTGCTTCTGATTTACCGAGTTGTTGGCAACGGCTGTGGGGATAAAGACGTTAGAATTTGAGGTTGAAATATAACTCGTGTTCCGGGGTTCGAGTCCAATTATTCTCTACACAGACGATTTCCGTAAGGATAATACGTATACGTATGTAGATAAAAAACAAATATTCATAATTAATAACAATAATATATATATATATATATATATATATATATATATATATATGGGGGGCGTGTGTAATTACAGAGGATTAAGACAACATCAGTACCGTCGGTGTCAAATCTAAATAAAGGAGACCTAATTTGGTCTCTTATGACCGACTCTCTGAAACAGAGTCTGAAGAGAGTCTTGTTTGGATTTGAAACCGACGGTTCCGATGTTGTCTTAATCTTCTGTAATCTATTATATAAACGTCACCTGTCTGTATGGATGTATGTATGTATGGATGTATGTATGTATGTATGTATGTATGTATGTATGTATGTAGGTCTTCTCCTCCGATACTACCCAACACACGGTCACACGGGTGACATTATTAAAACCAGCCAGCCCCCAGACGTGCTATCTCTGAAAATTGGGGGGAAACGTTCATATTTTCGTATAGAAATGGCTCGAAACGTTGAGGGGGGGGATGTTTTAAAAAATCAAGACAGAGAACAAAAACGATTTGCGCATGCGTGAAATATATGTCACTTCCTCAATAAGACCATTTTGAACGCGCCAACATACAAACGTAAGTTTACGACTTTTTTTTTATTTGTTTCTGTAATCAACAATTATAAACAACTTAATTTTTATTTAAACAAAAAAATTCGCTAATATTATTTGTTTATTAAACGTATCGTAAAAAAATATATATATATATGAGTTTATTATGCATTCTGTCCTCGTGGGGAGGCAAGTAATAACTGACACAAAAACATTTTTGTTTAGTTTCCCAACGTGAAACGCAATATATTTTAATAAATAAACAAAATATATACATTTTAAAAAATAACCGTACATTGGCCTCACCATCCATAATCAACAATTAAGATCGATAATTTTATTTACAAATATTTCTATAACTTAATTTTTTTGTTTATTAAACGTATCGTAAAAAAAAAAACACGATATGACTTTATTATGCAAACTCTCTTCGTGGGGAGGCAAGTAAATATTTACATTTCTCTTCGTAAGCCAACTCCAAATACTGTACTCATTCAATTGAATAATATATTTTCTAATTTCATCTTCCATTTCAGACAATTTGGTTGTTTTTCCCAATTACATCTTTCATTTAAGTGAATTTGCCTACTTAGTTTCATTAACCACACAATCAACCTGGAGATTTCGATGATGACAATGTAGCTTGAAATTTATTTTTATATTCTTTTATATAAAATAAAATGAAGACTATAGCAAAAATCTTATTACACATAATCAAAATGAGGACGGTTAAAAAAACGTTTTATTACTAAAACATCACGGTTGAACAATGTGTTTCTGTGATTGATTAAGTGCTGCAGTTCCTTTTTTAAATTTGTGTTTTTATCTTTTGACACAATTGCACATTCTCAAAAGACACATTAAAATAAAAATCACCTATTTAAATATAAAATTGTTTTTGTTTTTTTTCATTATATTCTTGCTTGAAAGTGGTGAACAAACTTAAAATAAATGTTTCAATATATTGAGCAATAAACTAATCATTTTTCATAAATATGTTAAGCACATTTTTTTACTATTGTTTTGTTGTTCATGCCTAGGTTTATAATCTGAAACAAACTCTTGAGCAATACATTATTACTGCACTAGGAAACTTTCTAAATGTTGTATTTTGTAGAAAACACTGATCAGTTCCCTAGATGCAACAGATGTGTGCAATAATGCAGTAGGACACTCAAAACATAGTAAATGCTGCATTCGGATGTACTTAATACTCTAGATAGAGCAAGTATGTGTTATAATATAGTGTGACTCTTAGTATGTCTTATGGTGAATCTAACAGTGCACAATATCATAGAGATAGCATGTGTGTAATTTACTAATGGATATATACTAAATCAGAAACTGTTCAATATGTTAGATAGAACAGTGTAACACTTGGTAAGGTGTACCTGCTTAATCTGTCGGTGTTCTTTACCCTAAATACAGCAGCTTTCTGTAAATTCGGTCTATTCTACTTTTAACTAGAATGATCAGTCACCACAATACCACATTTACTCATAACCTTATATTTGCTTTTTGCTTTATTGAACAAGTTGTAAACTTTCATTCTTTTTAGTTTTTACGGACGTTAACCAAACACTTAGACTGGTACCGACTTCAGTTACCAATTAAGGGTTGTAGCATCCATCTGAACAAATACTAAACTTTGAATTATTTACTTGCAGAAAATATGAAAAAATTACATTCAAAACAAGGCTTTCAAAAGTGTTCTAAAGTAATAAAAATGTATATCCTACTATAACTAGAATGTTAGTCACCACAACACCACATTTACTCATAACACAAATTAGACATAAGACAGTCAGAAGTGTGGGAAAGAGTGTCGTCGGTCATCATTGTTCTAACATATGAAAAAAAATTAATATATATATGTTAAATAACCCAGCTAAGACATTTGTTGCTGAGCAAGGTTAGTGGAAGGTTAACATAAAATAGTAAATTATTTACAGTAAGGTAACATTGGCATTTTCCCATTAATGTTATCAATAATTAAACACTGCTTTTAATGTTATCCAGTAAAAGAGAATAGCAAATCAGTCAGCATTTTTTTACATTGAAATTTAACAAGTTCTAGGCGCTTGATTGTGATAGTGCTCTTTTGGCCTCCTTATTTTAAAAGTGCTCATTATCCTACATAGAACGAGTGTTTAATTAAATAGAGTTCAATATCCTTGATAGAGCAGGTGTGTTTATTATACACACCATAGCACAGGATTAAAAAAAAAAAAATGATGTTCGGGAAGCAGTCAAACAGTGAAACAGTCAAAGCTGGAGGTTCGGGAAAAGATTCAGAGCTTGCAGTATATGAAAGAGTCACCCTGATGTTTAAGGAGTCGGAGCCAGCTCTTCAGGAAGTAGTCAGGTCCTAATTGTTCGGGTAGGAGTCAGAGCCTGATGTTCAGGAAAGAGTCAAGGCCTGGAGTTCAACCTGAATGGAATATTACGGAGTCTGAGTAGAATGGTATAGGAAGGGTCCCCATTGTTAGCACTATTATTTATATTCATATAAAATAATGTCTCGATCGGTGAATTTAAAAGAAAAAATTATTCTTCCCCATTGATACCATTTATTATATTCATATAAAATATTTAATCGGTGATCAACCTAGGTTATTTAATCTAACGTACACAAACATGAAAGAAGTAAATAGACACCATTATTATCATAAACAAAGACTGCTGTCAGAGGGGCCTGATCGACCTAGGTTATTTTATCTAACATACACGGACATGAAGAAGTAAATAAACAAACACCTTTATTAACATTAATAATGAAGACAAATATGGTACTTTTAATAGAAATGTTACATTTTTACTCCAGGGAATGGAGAGGTAGTTCAGAGTTTAGGGGAGGCCGGTGATAGTGTAGCCAGGGTGAATTGGCAACCATGTACGTGACATCTTTTACTCCTGGCAACTGTGGAAGGAGGGCGACTGGAGAAGTGATCCCCTGTGCAACGCCAATAGGTACGTATATAGTATGCGCACCGGGGCTGTAATAGGTACGTATATAGCATGTGAACAGGGATGGCGATAAGTACGTACATACCATGCGCACCTGGGCGACAATAGATACGGATTTAGCATTCACACCAGAGTGGCGATAGGTACTTATATATTATGTACCTATATAGAAGGCACAGACAGAGGTGGTACTTTTTATAGAAATATGTCATACTTTTGCCCTGGCCAACGTAAGAGGAATGGTGGAGAAGAAACAGCTTTCGCAAAAGGCAAAATGAGAAAGTAGCTGTGAAATTGGGCGACCAGAGAAGAGAAAAGTAGAAAGATAAAGAGACGGCTATAGAGAAAGGGAGAGAAATCGAAGTTTGAATATAAAGATGTTGAATATAAAGATGTTACACACGTGATTTTTCTTCTATTCAATAACCTGAGCAACGCCGGGTAGCCCTGTCATCATGTTCTTTTTCAGTAAGTCACCAATTTCAAACTCCTCAAGAGTTTTCAGAATTCTAAATTCATTTTAACTTCCAAAATGACCTAAAGTCTAAATCAGTAAGAATCTAAAATCAACGAATAAACAAAACAAAATTGACAACTGAAATGTGTAAAACACAATAAAAATTCCAATATTCATTGTCACCATGTTCTATTTCAGTAAGTCACCAATTTGAAACTCCTCAAGAGTTTTCAGAATTCTAAATTCATTTTAACTACATTTTTTTATACAAATTACCAATTCTAAAATGACAACTCTCCCAGAGTTTAGAATAATTAAATAATGAATGATGCCCCCCCCCTGAGTTGAGAATAATTAGAAAATGAATGACACATCTACCAGAGTTGAGAATGACTTAAAAATGAATGACACCTCTCCAGAGTTGAGAATAACTTAAAAATGAATGACAGTTGAGAATTGACTAAAAGAACATGGTTTTGGTTGCTTAACATCCAAACATGCCTCCCAAAATTCAACCTCTGGTCCCTGTTCTGGGAGGTGGTAACAGGGTAAAACAGTGTAAATGCTTAGGAGGTTATGGATGTAACTTTACACCAGTTCTTATAGCCCGTTTCACTCTGTATAACCCTGGCTAACGAGGCTCTGGTAATGTATTCTTCAACTATTTTGTTTCAAACAAGTATTTTTATTTGCTTGCTATTTATTCTATTAGTTTGTCGATGTTACATTCAATAAACAGCATGTGTATTATTCTATTAACTATGCAACACCATATAAATACTGCCACATGATATAAACCAAACCATGCACACAAATGAAGCAAGGGAGACAGTCGGACAGATAGGGGAAAACAGTCATTATCAGAGAAAATATTTTTGTTTACTTTTTTGGTGCACATTCTTTTTTTTATAATTATTTTCACTTTCTAACTAAATGTTTGAAAACTATTAGCACTGAAACTTAGTGAAAACAATGGCACTTTGGTGAGAAGTGAAATGACTGTATAGTCCCATTGAGACTCCCTCGTGAATATAGTAAGGCACCTCACCCAACAGGCAATAGTAAATACATCTCCTATTAGAAAGTTACACAAAGGAAAACGTCAACACAAATTTACACTAGAGTATTGATTTACTCCTCTCCAGGAGTTAGGCACAAGGTCAGTTTTTATCTTACTCCCACAAGTCGGGTTGGGAAAGTGGGGTTTAAAAATTGCCTGGGCAGCCCCGTCGGCATTCCCCGGTAGGGGTGCCTCAGGCAGTAAGCAATAAACTTACTCCTCCCCAAAGAGGGGAGGCAAAGCCTGGGAAGGGGGACCTCCTAGAACTGCACAGGACAGACCCATAGACCGTCGTAAATCAAGCCCCAAAGGCCAAGACGATACCAGTTTATGGGGTGCAGTATCCATGGAACAGATGCTACACTTTGATCTTAGCCAAAAGGCGTTATTTAACCCCTACCCACAATAGGAATATGTGACACAAGGTAGGAAAGTGGGATTTGAAAAGCCAGCGCTCGAGAAGGTGAGCACTCTGGCCATTAAAAATTACCTGGGCAGCCCCGTCGGCATTCCCCGGTAGGGGCGCCTCAGGCAGTAAGCAATTAACTTACTCCTCCCCAAAGAGGGGAGGTAAAGCCTGAGAGGGTGGACCTCCTAGAACTGCACAGGACAGATCAGACCAACAGACCGGCGGAAACCAAGCCCCGAAGGCCAAGACAATACCGATCTATGAAGTGCAGTATCCATCGGAACAGATACTACACTTTGATCTTAGCCAAAAGGCGTTATTCAATCCCCACCCACAATAGGAATATGTGACACAAGGTCTGAAAGTGGGATTTGAAAAGCCAGCGCTCGAGAAGGTGAGCACTCTGGCCATTACAAATTTCCTGGGCAGCCCTGTCGACATTCCCTGACAGGGGCGCCTCAGGCAGCAAGCAATTAACTTACTCCTCCTCAAAGAGGGGAGGTAAAGCCTGGGAGGGTGGACCTCTTAGAACTGCACAGGACAGATCAGACTCACAGACCGGCGGAAACCAAGCCCCGAAGGCCAAGACAACACCGATCCATGAAGTGCAGCACCCATCGGAACAGATACCACATTTTGATCTTAGCCAAAAGGCCAAGCTATTTTACTACTAAACAATATCTTAGTTCTGTTTCAGTTTGGAATTGCTTAACAGCCTGAGACCCCCCAGTACCAGAAAATCTCAATTGAAGCAGCCTTTTTCAATAGAGTACAGCATTTGTTCTTTGTAATTTTATATCTTTTACTACAAAACTATCTATTTTTAAACAAACTGCATTTTATCCTTTTCTATTCACAATTCAGAACACCTTTTAAATAGATTCCTTTATGTTCTATATATTTGATGCTTTCTTTCCTTCAGATTTGATTATCAGAGTCGGGCTATACCACAATTTGAATTAAGAGAAATTCAGACTACCCATTACCTTATGCATGGATTAATAGACACCATTTATTCTTATAAACACAGGACTCACTGCTTCAGTTATTTTTTTTGTGAGTGTATAATCTTTATGAAAAATATCTTTCTAATACATGACTTTAGTTTGATGTATGATTAGTAAAAAAAAAAAAGAAGATCACTGATCATCACAAACGAAGGACTCTGTTCTTGCAATAATAACTATGTCATAGCTCTCATGTTTATAATTATCTATTCCTCAAAATCATAAAAGAAAGAACATTCTTTGGGGTGAATTCTTGATGATAGCAAGTCACTAATAAGAACTTAACACAAACATTTCAGTACTTTCATATTTTGAGTTTTAAAAAGTGATTATTAATGATGTACATTTTTAGCCACATCATTTTTATTACTGTACTCATTCAATTGAATAATATATTTTCTAATTTCATCTTCCATTTCAGACAATTTGGTTGTTTTTCTCAATTACATCTTTCATTTAAGTGAATTTGCCTACTTAGTTTCATTAACCACACAATCAACCTGGAGATTTCGATGATGACAATGTAGCTTGAAATTTATTTTTATATTCTTTTATATAAAATGAAGACTATAGCAAAATCTTATTACAAATAATCAAAATGAGGACGGTTAAAAAAACGTTTTATTACTAAAACATCACGGTTGAACAATGTGTTTCTGTGATTGATATCATTAAGTGCTGCAGTTCCTTTTGTAAATTTGTGTTTTTATCTTTTGACACAATTACACATTCTCAAAAGACACATTAAAATAAAAATCACCCATTTAAATATAAAATTGTTTTTGTTTTTTTTTCATTATATTCTTGCTTGAAAGTGGTGAACAAACTTAAAATAAATGTGTTTCAATATATTGAGCAATAAACTAATCATTTTTCATAAATATGTTAAGCACATTTTTTACTATTGTTTTGTTGTTCATGCCTAGGTTTATAATCCGAAACAAACTCAGGAGCAATATATTATTACTGCACTAGGACACTTTCTAAATGTTATATTTTGTAGAAAACACTGATCAGTTCCCTAGATGCAACAGATGTGTGCAATAATGCAGTAGGACACGCAAAACATAGTAAATGCTGCATTCGGATGTACTTAATACTCTAGATAGAGCAAGTATGTGTTATAATATAGTGTGACTCTTAGTATGTCTTATGGTGAATCTAACAGTGCACAATATCATAGAGATAGCATGTGTGTAATTTACTAATGGATATATACTAAATCAGTAACTGTTCAATATGTTAGATAGAACAGTGTAACACTTGGTAAGGTGTACCTGCTTAATCTGTCGGTGTTCTTTACCCTAAATACAGCAGCTGTCTGTAAATTCGGTCTATCTTACTTTTGACTAGAATGATCAGTCACCACAATACCACATTTACTCATAACCTTATATTTGCTTTTTGCTTTATTGAACAAGTTGTAAACTTTCATTCTTTTTAGTTTTTACGGACGTTAACCAAACACTTAGACTGGTACCGACTTCAGTTACCAATTAAGGGTTGTAGCATCCATCTGAACAAATACTAAACTTTGAATTATTTACTTGCAGAAAATATGAAAAAATTACATTCAAAACAAGGCTTTCAAAAGTGTTCTAAAGTAATAAAAATGTATATCCTACTATAACTAGAATGTTAGTCACCACAATACCACATTTACTCATAACACAAATTAGACACAAGACCATCAGACGTGTGGGAAAGAGTGTCGTCGGTCATCATTGTTCTAACATATGAAAAAAAATTAATATTTCTATGTTTCTCCAGCTAAGACATTTGTTGCTGAGCAAGGTTAGTTGAAGGTTAACATAAAATAGTAAATTCTTTACAGTAAGGTAACATTGGCATTTTCCCTTTAATGTTATCAATAATTAAACACTGCTTTTAATGTTATCCAGTAAAAGAGAATAGCAAATCAGTCAGCATTTTTTTACATTGAAATTTAACAAGTTCTAGGCGCTTGATTGTGATAGTGCTCTCTTGGCCTCCTTATTTTAAAAGTGCTCATTATCCTACATAGAACGAGTGTTTAATTAAATAGAGTTCAATATCCTAGATAGAGCAGGTGTGTTTATTATACACACCATAGCACAGGATTAAAAAAAAAAAAATGATGTTCGGGAAGCAGTCAAACAGTGAAACAGTCAAAGCTGGAGGTTCGGGAAAAGATTCAGAGCTTGCAGTATATGAAAGAGTCACCCTGATGTTTAAGGTGTCAGAGCCAGCTCTTCAGGAAGTAGGCAGGTCCTAATTGTTCGGGTAGGAGTCAGAGCCTGATGTTCAGGAAAGAGTCAAGGCCTGGAGTTCAACCCGAATGGAATATTACGGAGTCTGAGTAGAATGGTATAGGAAGGGTCCCCATAGTTAGCACTATTATTTATATTCATATAAAATAATGTCTCGATAGGTGAATTTAAAAGAAAAAATTATTCTTCCCCATTGATACCATTTATTATATTCATATAAAATATTTAATCAATGGTCAACCTAGGTTATTTAATCTAACGTACACAAACATAAAAGAAGTAAATAGACACCATTATTATCATAAACAAAGACTGCTGTCAGAGGGGCCTGATCGACCTAGGTTATTTTATCTAACATACACGGACATGAAGAAGTAAATAAACAAACACCCTTATTAACATTAATAATGAAGACAAATATGGTACTTTTTATAGAAATTTTACATTTTACTCCAGGGAATGGAGAGGTAGTGCAGAGTTTAGGGGAGGCCGGTGATAGTGTAGCCAGGGTGAATTGGCAACCATGTACGTGACATCTTTTACTCCTGGCAACTGTGGAAGGAGGGCGACTGGAGAAGTGATCCCCGTGCAACGCCAATAGGTACGTATATAGTATGCGCACCGGGGCTGTAATAGGTACGTATATAGCATGTGAACAGGGATGGCGATAAGTACGTACATACCATGCGCACCTGGGCGACAATAGACACGGATTTAGCATTCACACCAGAGTGGCGATAGGTACTTATATATTATGTACCTATATAGAAGGCACAGACAGAGGTGGTACTTTTTATAGAAATATGTCATACTTTTGCCCTGGCCAACGTAAGAGGAATGGTGGGGAAGAAGCAGCTTTCGCAAAAGGCAAAATGAGAAAGTAGCTGTGAAATTGGGCGACCAAAGAGAAAAGTAGAAAGATAAAGAGACGGCTATAAAGAAAGGGAGAGAAATAGAAGTTTGAATATAAAGATGTTACACACGCGATTTTTCTTCTATTCTATAACCTGAGCAACGCCGGGTAGCCCTGCTAGTCTATTATATAAATCCCACCTGTCTGTATGTATGTATGTATGTATGTATGTATGTATGTATGTATGTAAAGCTTCTCCTCCGAAAGTACCCAACAAACGGTCACACGGGTGACATCATTCCAACCGGCCAGCCCAGGCGCGTCTAATATCTCGGAACCGGAAAAAAAAATTGACTCTTCCGGGGTCGACTGAGCACTTTTCTCCAATGGGGGGTGGCTTTTAACTCCATTTTTCAACGTTATTTATACTAATTTGAGAAGAAAAATAATGCAAAGTCACGATAAACTAGATATGACGTCAGAGTAAGGGAGTGGCGGGAGGAAATTCACTCACACTACAACCATTTTTTTCCTTTCTTTCTTCTTTCCCTCTCACTCCCACCCTTTCTTTCTTAATTATTAATAGACGCTAATATTTCTTCCCCCCTCCCTTCCTCACTATGGCCGTTCTGTTATCCTGATATAATACTCCCAGGCATTACCTCCTCCTTTCAGGCCAAATGGGGGGGGGGATGTCGGCATTCACCGATGTGAGCGCCACAGGCAACATCTGCGGAGGGGGAATGTCGGCATTCGCCGGTATGAGCGCCCTAGGCCAAATCTGGGGAGGAGGAATGTCGGCATTCGCCGGATGAGCGCCTCAGGCCAAATCTGGGGAGGGGGAATGTCGGCATTCGCCGGAATGAGCGCCTCAGGCCAAATCAAATCTGGGGAGGGGGAATGTCGGCATTCACCGGTATAAGCGCCTCAGGCCAAATCTGGGGAGGGGGAGTGTCGGCATTCGCCGGATGAGCGCCTCAGGCGAAACTTGGGGAGGTGGAGTGTCAGCATTCGCCGGTGTGAACGCCCCAGGTGAAATTCAGTGGAAGGGGAGTAGTATAAGTAATCGTCGGTGAGATCCCGACCGAGGGTATTAGCCTGTACTTCAGGGGAGATGAAATTCCCAATAGGAAAAGAGATTAAAAAATAAAATGATAATCTGATTTTTGATTCGACAGTGTAAAACCGACACCTATCGGATAATACACTTGATCTCAAGGCAAATTGCCGAGAACAGATACTACACTTTGATCTTAGCCAAAAGGCTGAGTATTTATTTAGATGGATGCATCCTGGAAAACATTAACTCCTAGAGTTAAGATTACATTCCCAGAATGCATACCACCTTAGGCATAAAAGCCCACTGTGGAAGGGGGGAAGGTGGGGGTCGGGGGTCATTGTGACATTTAAAAAACAACAGTTTGACATTTTTTATTTCAAACAAAGACAAAACAAAGACATTTTTTATTTGACAAAAAGCAAAGAAAATGCACAATGACAAAAACCTACTCTACCCTAAGCTAGACATTCACACTAAAAAATTCACAGTCACTCTATGGCTTAACCCTACTTAAAATATCCCCAAAATGATACATGAAACCATGAAATAACGTGGGATTGGGATACACATTAAAAACACCTAAAAAGAAAGAAAAATAAAGAACCAAATAAAATGATAAGGGGTGGTTAGTAGGACCCTTCCCTACCCTCTTGCTAAGTGCGGACCGCCCACTGTTTTCCGGCTCAAAGCCGAAAACAAGCAGGTCGACCCCTAAATGGGAGTGGGAATAAAGCGGGGCGTTCTGAAAATAAATTAATCGGGATCTGGGTACGGGAATGGATGGCGTCTTCCAAGATAATATGGCCAAGGGTTTCATCAGCCGGGGACAAAATAAATATGTGGAGTGGGCATCTTTGGAAGCTCTCTAGTGCCTGCAGAAAAAACAAAGTTGGGACAGGACATCATTTACTCCTACTAGCTTATAGTTCGACTAGGCTAATAAAAAATAATTTTGTTTCATACTGGGCTGGGTTCCGTAGGACCCAGTACCGTCTGCGCCATGCTAAGGCGGGAAAACGTATTCAAACCTGGACCCTCGTCGAATGCACAAACTAGTGTTGTGCACCCATCTTCTATTGAACTCCATGCGATGTAGTCGTTTCCAATCGCATCTGATTTTCACTTTAAGCTGATGCTTAAAGTAAACAACCAGATCACGATCCGAAACAGACCCAACCCCATAAACCTTATCTAGACGTGTAACCCACGTCACTAACCTAGCTACGGCCAGGATCACAAGAAACACCATTCGCTTCTCTCTAGACCACGGCGGCGCTACGTTGTTGATGACGAATGCTACATCCAGGACCAGCGGCTGCTCGGCGTCGATGCGAGCCGTTACCTCTCTGACATACTCCCAGAGAAGACGTAATTTTCTGCAAGTGAAGAAGGCGTGCTCGGCCGTTTCTTCCTCATTGTCCTCACAGCGCGGGCACAAGGGGACGTCCCTTATGCCATCCCTGCATAATCTGCCATAGAGGGGCAGTGCGTTCCGAACAAGTCGCCAGGTCAGAGAGTACTCAGAATTGTTGAGATAACTCTGGCCTGGCGCCCAACTCCACTGGGAGCGAGCCTCCTCCGTCGACAATCCAAGCCGTCTCCCAAGTGGATCCGAAGCGGACCCCTCCACTAGATCCCGATACAGTCTCTTCCTAGACCGGGCAAGGTCACTGGACCCCGGCAACGCCTTAAGCGCGGCTCGGCATTCGGTGACGAACAGCGACTCTCCTCTTGGCCTACGTCGACCTTCGACCGAGTGGTCGGGTATGAGGTTGGGAAAGGCGTCCTCAACCGCAGGGACCCACGGAGCTTCTTCCGTCAAAGTACGACTCAGGAAAGCCAGTCTCTCAGCATGTCTATGACTTGCCAAGTCAGGCATCCCCAAGCCTCCATCACACGGACGTTGCGTACAGACCTGTCTGCGGACGTATGCTTTCCGCCCATTCCACAGAAGTGAAAAGAGCAAGCGCGTGAAAGCAAGAAGGCGGTCCGCAGGCAGCGGGAGTACAGACAGTCGGTAAAGGATGAGAGGAAAGACGTAAGTGGCGCACGCCTCCGCTCTCCCCTTCAAGGAAAGTTTCCTTCGAATCCAAGTCCTCACAGACGATTCGACCTTTGCCTGTACTTCCGACCAATTCTTCTCCAGCTGGAGACCCGGTCCGAACCAAACGCCAAGGATCCGAACCGGGCCATCGGTCCAGCTGAAGTCACCTGGAAGTGCGGTCTCTCCGCTCCAGGCAGCCAACCGCAGGCCATTGGACTTGCTGCGGTTGACAATGGCCCCTGTCACTTCTTCGTACCGAGCGAGCGCCTTAATCACCGCTTCTATGTCTTCACGGCTGGACACAAAAACGGTGACATCATCGGCATACGCGGAAACCCTGGCTCGCGCATAGTGAGGAGGGATAGCGATTCCGCGCAGGACTGGTGTTGCCGCCCCGTCCCTTAATTTGCGAAGGAAGGGCTCCAACGCCAGGACATAAAGCAGGGGCGACAGCGGACAACCCTGACGTACCGAACGAGAAACCACAAACGACTCCGAAAGCTAACCGTTTACTTGCACCGCTACCGTCGGCAGACGGTACAGAATCGAGACCCACTTGCGGAAGTCCGGATTAAAACCGGCAGCCTCTAGAACAGATTCCAAGAAACCATGGTCGACCCTATCGAAAGCCTTGGACTGATCTAAATTGATCAGCGCGGCTTCAGTGTCGTCTTCTATACCCTCTAGGATCGTGCGAACCAGATGCAAATTGTTTTGAATTGACCTCCCCTTCACAGCATAGTTCTGCTCAGGTTCGATCAAGTCAGCGATAACAACCTGCAAACGATTCGCAAGAACACGGGCCAAAATCTTTAACTCTGTGTTTAGCAGAGTTATGGGCCTGTAATCATCTAAATTCCCCCCACCAGGTTGGCCCCCCTTCTTCAACAATGTGACCACTCCTTTGGTAACCTGCCCAGGGATCGAGCCCTGAACAAACCAGTGGTTAAACACATCCTTCAGAAGAGGAACAAACATGGGCGACAGCCTCAAGTAAACTTCGTATGGCAGACCATCGAGTCCTGGAGATTTGTTGTAGCCGACCTGCTTCAACGCAGTAATGATCTCACCCTCTGTAACGTCCCCATCACAGCCAGCTGCTCGGGCCGCCTCTAGGCGGGGCGAGTCAGCCAAATAGCTGTCAAACTCCTGGCCGCGGAGTCTGGGTAGTTGGGTGAAGCGATCCTCCAAATGCTCGCGGAACCCCTCGCAAATCTCACGAGTAGATACCAGGGTATGTCCTTCCAGGTTATTCACCTTCCGAATGTACCCATCCGAGCCACGACGTAAAGCAGCCTTACGCTCAACAGCGTCAACGTTCACAGCTTCGTTAGAGACTTTCTTTAACCTAGCTCGAACTACTTGACCTTCATATCGCTCGCTAGCCAAGCGATTGAGGTCCCCCTTAATTAAGGCTATCTCTAGGGGATCCCCCCCAGCCACCGCCCGGGTCATCTTATCATCTACACGCTTCTGTGTCCTAGCCCTATCTTGAGCGAGGCGCTGGCTATAGCGGACACAAAAGCGTCTAACGTAAACCTTAGTTTTCACCCACCAACTACTCCCGATAACCGCCCCCACTAAAGCCCGCTGAAGTAGTAACGTTAGCTTGTCCCGGAAGTCGGGTATCTCCAGTAAGGAGGTATTCAACTTCCAGTACCCAGCTAACCTAGGCCTATCGCTAAAACTCAAACGGGCCATAACCAATTTATGGTCCGAGTGACCTAACCAAGTGAACGTGGGACAAGATAAGAAATCTATGTCGCCTCTTCTAACTAACATTCTGTCCAAGTAAGTACTCGAACAGAAGGCCGCGCTAGTATGCCACGTCCACATCTCCCGCCCTGGGTGATCAACGCGAAATCTGTCGACAAGATCGCATGAGGCGATCAGGTCAGACAGACTGCTATCACACCTATCCGACCCTCTATTACCCCCGACCTTATCTATCTTGGGGTCAAGGATGGCATTCCAATCCCCCATTAATACTACACGCTCCGGACCCCCGAGAAACGTCTCCAACCGTCGAAAAAAGGAAACCCTCTCACCAACAGCGTTAGGCGCATAAACCGCAACGATCCGAAACTTGCTGCTGTCAACGGCAACATCGACTACGACCAACCGTCCTTCCGCATCCGTATGAACAACGCGCACTGTCGCGGACAGAGTGCGTCTCACTAGCAAAGAGACACCACAACTACGGACATTGCCATATGCTGAGATGACGTCATAGTCGTCAGTCAGCACATCACAATCCCCATACGAAACGAAGTGGGTCTCCTCGATCGCAGCTATATCTACCTTAAGGGCCACGAGATCCCTCAGCACGCGAACAGCCTTGCTTCGAGATCTCATGCCCCTCACATTCAATGTGGCCAGGTTTAAAGCCATTATCCTTTATTTATATGTCGCAGACGGGCCTAAAGTCCTCGGGAGTGAGGACGCCGAAGGCCTGACCAAGACTGCCAGTCAGCAGTTCGGACGAAATCCGTCCGTCTCGAGCCAGACCTCCCACGTCCAGGGGAAAGGTTAGCTTTAAGGCCCGAAAAAATGAGGGATGAACATAAATGGGGACCCTCCCCGGACATTTCGAAGCCAATTTCTTTTTTGATGGATGCTCCTCGTCAACTAAGGTAACCCCCGGAATAGCCATCTTTCCCTCCTCCACCATTCTCCAAAGGGCGCGTGCCCTACTACCTTTATCATGCCTGATAAAGGTAGTTATCATTGGGGCATCCCGGAAGTTCAGAGGGTTATCAACTCTTTTTCCTTTCACATGTGTGAACGCTCCTAACTGTTTCAGATAACCCCTCTGCCTATTACTTAGGTCCGACTGGACAAGTGTTGCGTCCGCCTCACAAATTCTTCCCCCAGGCAGGAAAGGGAGCTTCCGGGATCTTTCTCGTCTAACTGGTGGAGGAGTGGGTTCAGTTTTCGCCGTAACTTCTTCCGGCACTTCCTCGTCAGCAACAGTTTCCTCCATAGCTACCTTGTCGGCAACAGCTTCCTCCGCCGCTACCTTGTCGGCAACAGCTTCCTCCGCCGCTACCTTGTCGGCTACAGCTGCCTCTGGTTGTTTGGCAGTTTTATATGGGCTTTTAGGCTCTTCATCTGCCTCGGCCGATGCTACGCCCATGGATATCTCTTAAGGGGTGTTGGATTGGGGAGGGGTATTTCGTTCAACCACAACTTCGGGTTCTGGAGATTGGGGTTTGGGTGGTTGAACGATTTCCTTGTCTGGACATGTCGCTTTCTGGTCTCGGCTCTTCTTTGCCCTGGTGTCCTTCTTGGGCTTCTGGACCGGTGGTTCTCCTTCCACAGTCATGTCCTCCTCAGAGTCATTATTTTCGTCTGATCCTGATGAGGGGAACTGAAACTTCCGTTTGACCGCAGGTGCAGGCTGATCTCCTGTTGCGGTTGGTGGTTTAGCGGGTTTCTCGCTCGTGCTTGGAGTCCGCTTTTTCCCCTTCTTGGCTGCCACCTTGTTCCAACCTTTTTCTTCTTCCGGTACTTCCGGTACTTCTTCCGGTACTGTTGGTTCTGTTGGTTTGGGGACATTTGTTGTCACTGTTGGCACTGCCACCGGGGTCTTTGGTGGGTTCCTTTTGGGGCACTCCTTTGCCATATGCCCCGACGTCTGACAGTGCCAACAAACCGGCCTCCTTCCCTCCACTATCACTGGCATCGACCAGGTTTCGCAGTATAGCTGCGCCGGTATCTCCCGGAATCCTTCATGGGTGAGTCGCATAAGGATTTTGTAGTCCCCCGTCTGGATATTTCGGGGACCACGGACTGGGAACACTGCCTCAACGTCGCCATACTGTGACATAATGGCGCCTATGTGTTCGAAGGCGACACAGCATGGGACGCCGAGAACTGACACAGTTGTCCTCCTCTTTGATAAATATTCGGGAGTCAATTTTATCCCGTTACTCGTATGCTCCCATTTCGCCACTCTTTCGGCTTCTGCCACGTTAGGGAGCAGAATATCATACATAGCGTATGATCGCTTTACTACGTAGGTAGCTGGGATCTTCAGATCCCCAAGTATTTTCATTATTTTGTCCTTGGGGACCCCAGTCAGCCCCTTCGTCTTTGTATCAGTTGTAACCAATGAGACTATTCGTCTCTTTAGTCTCTCCAGAGTGCCCGGGACTACTTTGATTGTACTTCCGTCGGTGAAGTCGGCGTATTTATCTCTGAAGAGTCGCCTGTACTCCACTGGAGTCTTCTGGGCCTGGGGTCCCCACGTCGATGTGGTTCCTTTGGAGTCCTTATTTAGTGTCTTTTCTGGCAAGACCTTTTTGGCCCCTTTCCTAACTCTTGGTCTTTCAGGCCTACTCTCGTCTCCCTCAGAGCTGTCGGTTGATGATCCCCCCGAGGAGCACCCAAGAAACGACTTTGGCCTATACTGTCTCTGTGCCACCTCCAAGTCTAGAGACTGGCACTTTCTTACTGGCTTCTGATTAAAGAATGGGGTGTCACTGAATTCGCCAAAACTTATGGTTTGGGTGCATTCGGGCATGCTACCCCCTGCCATAGAAAACGACCCGACTGGAGTGCCGCTCGGTGCGACACCCTCCATAACCGAAACTGAGGTGCCCGGCGAGGCAACACCTCCTGGGGCGCACTCGGGTGTGCAACCGCCCTCCAACACGACTAGGGCGCACTCGGGCGTGCAACCCCCCTTCAACACGACCGGGGCGCACTCGGGTGTGCAACCCTCCTCCAACACGACCGGGGCGCACTCGGGCGTGCAACCCCCCTCCAACACGACTGGGGCGCACTCGGGTGTGCAACCCCCCTCCAACACGACTGGGGCGCACTCGGGCGTGCAAACCCCCTCCAACACGACTGGGGCGCACTCGGGTGTGCAACCCCCCTCCAACACGACCGGGGCGCACTCGGGTGTGCAACCCCCCTTCCAGGTCGGAGAACCGCTCGGCACGGTTATCCCCACCATCATTAGGTCGTACTCAGGAGTACGATTCACCAAATCTAACAAGGTGCCCTCCGCGGTCACACCTTCCTCGCTGTTGTCAACGACAACACAGTTTTTTGAAGCCCGGGTGGCTTCCATCTATAAACGGGTCTGTAAGAGGTACGACACCCGCCGATTCGGAGACGAGGAGACCTTCACCGTTTTACGGGTTCGTCAGTCTCCCCGAAACCTGCCAGCTGCTTAAGTGCGCACCTCAGACAGACGCTGAAAGAAAGAATAAAAAATAATTAATGGCCCAAGAGGGGCGAACGAACCTGACTGTCGGACTAGACCCGCCGATTCGGAGACGAAGAGACCTTCACCGTTTTACGGGTTCGTCAGTCTCCCCGAAACCTGCCAGCTGCTTAAGTCAGCCCAACAGTCAGGGAAAAGAAGAAAAGAAAAAGTCCCAAGAGGGGACAAAAAGGTGACAAAAGCCCCAAAAGGGGGCTTGGTCAAAGAAAAACGCTTTCAACCTAGCTAGTCTTTGGGAAAATGAGAATGTTTTATCTGAGAACAGATACTACACTCTGATCTTAGCCAAAAGGCTGAGTATTTATTTAGATGGATGCATCCTGGAAAACATTAACTCCTAGAGTTAAGATTACATTCCCAGAATGCATACCACCTTAGGCATAAAAGCCCACTGTGGAAGGGGGGGAAGGTGGGGGTCGGGGGTCATTGTGACATTTAAAAAACAACAGTTTGACATTTTTTATTTCAAACAAAGACAAAACAAAGACATTTTTTATTTGACAAAAAGCAAAGAAAATGCACAATGACAAAAACCTAATCTACCCTAAGCTAGACATTCACACTAAAAAATTCACAGTCACTCTATGGCTTAACCCTACTTAAAATATCCCCAAAATGATACATGAAACTATGAAATAACGTGGGATTGGGATACACATTAAAAACACCCAAAAAGAAAGAAAAATAAAGAACCAAATAAAATGATAAGGGGTGGTTAGTAGGACCCTTCCCTACCCTCTTGCTAAGTGCGGACCGCCCACTGTTTTCCGGCTCAAAGCCGAAAACAAGCAGGTCGACCCCTAAATGGGAGTGGGAATAAAGCGGGGCGTTCTGAAAATAAATTAATCGGGATCTGGGTACGGGAATGGATGGCGTCTTCCAAGATAATATTGCCAAGGGTTTCATCAGTCGGGGACAAAATAAATATGTGGAGTGGGCATCTTTGGAAGCTCTCTAGTGCCTGCAGAAAAAACAAAGTTGGGACAGGACATCATTTACTCCTACTAGCTTATAGTTCGACTAGGCTAATAAAAAATAATTTTGTTTTATACTGGGCTGGGTTCCGTAGGACCCAGTACCGTCTGCGCCATGCTAAGGCGGGAAAACGTATTCAAACCTGGACCCTCGTCGAATGCACAAACTAGTGTTGTGCACCCATCTTCTATTGAACTCCATGCGATGTAGTCGTTTCCAATCGCATCTGATTTTCACTTTAAGCTGATGCTTAAAGTAAACAACCAGATCACGATCCGAAACAGACCCAACCCCATGAACCTCATCTAGACGTGTAACCCACGTCACTAACCTAGCTACGGCCAGGATCACAAGAAACACCATTCGCTTCTCTCTAGACCACGGCGGCGCTACGTTGTTGATGACGAATGCTACATCCAGGACCAGCGGCTGCTCGGCGTCGATGCGAGCCGTTACCTCTCTGACATACTCCCAGAGAAGACGTAATTTTCTGCAAGTGAAGAAGGCGTGCTCGGCCGTTTCTTCCTCATTGTCCTCACAGCGCGGGCACAAGGGGACGTCCCTTATGCCATCCCTGCATAATCTGCCATAGAGGGGCAGTGCGTTCCGAACAAGTCGCCAGGTCAGAGAGTACTCAGAATTGTTGAGATAACTCTGGCCTGGCGCCCAACTCCACTGGGAGCGAGCCTCCTCCGTCGACAATCCAAGCCGTCTCCCAAGTGGATCCGAAGCGGACCCCTCCACTAGATCCCGATACAGTCTCTTCCTAGACCGGGCAAGGTCACTGGACCCCGGCAACGCCTTAAGCGCGGCTCGGCATTCGGTGACGAACAGCGACTCTCCTCTTGGCCTACGTCGACCTTCGACCGAGTGGTCGGGTATGAGGTTGGGAAAGGCGTCCTCAACCGCAGGGACCCACGGAGTTTCTTCCGTCAAAGTACGACTCAGGAAAGCCAGTCTCTCAGCATGTCTATGACTTGCCAAGTCAGGCATCCCCAAGCCTCCATCACACGGACGTTGCGTACAGACCTGTCTGCGGACGTATGCTTTCCGCCCATTCCACAGAAGTGAAAAGAGCAAGCGCGTGAAAGCAAGAAGGCGGTCCGCAGGCAGCGGGAGTACAGACAGTCGGTAAAGGATGAGAGGAAAGACGTAAGTGGCGCACGCCTCCGCTCTCCCCTTCAAGGAAAGTTTCCTTCGAATCCAAGTCCTCACAGACGATTCGACCTTTGCCTGTACTTCCGACCAATTCTTCTCCAGCTGGAGACCCGGTCCGAACCAAACGCCAAGGATCCGAACCGGGCCATCGGTCCAGTTGAAGTCACCTGGAAGTGCGGTCTCTCCGCTCCAGGCAGCCAACCGCAGGCCATTGGACTTGCTGCGGTTGACAATGGCCCCTGTCACTTCTTCGTACCGAGCGAGCGCCTTAATCACCGCTTCTATGTCTTCACGGCTGGACACAAAAACGGTGACATCATCGGCATACGCGGAAACCTAGGCTCGCGCATAGTGAGGAGGGATAGCGATTCCGCGCAGGACTGGTGTTGCCGCCCTGTCCCTTAATTTGCGAAGGAAGGGCTCCAACGCCAGGACATAAAGCAGGGGCGACAGCGGACAACCCTGACGTACCGAACGAGAAACCACGAACGACTCCGAAAGCCTACCGTTTACTTGCACCGCTACCGTCGGCAGACGGTACAGAATCGAGACCCACTTGCGGAAGTCCGGATTAAAACCGGCAGCCTCTAGAACAGATTCCAAGAAACCATGGTCGACTCTATCGAAAGCCTTGGACTGATCTAAATTGATCAGCGCGGCTTCAGTGTCGTCTTCTATACCCTCTAGGATCGTGCGAACCAGATGCAAATTGTTTTGAATTGACCTCCCCTTCACAGCATAGTTCTGCTCAGGTTCGATCAAGTCAGCGATAACAACCTGCAAACGATTCGCAAGAACACGGGCCAAAATCTTTAACTCTGTGTTTAGCAGAGTTATGGGCCTGTAACTATCTAAATTCCCCCCACCAGGTTGGCCCCCCTTCTTCAACAATGTGACCACTCCTTTGGTAACCTGCCCAGGGATCGAGCCCTGAACAAACCAGTGGTTAAACACATCCTTCAGAAGAGGAACAAACATGGGCGACAGCCTCAAGTAAACTTCGTATGGCAGACCATCGAGTCCTGGAGATTTGTTGTAGCCGACCTGCTTCAACGCAGTAATGATCTCACCCTCTGTAACGTCCCCATCACAGCCAGCTGCTCGGGCCGCCTCTAGGCGGGGCGAGTCAGCCAAATAGCTGTCAAACTCCTGGCCGCGGAGTCTGGGTAGTTGGGTGAAGCGATCCTCCAAATGCTCGCGGAACCCCTCGCAAATCTCACGAGTAGATACCAGGGTATGTCCTTCCAGGTTATTCACCTTCCGAATGTACCCATCCGAGCCACGACGTAAAGCAGCCTTACGCTCAACAGCGTCAACGTTCACAGCTTCGTTAGAGACTTTCTTTAACCTAGCTCGAACTACTTGACCTTCATATCGCTCGCTAGCCAAGCGATTGAGGTCCCCCTTAATTAAGGCTATCTCTAGGGGATCCCCCCCAGCCACCGCCCGGGTCATCTTATCATCTACACGCTTCTGTGTCCTAGCCCTATCTTGAGCGAGGCGCTGGCTATAGCGGACACAAAAGCGTCTAACATAAACCTTAGTTTTCACCCACCAACTACTCCCGATAACCGCCCCCACTAAAGCCCGCTGAAGTAGTAACGTTAGCTTGTCCCGGAAGTCGGGTATCTCCAGTAAGGAGGTATTCAACTTCCAGTACCCAGCTAACCTAAGCCTATCGCTTAAACTCAAACGGGCCATAACCAATTTATGGTCCGAGTGACCTAACCAAGTGAACGTGGGACAAGATAAGAAATCTATGTCGCCTCTTCTAACTAACATTCTGTCCAAGTAAGTACTCGAACAGAAGGCCGCGCTAGTATGCCACGTCCACATCTCCCGCCCTGGGTGATCAACGCGAAATCTGTCGACAAGATCGCATGAGGCGATCAGGTCAGACAGACTGCTATCACACCTATCCGACCCTCTATTACCCCCGACCTTTTCTATCTTGGGGTCAAGGATTGCATTCCAATCCCCCATTAATACTACACGCTCCGGACCCCCGAGAAACGTCTCCAACCGTCGAAAAAAGGAAACCCTCTCACCAACAGCGTTAGGCGCATAAACCGCAACGATCCGAAACTTGCTGCTGTCAACGGCAACATCGACTACGACCAACCGTCCTTCCGCATCCGTATGAACAGCGCGCACTGTCGCGGACAGAGTGCGTCTCACTAGCAAAGAGACACCACAACTACGGACATTGCCATATGCTGAGATGACGTCATAGTCGTCAGTCAGCACATCACAATCCCCATACGAAACGAAGTGGGTCTCCTCGATCGCAGCTATATCTACCTTAAGGGCCACGAGATCCCTCAGCACGCGAACAGCCTTGCTTCGAGATCTCATGCCCCTCACATTCAATGTGGCCAGGTTTAAAGCCATTATCCTTTATTTATATGTCGCAGACGGGCCTAAAGTCCTCGGGAGTGAAAACGCCGAAGGCCTGACCAAGACTGCCAGTCAGCAGTTCGGACGAAATCCGTCCGTCTCGAGCCAGACCTCCCACGTCCAGGGGAAAGGTTAGCTTTAAAGCCCGAAAAAATGAGGGATGAACATAAATGGGGACCCTCCCCGGACATTTCGAAGCCAATTTCTTTTTTGATGGATGCTCCTCGTCAACTAAGGTAACCCCCGGAATAGCCATCCTTCCCTCCTCCACCATTCTCCAAAGGGCGCGTGCCCTACTACCTTTATCATGCCTGATAAAGGTAGTTATCATTGGGACATCTCGGAAGTTCAGAGGGTTATCAACTCTTTTTCCTTTCACATGTGTAAACGCTCCCAACTGTTTCAGATTACGCCTCTGCCTATTACTTAGGTCCGACTGGACAAGTGTTGCGTCCGCCTCACAAATTCTTCCCCCAGGCAGGAAAGGGAGCTTCCGGGATCTTTCTCGTCTAACTGGTGGAGGAGTGGGTTCAGTTTTCGCCGTAACTTCTTCCGGCACTTCCTCGTCAGCAACGGTTTCCTCCATAGCTACCTTGTCGGCAAAAGCTTCCTCCGCCGCTACCTTGTCGGCAACAGCTTCCTCCGCCGCTACCTTGTCGGCTACAGCTGCCTCTGGTTGTTTGGCAGTTTTATATGGGCTTTTAGGCTCTTCATCTGCCTCGGCCGATGCTACGGCCATGGATATCTCTTCAGGGGTGTTGGATTGGGGAGGGGTATTTCGTTCAACCACAACTTCGGGTTCTGGAGATTGGGGTTTGGGTGGTTGAACGATTTCCTTGTCTGGACATGTCGCTTTCTGGTCTCGGCTCTTCTTTGCCCTGGTGTCCTTCTTGGGCTTCTGGACCGGCGGTACTCCTTCCACAGTCATGTCCTCCTCAGAGTCGTTATTTTCGTCTGATCCTGATGAGGGGAACTGAAACTTCCGTTTGACCGCAGGTGCAGGCTGATCTCCTGCTGCGGTTGGTGGTTTAGCGGGTTTCTCGCTCGTGCTTAGAGTCGGCTTTTTCCCCTTCTTGGCTGCCACCTTGTTCCAACCTTTTTCTTCTTCCGGTACTTCCGGTACTTCTTCCGGTACTGTTGGTTCTGTTGGTTTGGGGACATTTGTTGTCACTGTTGGCACTGCCACCGGGGTCTTTGGTGGGTTCCTTTTGGGGCACTCCTTTGCCATATGCCCCGACGTCTGACAGTGCCAACAAACCGGCCTCCTTCCCTCCACTATCACTGGCATCGACCAGGTTTCGCAGTATAGCTGCGCCGGTATCTCCCGGAATCCTTCACGGGTGAGTCGCATAAGGATTTTGTAGTCCCCCGTCTGGATATTTCGGGGACCACGGACTGGGAACACTGCCTCAACGTCGCCATACTGTGACATAATGGCGCCTATGTGTTCGAAGGCGACACAGCATGGGACGCCGAGAACTGACACAGTTGTCCTCCTCTTTGATAAATATTCGGGAGTCAATTTTATCCCGTTACTCGTATGCTCCCATTTCGCCACTCTTTCGGCTTCTGCCACGTTAGGGAGCAGAATATCATACATAGCGTATGATCGCTTTACAACGTAAGTAGCTGGGATCTTCAGATCCCCAAGTATTTTCATTATTTTGTCCTTGGGGACCCCAGTCAGCCCCTTCGTCTTTGTATCAGTTGTAACCAATGAGACTATTCGTCTCTTTAGTCTCTCCAGAGTGCCCGGGACTACTTTGATTGTACTTCCGTCGGTGAAGTCGGCGTATTTATCTCTGAAGAGTCGCCTGTACTCCTCTGGAGTCTTCTGGGCCTGGGGTCCCCACGTCGATGTGGTTCCTTTGGAGTCCTTATTAAGTGTCTTTTCTGGCAAGACCTTTTTGGCCCCTTTCCTAACTCTTGGTCTTTCAGGCCTACTCTCGTCTCCCTCAGAGCTGTCGGTTGATGATCCCCCCGAGGAGCACCCAAGAAACGACTTTGGCCTATACTGTCTCTGTGCCACCTCCAAGTCTAGAGACTGGCACTTTCTTACCGGCTTCTGATTAAAGAATGGGGTGTCACTGAATCCGCCAAAACTTATGGTTTGGGTGCATTCGGGCATGCTACCCCCTGCGATAGAAAACGACCCGACTGGAGTGCCGCTCGGTGCGACACCCTCCATAACCGAAACTGAGGTGCCCGGCGAGGCAACACCTTCTGGGGCGCACTCGGGTGTGCAACCCCCCTCCAACACGACTGGGGCGCACTCGGGCGTGCAACCCCCCTCCAACACGACCGGGGCGCACTCGGGCGTGCAACCCTCCTCCAACACGACCGGGGCGCACTCGGGCGTGCAACCCCCCTCCAACACGACTGGGGCGCACTCGGGCGTGCAACCCCCCTCCAACACGACTGGGGCGCACTCGGGCGTGCAACCCCCCTCCAACACGACTGGGGCGCACTCGGGCGTGCAAACCCCCTCCAACACGACTGGGGCGCACTCGGGTGTGCAACCCCCCTCCAACACGACCGGGGCGCACTCGGGTGTGCAACCCCCCTTCCAGGTCGGAGAACCGCTCGGCACGGTTATCCCCACCATCATTAGGTCGTACTCAGGAGTACGATTCACCAAATCTAACAAGGTGCGCTCCGCGGTCACACCGTCCTCGCTGTTGTCAACGACAACACAGTTTTTTGAAGCCCGGGTGGCTTCCATCTATAAACGGGTCTGTAAGAGGTACGACACCCGCCGATTCGGAGACGAGGAGACCTTCACCGTTTTACGGGTTCGTCAGTCTCCCCGAAACATGCCAGCTGCTTAAGTGCGCACCTCAGACAGACGCTGAAAGAAAGAATAAAAAATAATTAATGGCCCAAGAGGGGCGAACGAACCTGACTGTCGGACTAGACCCGCCGATTCGGAGACGAAGAGACCTTCACCGTTTTACGGGTTCGTCAGTCTCCCCGAAACCTGCCAGCTGCTTAAGTCAGCCCAACAGTCAGGGAAAAGAAGAAAAGAAAAATCCCAAGAGGGGACAAAAAGGTGACAAAAGCCCCAAAAGGGGGCTTGGTCAAAGAAAAACGCTTTCAACCTAGCTAGTCTTTGGGAAAATGAGAATGTTTTATCTGAGAACAGATACTACACTCTGATCTTAGCCAAAAGGCTGAGTATTTATTTAGATGGATGCATCCTGGAAAACATTAACTCCTAGAGTTAAGATTACATTCCCAGAATGCATACCACCTTAGGCATAAAAGCCCACTGTGGAAGGGGGGAAGGTGGGGGTCGGGGGTCATTGTGACATTTAAAAAACAACAGTTTGACATTTTTTATTTCAAACAAAGACAAAACAAAGACATTTTTTATTTGACAAAAAGCAAAGAAAATGCACAATGACAAAAACCTAATCTACCCTAAGCTAGACATTCACACTAAAAAATTCACAGTCACTCTATGGCTTAACCCTACTTAAAATATCCCCAAAATGATACATGAAACTATGAAATAACGTGGGATTTGGATACACATTAAAAACACCCAAAAAGAAAGAAAAATAAAGAACCAAATAAAATGATAAGGGGTGGTTAGTAGGACCCTTCCCTACCCTCTTGCTAAGTGCGGACCGCCCACTGTTTTCCGGCTCAAAGCCGAAAACAAGCAGGTCGACCCCTAAATGGGAGTGGGAATAAAGCGGGGCGTTCTGAAAATAAATTAATCGGGATCTGGGTACGGGAATGGATGGCGTCTTCCAAGATAATATTGCCAAGGGTTTCATCAGCCGGGGACAAAATAAATATGTGGAGTGGGCATCTTTGGGAGCTCTCTAGTGCCTGCAGAAAAAACAAAGTTGGGACAGGACATCATTTACTCCTACTAGCTTATAGTTCGACTAGGCTAATAAAAAATAATTTTGTTTCATACTGGGCTGGGTTCCGTAGGACCCAGTACCGTCTGCGCCATGCTAAGGCGGGAAAACGTATTCAAACCTGGACCCTCGTCGAATGCACAAACTAGTGTTGTGCACCCATCTTCTATTGAACTCCATGCGATATAGTCGTTTCCAATTGCATCTGATTTTCACTTTAAGCTGATGCTTAAAGTAAACAACCAGATCACGATCCGAAACAGACCCAACCCCATGAACCTCATCTAGACGTGTAACCCACGTCACTAACCTAGCTACGGCCAGGATCACAAGAAACACCATTCGCTTCTCTCTAGACCACGGCGGCGCTACGTTGTTGATGACGAATGCTACATACAGGACCAGCGGCTGCTCGGCGTCGATGCGAGCCGTTACCTCTCTGACATACTCCCAGAGAAGACGTAATTTTCTGCAAGTGAAGAAGGCGTGCTCGGCCGTTTCTTCCTCATTGTCCTCACAGCGCGGGCACAAGGGGACGTCCCTTATGCCATCCCTGCATAATCTGCCATAGAGGGGCAGTGCGTTCCGAACAAGTCGCCAGGTCAGAGAGTACTCAGAATTGTTGAGATAACTCTGGCCTGGCGCCCAACTCCACTGGGAGCGAGCCTCCTCCGTCGACAATCCAAGCCGTCTCCCAAGTGGATCCGAAGCGGACCCCTCCACTAGATCCCGATACAGTCTCTTCCTAGACCGGGCAAGGTCACTGGACCCCGGCAACGCCTTAAGCGCGGCTCGGCATTCGGTGACGAACAGCGACTCTCCTCTTGGCCTACGTCGACCTTCGACCGAGTGGTCGGGTATGAGGTTGGGAAAGGCGTCCTCAACCGCAGGGACCCACGGAGCTTCTTCCGTCAAAGTACGACTCAGGAAAGCCAGTCTCTCAGCATGTCTATGACTTGCCAAGTCAGGCATCCCCAAGCCTCCATCACACGGACGTTGCGTACAGACCTGTCTGCGGACGTATGCTTTCCGCCCACTCCACAGAAGTGAAAAGAGCAAGCGCGTGAAAGCAAGAAGGCGGTCCGCAGGCAGCGGGAGTACAGACAGTCGGTAAAGGATGAGAGGAAAGACGTAAGTGGCGCACGCCTCCGCTCTCCCCTTCAAGGAAAGTTTCCTTCGAATCCAAGTCCTCACAGACGATTCGACCTTTGCCTGTACTTCCGACCAATTCTTCTCCAGCTGGAGACCCGGTCCGAACCAAACGCCAAGGATCCGAACCGGGCCATCGGTCCAGCTGAAGTCACCTGGAAGTGCGGTCTCTCCGCTCCAGGCAGCCAACCGCAGGCCATTGGACTTGCTGCGGTTGACAATGGCCCCTGTCACTTCTTCGTACCGAGCGAGCGCCTTAATCACCGCTTCTATGTCTTCACGGCTGGACAAAAAAACGGTGACATCATCGGCATACGCGGAAACCCTGGCTCGCGCATAGTGAGGAGGGATAGCGATTCCGCGCAGGACTGGTGTTGCCGCCCCGTCCCTTAATTTGCGAAGGAAGGGCTCCAACGCCAGGACATAAAGCAGGGGCGACAGCGGACAACCCTGACGTACCGAACGAGAAACCACAAACGACTCCGAAAGCTAACCGTTTACTTGCACCGCTACCGTCGGCAGACGGTACAGAATCGAGACCCACTTGCGGAAGTCCGGATTAAAACCGGCAGCCTCTAGAACAGATTCCAAGAAACCATGGTCGACCCTATCGAAAGCCTTGGACTGATCTAAATTGATCAGCGCGGCTTCAGTGTCGTCTTCTATACCCTCTAGGATCGTGCGAACCAGATGCAAATTGTTTTGAATTGACCTCCCCTTCACAGCATAGTTCTGCTCAGGTTCGATCAAGTCAGCGATAACAACCTGCAAACGATTCGCAAGAACACGGGCCAAAATCTTTAACTCTGTGTTTAGCAGAGTTATGGGCCTGTAATCATCTAAATTCCCCCCACCAGGTTGGCCCCCCTTCTTCAACAATGTGACCACTCCTTTGGTAACCTGCCCAGGGATCGAGCCCTGAACAAACCAGTGGTTAAACACATCCTTCAGAAGAGGAACAAACATGGGCGACAGCCTCAAGTAAACTTCGTATGGCAGACCATCGAGTCCTGGAGATTTGTTGTAGCCGACCTGCTTCAACGCAGTAATGATCTCACCCTCTGTAACGTCCCCATCACAGCCAGCTGCTCGGGCCGCCTCTAGGCGGGGCGAGTCAGCCAAATAGCTGTCAAACTCCTGGCCGCGGAGTCTGGGTAGTTGGGTGAAGCGATCCTCCAAATGCTCGCGGAACCCCTCGCAAATCTCACGAGTAGATACCAGGGAATGTCCTTCCAGGTTATTCACCTTCCGAATGTACCCATCCGAGCCACGACGTAAAGCAGCCTTACGCTCAACAGCGTCAACGTTCACAGCTTCGTTAGAGACTTTCTTTAACCTAGCTCGAACTACTTGACCTTCATATCGCTCGCTAGCCAAGCGATTGAGGTCCCCCTTAATTAAGGCTATCTCTAGGGGATCCCCCCCAGCCACCGCCCGGGTCATCTTATCATCTACACGCTTCTGTGTCCTAGCCCTATCTTGAGCGAGGCGCTGGCTATAGCGGACACAAAAGCGTCTAACGTAAACCTTAGTTTTCACCCACCAACTACTCCCGATAACCGCCCCCACTAAAGCCCGCTGAAGTAGTAACGTTAGCTTGTCCCGGAAGTCGGGTATCTCCAGTAAGGAGGTATTCAACTTCCAGTACCCAGCTAACCTAGGCCTATCGCTAAAACTCAAACGGGCCATAACCAATTTATGGTCCGAGTGACCTAACCAAGTGAACGTGGGACAAGATAAGAAATCTATGTCGCCTCTTCTAACTAACATTCTGTCCAAGTAAGTACTCGAACAGAAGGCCGCGCTAGTATGCCACGTCCACATCTCCCGCCCTGGGTGATCAACGCGAAATCTGTCGACAAGATCGCATGAGGCGATCAGGTCAGACAGACTGCTATCACACCTATCTGAACCTCTATTACCCCCGACCTTATCTATCTTGGGGTCAAGGATGGCATTCCAATCCCCCATTAATACTACACGCTCCGGACCCCCGAGAAACGTCTCCAACCGTCGAAAAAAGGAAACCCTCTCACCAACAGCGTTAGGCGCATAAACCGCAACGATCCGAAACTTGCTGCTGTCAACGGCAACATCGACTACGACCAACCGTCCTTCCGCATCCGTATGAACAACGCGCACTGTCGCGGACAGAGTGCGTCTCACTAGCAAAGAGACACCACAACTACGGACATTGCCATATGCTGAGATGACGTCATAGTCGTCAGTCAGCACATCACAATCCCCATACGAAACGAAGTGGGTCTCCTCGATCGCAGCTATATCTACCTTAAGGGCCACGAGATCCCTCAGCACGCGAACAGCCTTGCTTCGAGATCTCATGCCCCTCACATTCAATGTGGCCAGGTTTAAAGCCATTATCCTTTATTTATATGTCGCAGACGGGCCTAAAGTCCTCGGGAGTGAGGACGCCGAAGGCCTGACCAAGACTGCCAGTCAGCAGTTCGGACGAAATCCGTCCGTCTCGAGCCAGACCTCCCACGTCCAGGGGAAAGGTTAGCTTTAAAGCCCGAAAAAATGAGGGATGAACATAAATGGGGACCCTCCCCGGACATTTCGATGCCAATTTCTTTTTTGATGGATGCTCCTCGTCAACTAAGGTAACCCCCGGAATAGCCATCTTTCCCTCCTCCACCATTCTCCAAAGGGCGCGTGCCCTACTACCTTTATCATGCCTGATAAAGGTAGTTATCATTGGGGCATCCCGGAAGTTCAGAGGGTTATCAACTCTTTTTCCTTTCACATGTGTGAACGCTCCTAACTGTTTCAGATAACCCCTCTGCCTATTACTTAGGTCCGACTGGACAAGTGTTGCGTCCGCCTCACAAATTCTTCCCCCAGGCAGGAAAGGGAGCTTCCGGGATCTTTCTCGTCTAACTGGTGGAGGAGTGGGTTCAGTTTTCGCCGTAACTTCTTCCGGCACTTCCTCGTCAGCAACAGTTTCCTCCATAGCTACATTGTCGGCAACAGCTTCCTCCGCCGCTACCTTGTCGGCAACAGCTTCCTCCGCCGCTACCTTGTCGGCTACAGCTGCCTCTGGTTGTTTGGCAGTTTTATATGGGCTTTTAGGCTCTTCATCTGCCTCGGCCGATGCTACGGCCATGGATATCTCTTCAGGGGTGTTGGATTGGGGAGGGGTATTTCGTTCAACCACAACTTCGGGTTCTGGAGATTGGGGTTTGGGTGGTTGAACGATTTCCTTGTCTGGACATGTCGCTTTCTGGTCTCGGCTCTTCTTTGCCCTGGTGTCCTTCTTGGGCTTCTGGACCGGCGGTACTCCTTCCACAGTCATGTCCTCCTCAGAGTCGTTATTTTCGTCTGATCCTGATGAGGGGAACTGAAACTTCAGTTTGACCGCAGGTGCAGGCTGATCTCCTGCTGCGGTTGGTGGTTTAGCGGGTTTCTCGCTCGTGCTTAGAGTCGGCTTTTTCCCCTTCTTGGCTGCCACCTTGTTCCAACCTTTTTCTTCTTCCGGTACTTCCGGTACTTCTTCCGGTACTGTTGGTTCTGTTGGTTTGGGGACATTTGTTGTCACTGTTGGCACTGCCACCGGGGTCTTTGGTGGGTTCCTTTTGGGGCACTCCTTTGCCATATGCCCCGACGTCTGACAGTGCCAACAAACCGGCCTCCTTCCCTCCACTATCACTGGCATCGACCAGGTTTCGCAGTATAGCTGCGCCGGTATCTCCCGGAATCCTTCATGGGTGAGTCGCATAAGGATTTTGTAGTCCCCCGTCTGGATATTTCGGGGACCACGGACTGGGAACACTGCCTCAACGTCGCCATACTGTGACATAATGGCGCCTATGTGTTCGAAGGCGACACAGCATGGGACGCCGAGAACTGACACAGTTGTCCTCCTCTTTGATAAATATTCGGGAGTCAATTTTATCCCGTTACTCGTATGCTCCCATTTCGCCACTCTTTCGGCTTCTGCCACGTTAGGGAGCAGAATATCATACATAGCGTATGATCGCTTTACTACGTAAGTAGCTGGGATCTTCAGATCCCCAAGTATTTTCATTATTTTGTCCTTGGGGACCCCAGTCAGCCCCTTCGTCTTTGTATCAGTTGTAACCAATGAGACTATTCGTCTCTTTAGTCTCTCCAGAGTGCCCGGGACTACTTTGATTGTACTTCCGTCGGTGAAGTCGGCGTATTTATCTCTGAAGAGTCGCCTGTACTCCTCTGGAGTCTTCTGGGCCTGGGGTCTCCACGTCGATGTGGTTCCTTTGGAGTCCTTATTAAGTGTCTTTTTTGGCAATACCTTTTTGGCCCCTTTCCTAACTCTTGGTCTTTCAGGCCTACTCTCGTCTCCCTCAGAGCTGTCGGTTGATGATCCCCCCGAGGAGCACCCAAGAAACGACTTTGGCCTATACTGTCTCTGTGCCACCTCCAAGTCTAGAGACTGGACCTTTCTTACCGGCTTTTGATTAAAGAATGGGGTGTCACTGAATTCGCCAAAACTTATGGTTTGGGTGCATTCGGGCATGCTACCCCCTGCCATAGAAAACGACCCGACTGGAGTGCCGCTCGGTGCGACACCCTCCATAACCGAAACTGAGGTGCCCGGCGAGGCAACACCTCCTGGGGCGCACTCGGGTGTGCAACCCCCCTCCAACACGACTGGGGCGCACTCGGGCGTGCAACCCCCCTCCAACACGACCGGGGCGCACTCGGGCGTGCAACCCTCCTCCAACACGACCGGGGCGCACTCGGGCGTGCAACCCCCCTCCAACACGACTGGGGCGCACTCGGGCGTGCAACCCCCCTCCAACACGACTGGGGCGCACTCGGGTGTGCAACCCCCCTCCAACACGACTGGGGCGCACTCGGGCGTGCAAACCCCCTCCAACACGACTGGGCCGCACTCGGGTGTGCAACCCCCCTCCAACACGACCGGGGCGCACTCGGGTGTGCAACCCCCCTTCCAGGTCGGAGAACCGCTCGGCACGGTTATCCCCACCATCATTAGGTCGTACTCAGGAGTACGATTCACCAAATCTAACAAGGTGCCCTCCGCGGTTACACCTTCCTCGCTGTTGTCAACGACAACACAGTTTTTTGAAGCCCGGGTGGCTTCCATCTATAAACGGGTCTGTAAGAGGTACGACACCCGCCGATTCGGAGACGAGGAGACCTTCACCGTTTTACGGGTTCGTCAGTCTCCCCGAAACCTGCCAGCTGCTTAAGTGCGCACCTCAGACAGACGCTGAAAGAAAGAATAAAAAATAATTAATGGCCCAAGAGGGGCGAACGAACCTGACTGTCGGACTAGACCCGCCGATTCGGAGACGAAGAGACCTTCACCGTTTTACGGGTTCGTCAGTCTCCCCGAAACCTGCCAGCTGCTTAAGTCAGCCCAACAGTCAGGGAAAAGAAGAAAAGAAAAAGTCCCAAGAGGGGACAAAAAGGTGACAAAAGCCCCAAAAGGGGGCTTGGTCAAAGAAAAACGCTTTCAACCTAGCCGCAAGGCTATGTAAGCGGGATGCTAGTCTTTGGGAAAAAAAGAATGTTTTATCTGAGAACAGATAATACACTCTGATCTTAGCCAAAAGGCTGAGTATGTATTTAGAGAAATACATCTCGCAAAACATTAACTCCTAGAGTTAAAATTACATCTGCCAGATGTATTAACCCTTAGGCATAAAAGCCCGCTGTGTAAGGGGGGGAAAGGGGGGTCGGGGGTCATTGTGACTTTTATAACACATTTTAAAACATTTTTTATTTCACATTAGCAAAAACAAAGACAATGACATTTTTTATTTTTCACAAAAAACAAAAAAGCACAATGAAAAAACCTAATCTACCCTAAGCTAGACATTTGCACTAAAAAATTCACAGTCACTCTATGGCTTAACCCTACTTAAAATATCCCCAAAATGAAACATGAATAACATGAAATAACGTGGAAGTTGGATGACACATTAAAAACACCCAAAAAGAAAGAAAAATAAAGAACCAAATAAAATGATAAGGGGTGGTTAGTAGGACCCTCCCTACCCTCTTGCTAAGTCTGGACCGCCCACTGTTTTCCGGCTCGAGGCCGAAAACAAGCAGGTCGACCCCTAAATGGGAGTGGGAATTAAGTGGGGTGTTCTGAAAATAAATAATCGGGATCTGGGTACGGGAATGGATGGCGTCTTCCAAGATAATATTGCCAAGGGTTTCATCAGCCGGGGACAAAATAAATATGTGGAGTGGGCATCTTTGGGAGCTCTCTAGTGCCGGCAAAAACAAAATCAGGACAGGACATCACTTATTCCTACTAGCTAAGATTCAACTAGGCTAACACTTTGAATTTTACATTGGGCTGGGTTCCGTAGGACCCAGTACCGCCTGCTCCATGCTAAGGAGGAAAAACGTATTCAAACTTGGCTCCTCGTCGGATGCAAAAACTAGTGTTGCGCACCCATCTTCTATTGAACTCCATGCGATGTAGTCGTTTCCAATCGCATCTGATTTTCACTTTAAGCTGATGCTTAAAGTAAACAACCAGATCACGATCCGAAACAGACCCAACCCCATGAACCTCATCTAGACGTGTAACCCACGTCACTAACCTAGCTACGGCCAGGATCACAAGAAACACAATTCGCTTCTCTCTAGACCACGGCGGCGCTACGTTGTTGATGACGAATGCTACATCCAGGACCATCGGCTGCTCGGCATCGATGCGAGCCGTTACCTCTCTGACATACTCCCAGAGAAGACGTAATTTTCTGCAAGTGAAGAAGGCGTGCTCGGCCGTTTCTTCCTCATTGTCCTCACAGCGCGGGCACAAGGGGACGTCCCTTATGCCATCCCTGCGTAATCTGCCATAGAGGGGCAGTGCGTTCCGAACAAGTTGCCAGGTCAGAGAGTACTCAGAATTGTTGAGATAACTCTGGCCTGGCGCCCAACTCCACTGGGAGCGAGCCTCCTCCGTCGACAATCCAAGCCGCCTCCCAAGCGGATCCGAAGCGGACCCCTCCACTAGATCCCGATACAGTCTCTTCCTAGACCGGGCAAGGTCACTGGACCCCGGCAACGCCTTAAGCGCAGCTCGGCATTCGGTGACGAACAGCGACTCTCCTCTCGGCCTACGTCGACCTTCGACCGAGTGGTCGGGTATGAGGTTGGGAAAGGCGTCCTCAACCGCAGGGACCCACGGAGCGTCTTCCGTCAAAGTACGACTCAGGAAAGCCAGTCTCTCAGCATGTCTATGACTTGCCAAGTCAGGCATCCCCAAGCCTCCATCACACGGACGTTGCGTACAGACCTGTCTGCGGACGTATGCTTTCCGCCCCTTCCACAGAAGTGAAAAGAGCAAGCGCGTGAAAGCAAGAAGGCGGTCCGCAGGCAGCGGGAGTACAGACAGTCGGTAAAGGATGAGAGGAAAGACGTAAGTGGCGCACGCCTCCGCTCTCCCCTTCAAGGAAAGTTTCCTTCGAGTCCAAGCCCTCACAGACGATTCGACCTTTGCCTGTACTTCCGACCAATTCTTCTCCAGCTGGAGACCCGGTCCGAACCAAACGCCAAGGATCCGAACCGGGACATCGGTCCAGCTGAAGTCACCTGGAAGTGCGGTCTCTCCGCTCCAGGCAGCCAACCGCAGGCCGTTGGACTTGCTGCGGTTGACAATGGCCCCTGTAACATCTTCGTAACGAGCGAGCGCCTTAATCACCGCTTCTATGTCTTCACGGCTGGACACAAAAACGGTGACATCATCGGCATACGCGGAAACCCTGGCTCGCGCATAGTGAGGAGGGATAGCGATTCCGCGTAGGACTGGTGTAGCCGCCCCGTCCCTTAATTTGCGAAGGAAGGGCTCCAACGCCAGGACATAAAGCAGGGGCGACAGCGGACAACCCTGACGTACCGAACGAGAAACCACGAACGACTCCGAAAGCCTACCGTTTACCTGCACCGCTACCATCGGCAGACGATACAGAATCGAGACCCACTTGCGGAAGTCCGGATTAAAACCGGCAGCCTCTAGAACAGATTCCAAGAAACCATGGTCGACCCTATCGAAAGCCTTGGACTGATCTAAATTGATCAGCGCGGCTTCAGTGTCGTCTTCTATACCCTCTAGGATCGTGCGAACCAGATGCAAATTGTTTTGAATTAGCCTCCCCTTCACAGCATAGTTCTGCTCAGGTTCGATCAAGTCAGCGATAACAACCTGCAAACGATTCGCAAGAACACGGGCCAAAATCTTTAACTCTGTGTTTAGCAGAGTTATGGGCCTGTAATCATCTAAATTCCCCTCACCAGGTTGGCCCCCCTTCTTCAACAATGTGACCACTCCTTTGGTAACCTGCCCAGGGATCGAGCCCTGAGCAAACCAGTGGTTAAACACATCCTTCAGAAGAGGAACAAACATGGGCGACAGCCTCAAGTAAACTTCGTATGGCAGACCATCGAGTCCTGGAGATTTGTTGTAGCCGACCTGCTTCAACGCAGTAATGATCTCACCCTCTGTAACGTCCCCATCACAGCTAGCTGCTCGGGCCGCCTCTAGGCGGGGCGAGTCAGCCAAATAGCTGTCAAACTCCTGGCCGCGGAGTCTGGGTAGTTGGGTGAAGCGATCCTCCAAATGCTCTCGGAACCCCTCGCAAATCTCACGAGTAGATACCAGGGTATGTCCTTCCAGGTTATTAACCTTCCGAATGTACCCATCCGAGCCACGACGTAAAGCAGCCTTACGCTCAACAGCGTCAACGTTCACAGCTTCGTTAGAGACTTTCTTTAACCTAGCTCGAACTACTTGACCTTCATATCGCTCGCTAGCCAAGCGATTGTGGTCCCCCTTAATTAAGGCTATCTCTAGGGGATCCCCCCCAGCCACCGCCCGGGTCATCTTATCATCTACACGCTTCTGTGTCCTAGCCCTATCTTGAGCGAGGCGCTGGCTATAGCGGACACAAAAGCGTCTAACATAAACCTTAGTTTTCACCCACCAACTACTCCCGATAACCGCCCCCACTAAAGCCCGCTGAAGTAGTAACGTTAGCTTGTCCCGGAAGTCGGGTATCTCCAGTAAGGAGGTATTCAACTTCCAGTACCCAGCTAACCTAGGCCTATCGCTTAAACTCAAACGGGCCATAACCAATTTATGGTCCGAGTGACCTAACCAAGTGAACGTGGGACAAGATAAGAAATCTATGTCGCCTCTTCTAACTAACATTCTGTCCAAGTACGTACTCGAACAGAAGGCCGCGCTAGTATGCCACGTCCACATCTCCCGCCCTGGGTGATCAACGCGAAATCTGTCGACAAGATCGCATGAGGCGATCAGGTCAGACAGACTACTATCACACCTATCCGACCCTCTATTACCCCCGACCTTATCTATCTTGGGGTCAAGGATGGCATTCCAATCCCCCATTAATACTACACGCTCCGGACCCCCGAGAAACGTCTCCAACCGTCGAAAAAAGGAAACCCTCTCACCAACAGCGTTAGGCGCATAAACCGCAACGATCCGAAACTTGCTGCTGTCAACGGCAACATCGACTACGACCAACCGTCCTTCCGCATCCGTATGAACAACGCGCACTGTCGCGGACAGAGTGCGTCTCACTAGCAAAGAGACACCACAACTACGAGCATTGCCATATGCTGAAAACAACTCAAAGTCATCAGTCAGCACATCACAATCCCCGTACGAACAGAAGTGGGTCTCCTCGATCGCAGCAATATCTACCTTAAGGTCCACGAGATCCCTCAGCACGCGAACAGCCTTGCTTCGGGATCTCATGCCCCTCACGTTCAATGTAGCCAAGTTTAAAGCCATTATCCTTGATTTAGATGTCGCAAACGGGCCTAAAGTCCTCGGGAGTGAGGACGCCGAAGGCCTGACCAAGACTGCCGGTCAGCAGTTCGGACGAAATCCGTCCGTCTCGAGCCAGACCTCCCACGTCCAGGGGAAAGGTTAGCTTTAAAGCCCGAAAAAATGAGGGATGAACATAAATGGGGACCCTCCCCTGACATTTTGACGCTAATTTACTTGATGATGGGTGCTCCTCCTCTATTAATTTTACACCCGGTATGGCGTCCTTTGCTGCTTCCAACATTTTCCAGAGGGCTCTTGCCCTGCTACCCTTGTCTTGTCGGACGAAGGTGGTTATCAGCGGGGCTTTCTCGAAGTTACGGGGATCTTGTACTTTCTTCCCGTTCACATGCGTGAAAGCCTCTAATTGTTTGAGATACTTTCGCTGCCTAATATTCAGGTCGGATTGGACCAGCGAGGCATCCGCCTCACAGATTCTAAGTCCCGGTAAGAACGGGAACTTTTTTGATCTTTCCTGTCTCACCGGTGCATTTTTGTTTTCTTTATGGCCAGATTTGTCTGGTTCTTTGGGTTCGAGCTTCTTGTCAGCAGAAGCCGAATTCTCCTCGGGGGTGTTAAGAGGGGGAGAGTTATTCTTCTCAACCGGGGGTATTGGGGTTTGGGGCGTTTCGGGTTGAGAGTGATCTTTTTCCTTCCTTTTTCCTTCCACCTCACCGTTTTCTTTTTTCTTCTTATGTGTCTGTGTCTCTTTGATAGACTTTGGCTCCTCTTCACCCTCCACAGCCATTTTCTCCTCATCGGTTCCACCTCCCTCTTCAGATTCTGAAGATTGAGCCGGGCACTTCCTTTTTTGAGCCGGTGTTTTTACTGGGGCCTCCTGCTTTTTTCCTTTCTTGGAGACCACCTTGCTCCAACCTTGTTCCTCTTCTGTTTTCTCCTCTTAGGGATCTACTCCTTCCGTTACTGCTGGAGTTTCTGCTTCTGTTACTGCTTCTGTTACTGTAGGAGTCACTGCTGGAGTCACTGCTGGAGTCACTGCTGGAGCCACTGGAGGAGTCACTGCTGGAGTCACTGCTGGAGTCACTGCTGGAGTCACTGCTGGAGTCACTGCTGGAGTCACTGCTTTAGTTGGGATTTTTGCAGCTGGTTTGGTTGACATTTTTTCTGGCACCACCGCCGGTTTTGATGTTTTTGCCGGCACCGGCGTCGGGGACTTTACGGGCTTTCTCTTCGGGCACTCTTTTGCCATATGCCCCGGCGTCTGGCAGTGCCAACAATGTGGCCTCCTCCCTTCCACAATAATTGACATTGTCCATTTTTCGCACTTTAGCTGTGCTGGAATTTTGTGAAAGTTAGTGTAATCCACTCTAACTTTAAGTACATACTCCCCGGTTAGTATGTTACGGGGACCACGGACCGGAAAAACCGCCTCGACGTCACCATACTGCGACATAATTGCTCCTAAGTGGTCGGCGCTGACGCAGCATGGGACGCCGATAATCTTGACGGTCGTCCGTCTTTTACTAAGGTACTCAGGCTTGATCTTCAGCCCCCTCCATAGGATATCTTCCCTTGCTATCTTCTCGGCGTCTTGTTGGGTAGGAAGCAGGATATCCCACATTGCGTAAGATTGGCGCAAAACGTAAGTTGTCGGGATCTTCAGCTCCCCCAACATTTCAAAGATTTTTTCTTTGAGGAGCCCAGTTAGCCCGTTTTTGTCTGTGGTTACCAGTGAGACAATTCTTTTCCTAAGATTCTCCAGGGTACCGGGGACGAGTTTTAGTGTACTCCCGTCTGTGAGTTTCTCATATTTTCCCCTGAAGAGCTCACGATACTCGTCTGGAGACTTCTGGGTCTGGGGTCCCCATCCTGCTGCGTTTCCAGGTAATGATTTTTTTGCTGTGAGTTTCTGTCTTGGTGTGGTGTGAGATTTGGACGTACCCCTTAGAACTGGCCAAACCTCTGTTGGCGTTTTTGTCTTCTTTTGTCTAGTTTGTTGCTGATCGTCGGTTTCTGAGCCGTCGGATGACGAATCCCCCGAGGAGCACCCAAGAAATAATTTTGGTGAATAATTCCTCTGGGCTACAATTAAGTCGAGAGATTGACTTTTATGCAATTTGGAGGTCTTTTTTTCCGGGAAAAAGGGAACATCGTAGTACGCCCTAAATTCGGCTTGCGAAAGCATGGGTATTTGTATATTGGAGGGAAAATCCCCGAACCTTAGCCCTGGGTCGTCATCGGACCCGACAACCCCTGATGCGGTACACGGACCTGGGACGTACTGGGACGTGTCTCCCTCTAACGAAACCTGCATTAGAGTGCCGCTCGGTGCGACCTCCCCCATCACGACTGGGGCGCACTCGGGTGTGCAACCCCCCTGAACCTGAGCTGGAGTGCCGCTCGGTGCGACACCCCCCATAACCGACGCTACTGGAGTGCCGCTCGGTGCGACACTCCCCGACACAGGCAATGAGGTGCCCTGCGTGGCAACACCTCCTGGGGCGCACTCGGGTGTGCAGCCTCCCTCCATCACGACCGGGGCGCACTCGGGTGTGCAGTCCCCCTCCATTACGACCGGGGTGCACTCGGGTGTGCAACCCCCCTCCATTACGACCGGGGCGCACTCGGGTGTGCAGCCCCCCTCCATTACGACTGGGGTGCACTCGGGTGTGCAGCCCCCCTCCATTACGACTGGGGCGCACTCGGGTGTGCAGCCCCCCTCCAACACGACTGGGGTACACTCGGGTGTGCAACCCCCCTCCATCTCAACTGGGGTGCACTCGGGTGTGCAACCCCCCTTCACGGGCACCATCATCAGATCGCACTCAGGAGTACGACTGACCAGGTCTAAAAGGGTGCCCTCGGCGGTCACACCCTGGTCGTTGCTCACCTCCGTGGCAACTCGAGCTTTTGAAGCCTGGCTGGCTTCCATCGAAAAAACTGGTCCTAATGAGGGGCAACACCCGCCGATTCGGAATCGAGGAGACCGTCACCGAACCGGTACGTAAGTCTCCCCGAACCTGCCAGCTGCTTAAGTGTGCCACTCAAAAGGACGCTGAAAAAGAAACAAAGTAAAAATAATTAATGGCCCAAGAGGGGCGAACGAACCTGACTGTCGGACTAGACCCGCCGATTCGGAGACGAAGAGACCTTCACCGTTTTACGGGTTCGTCAGTCTCCCCGAAACCTGCCAGCTGCTTAAGTCAGCCCAACAGTCAGGGAAAAGAAGAAAAGAAAAAGTCCCAAGAGGGGACAAAAAGGTGACAAAAGCCCCAAAAGGGGGCTTGGTCAAAGAAAAACGCTTTCAACCTATCCGCAAGGCTAGGTAAGCGGGATGCTAGTCTTTGGGAAAATGAGAATGTTTTATCTGAGAACAGATACTACACTCTGATCTTACCCAAAAGGCTGAGTAAGCATCCGAAATTGAAATTTATTTATCCAAATAATATACAGAATACATTAAATAGATGTGGCACAAGGCCAGAAGGGGGTATGGGGGGGAAAATGGGGGTCGGGGGTCGTCCACTTTGTCTATAAATACCCTAGAAACTAGTTTCAGTCACCATAATACCACATTCACTCTATGGACTTAAGCTACTTAAAATATCCCCAGGTGTTTGAAATGAATTTTATTTACAAAAAAGTATTTACATGTGTGATGATGGGAGTGGGAGAACAAAAAACTAAGCCTTAAATAATCCCCCAAAAATAAATAAAAATAAAAGGGATAGTAAAAATAAAGAACCAAAGAAAATGCTAATTAAGGTAAGTTAGTAGGGTCCCCCCCATCCTATCTAAAGTATGAACTGCTCGCTGTCTTCCGGTAAAAACCGAAAGCAAGAGAGTCAGCTCCTAATTGGGAGTGGGCGTTTCTATATGGGGCAAAAGAAATGGAGGGATGGGTTTGTCGGGATGTGCGGTGTCCTCCAGGATAAGAACTATTAGGGCGGGTCAGGGATATAAAATAAATTAGGGAGCGGGCATCCTGAAGGAGTTCTGACACCTAAAATAAAGATGGGGCCAAAGAGCTCATTTACACTACTAGCTAATAGGGACTAAGCCAAAAAATTTGAGGGTCAAGTTAAGGAAATGTGATCCTTTTTCGGAAAAGTGACCTAAGGTCGCTGTGTGCCATGCCTAGGCAGGGAACACGAACTCGAACCTATTCCGCGTGAACACGCATAAACTAGCGGTGTGTATCCACCTACTTTTAAAAAGTGAAGAAGGCAACCTCCTTCTATCAGATTTGATTTTGATTTTAAGCTGGTGCTTAAAATACGAAATCAAATCATAATAAGAAGGCGGCACCCCCCACGCCCTATGTCTAAGCGAGAAGTATACACCACGAGTCTAGCCACGGCTAAGATCGCGAGCAAAACCATACGTTTCTCCCTGGGCCACAAGGGGTCCATGTTGAAGACAACGGATGCTACATCCAAGCACGTCACCCGATCGGGGGTGATGCGAGCCGTCACCTCGTTGACATACGTCCAGAATTCACGAAGTTTGGAGCAGGTGAGAAAGGCGTGCTCCGCCGTTTCGATCTCATCTTCCTCGCAACGTGGGCAAAAGGGGTCCATAACCAGACCAATCCTGAATCGTATGCCATTGAGGGGTACCGCATTTCGAACCTATCGCCAGGTCAGAGAAAACTCAGTATTGTTGAGATGGCTCCGGCCTGGCGCCCAATTCCACTGAGAGCGAGCCTCCCGCTCCGACAATCCCAGCCGCTCCCCAAGGGGATCCGAAGCGGTCCCCACCACTAATTCCCGATATAGTGTATTCCTAGACCGGGCGAGGTCACTGGACCCCGACAGCACTCTGAGCGCAGCTCGGCATTCGTTGAGGAACTGCGATTGACCCCTTGGCTTACGTCGGCATTCGGCCAAGTGGTCAGGGACGAGGTTAGGAAAAGCGTTTCTAACCGCAGGGCCCCACGCAGACTCCTCTGTCAAGGTTCGGCTCAGGAATGATAACCGCTCGGCATACAAATGGCTTTCCAAGCAGGGCATTCCTAAGCCTCCCACATCAGGACGTTGAGTACAGACCTGTCTACGGACTAGCGGCTTCCCCCTTGCCCACAAAAGCGAGGAAAGGAGACGCGTAAAAACCGCTCGGCGGTCCGCAGGCAGAGGTAGTGCAGCCAATCGGTAAAGGATGAGCGAAAAGACGTACGTGACGCACGCCTCAGCTCGACCTTTAAGGGAAAGCCCCCTTCGAAGCCAAATCCTTACAGACGCTTCGACCTTAGACTGTACTTCCGACCAGTTCTTATCAAGCTGGAGACCCGGTCCGAACCATACGCCGAGGATCCGAACCGGGCCATCTGTCCAGTTGAAAAGGCCCGGGAGCGCAGGCGCGCCACTCCAGGCAGCCAACCTTAGGCCATTGGATTTGCTAAGGTTGACTATGGCCCCTGTCACTTTTTCGTACCTTTTGAGTGCCTTAATCACCGCGATAATGTCTCGAAAGCACGACACAAACACGGTGACATCATCGGCATACGCGGATACCCTGGCTCGCGCACCGCCAGGAAGAGCAATACCGCGTAGGACCAGTCCAGGCTCCCCGATCCTAAGCCTGCGGAGAAAAGGCTCCAAGGCAAGGACGTAAAGCAGGGGAGACAGCGGACACCCCTGACGTACCGACCGAGAGACGGCAAAAGACTCCGATCGCATTCCATTCACCTGCACCACTGCCGTCGGCCCGCGATACAAAATGGAGATCCATCTGCAGAAGTCCGGTGTAAAACCGGAGGCCTCTAAAACAGATCCCAGGAACCGATGGTCGACCCTGTCAAAAGCTTTGGACTGATCTAAATTGATCAGCGCGGCTTCGGTGTCGTCTTCTAATCCCTCTATGATCGTGCGCATCAGATGCAAGTTGTTTTGAATCGATCTCCCCTTCACAGCATAATTCTGATCAGGTTCGACCAACTCAGCGATAACAAGCTGCAACCGATTTGCAAGAACTTTGGCCAAAATCTTTAAATCTGTGTTTAGCAGAGTTATGGGCCTATAATCATCTAATTCCCCACCATCTTGGCCCTTTTTCTGAAGCAATGTGATCACTCCCCTGGTGACTTGACCAGGGATAGAACCCTGTTCAAACCAGTGATTGAACACATTGACCAGAATAGGTACGAAGATGTGCGACAGCCTCAAGAACAATTCATAGGGCAAACCATCCAGTCCCGGAGATTTGTCGTAGCCGACCTGCTTCAGTGCAGCCAATACCTCACACTCTGTAACGCGCCCATCACAACTAGCCGCTCGGGCCGCCTCCAGGCGGGGCGAGCCAGCTAAATAGCTGCCAAACTCCTCGACGCGGAGTCCGGGCAGTTGGGTGAACCGCTCCATGAAATGCTCACGAAATCATCGGCAAATCTCCCGAGTCGACACAAGGGTGTGTCCTTCCGGGTGTTTGACTTGACGAATGAGACCGACCGAGTTGCGACGAAGTGGAGTTCTACGCTCTTCCGCGTCCACATTCACGGCTTCGTTGGACACTCTCTTTAGCCTAGCTCTAACTACTTGACCCTCATACCGCACGTTAGCCGCACGTTTCAGGTCCCCCTTAGCTAGATCTATGCCTAGGGAATCCCCCCCAGCCACCGCCCGGGCCAGCTTAGTTTCTAAACGCTTTTCTGCTTCAGCCTTATTTAAGGCGAGGCGTTGGCTATATTGAACAGAAAAGCGCCTAATGCCAACTTTGGCGTTAACCCACCACTTACTCCCGGTTACCGCCCCCACTAATCCCTTTTGAAAGTTAAGAGATAGCTGTTCCCGGAAGTCACGTATCTCCAGTAAGGAGGTATTTAACTTCCAGTAGGTAGCTACCTTGTTTGTCTTAGGACCTAACTCCAGACTGGCCACAAGTAACTTGTGGTCAGAATGGCCTAACCAGTGGAACGTGGGACAAGAGATATAATCTACGTTGCCTCTTCTAATTAGCAATCGATCCAAGTAAGTACTTGAAAGGAAAGTGCCGCTAGCGAGCCACGTCCACATCTCCCGCCTCGGGTGATCGACACGAAATCTGTCGACCAGATCGCATTGTGCCATCAGATCAGACAGACTTGTCTCACACCCATCCGACCCACTAGGTCCCCCCACCTTATCTATCCTGGGATCAAGGATGGCATTCCAATCTCCCACTAAGATTAGCCGCTCCGAACCACCGAGGAACCCCTCCAACCCTCGAAAAAAGGAAACCCTCTCACGAATGGAATTGGGCGCATAAACCGCGACGATTCGAAACATGGCACTATTCACGGCAACATCAGCCACGACCAGTCTGCCATCAGCATCCGCGTGAACAACGTTTACCCTTGCTAACAGAGTGCGTCTAACTAACAGAGAAACTCCCCGAGCAGAACGGTCACCAAATGCTGAAAAAACATCGAAATGTTCCGACAGCAGTCGGTGATCATCCATCGAAACATAGTGAGTTTCCTGTACCGCAGCCACATCTAATTCAAAAGCCTTGAGATCCCCCAGTATGCGGGCTGCCTTGCTTAAGGATCTCAAGCCTCTCACGTTCAAGCTTCCTAGCTTCAAGTTCGTGGCCATCGCACTAGTCAGTGTCAATCAACGGCCTGAAATCCTTGTTAGTCAGGACGCCGACGGCATGCCCGATATTGCCAGTGAGCAATTCTGACGACGCGCGGCCGTCTCGGGAGATGCCCCCGACATCCAGGGGAAAGGTTAACTTAAGGGCTCTATAAAATGAGGGGTGGACGTAAATGGGGATCCTCCCTTCGCATTTGTCCCTCAGATCGTCGAGGGAGTCGTGCCCTTCTTCCACCAACGTAAGGCCCAGGATCGCCTCCTTTGCTGCTTCGATCATTCGCCACATTGATTTTGTGCGGCGAATTTTCTGTTTCCTCACGAAGGTGATCAGCAAAGGGGCATCCGGGAAGTTGGACGGGTTGGTAACGTCCAGACCCTGGGCCTTCGTGAGGAGCTGCAGCGGCTTGATGGTGCTTCTCTGCTGCGGTGTAAGATCGGCAGCGGCATGATGCAAGTCTGCATCGCATATGAGGTCCCCTGGCAGGAAGGGGAGCTTTCTTGACTTCTCCTTTCGAGCTGAAATCCGAAATTGAAATTTTTGGAGAGATTTCTATTAGTATTTATAACGAATCTACGACAGCACAGTGGTCTATCTACTTATACACTGTTTAAATTACATTAATAAATTAACAAGTAATAATAACTATGATTTTCTTTCAACAAACATTGTATAATACTATTTAACAACTTATTACATGAATTTTGAATATCAAAAAATAATTTTAGACTCCCCCAAGCCGTTTTTCTCTAATTCAACATAGCTTTTAGACGCCATTTTTTTTTAACCGAAAATTACATTAATTCACTTCTTTTGGCTAAGATCAAGGTGTAGTATCTGTTCCGATGGATACTGCACTCCATAGACTGGTATCGTCTTGGCCTTCGGGGCTTCATTCCGCCGGTCTATGGGTCTGTCCTGTGCAGTTCTAGGAGGTCCACACTCCCAGGCTTTGTCTCCCCTCTTTGGGGAGGAGTAAGTTTATTGCTTACTGAGGCGCCTCTACCAGGGGAATCGCGACGGGGCGGCCCAGGCAATTTTTAATGGCCAGATTGCTAACCTTCTCGGGCGCTAGCTTTACAAGTCCAACTTGAATTTATTTGTTAGAGAATAGCTAAGGAAGAGCGATAACTCACGTTTAAAAACACAATTTAGGTTTTTAAAACAAGGTTAGAGAATATACATAACATATAAAAGCGTATTCTTATGTAAAATTCACATCTTCGTTCCCCTTTGGACTATTTTGCAGATGAAAAGGAGGGAGGATACCTAAGTAATTTCAGTAGTGCTCATGAGGCCTCCTTGATTTTCAAAGTACTCGGCGTTGTCCGGGAGAAAAGTGCTCAATATCCTAGATAGATAGAGCTACTGTAGTGATAGGTTTGGAACATATTTTAACGCCATCTTCGTTCCCCTTTGGACTATTTTGCAGATGAAAAGGAGGGAGGATACCTAAGTAATTTCAGTAGTGCTCAGAGGGCCTCCTTGATTTTCAAAGTACTCGGCGTTGTCCGGGAGAAAAGTGCTCAATATCCTAGATAGAGCTACCGTAGTGATAGGTTTGGAAAATATTTTAACGCCATCTTCGTTACCCTTTGGACTATTTTGCAGATAAAAAGGAGGGAGGATACCTAAGTAATTTCAGTAGTGCTCAGGAGGCCGCCTTGATTTTCAAAGTACTCGGCGTTGTCCGGGAGAAAAGTGCTCAATATCCTAGATAGAGCTACTGTAGTGATAGGTTTGGAAAATATTTTAACGCCCTCTTCGTTACCCTTTGGACTATTTTGCAGATAAAAAAGAGGGAGGATACCTAAGTAATTTCAGTAGTGCTCAGGAGGCCTCCTTGATATTCAAAGTACTCGGTGTTTTCCGGGAGAAAAGTGCTCAATATCCTAGATAGAGCTACTGTAGTGATAGGTTTGGAAAATATTTTAACGCCATCTTCGTTACCCTTTGGACTATTTTGTAGATAAAAACGAGGGAGGATACCTAAGTAATTTCAGTAGTGCTCAGGAGGCCTCCTTGATTTTAAAAGTACTCGGCGTTGTCCGGGAGAAAAGTTCTCAATATCCTAGATAGAGCTACTGTAGTGATAGGTTTGGAAAATATTTTAACGCCATCTTCGTTCCCCTTTGGACTATTTTGCAGATGAAAAGGAGGGAGGATACCTAAGTAATTTACGTAGTGCTCAGGAGGCCTCCTTGATTTTCAAAGTACTCGGCGTTGTCCGGGAGAAAAGTGCTCAATATCCTAGATAGAGCTACTGTAGTGATAGGTTTGGAAAATATTTTAACGCCATCTTCGTTCCCGTTTGGTCTATTTTGCAGATGAAAAGGAGGGAGGATACCTAAGTGATTTCAGTAGTGCTCAGGAGACCTCCTTGATTTTTAAAGTACTCGGCGTTGTCCGGGAGAAAAGTGCTCAATGTCCTAGATAGAGCTACTGTAGTGATAGGTTTGGAAAATATTTTAACGCCATCTTCGTTCCCCTTTGGACTATTTTGCAGATGAAAAGGAGAGAGGATACCTAAGTAATAACAGTAGTGCTCATGAGGCCTCCTTGATTTTCAAACTACTCGGCGTTGTCCGGGAGAAAAGTGCTCAATATCCTAGATAGAGCTACTGTAGTGATAGGTTTGGAAAATATTTTAACGCCCTCTTCGTTACCCTTTAGACTATTTTGCAGATAAAAAGGAGGGAGGATACCTAAGTAATTTCAGTAGTGCTCAGGAGGCCTCCTTGATTTTCAAAGTACTCGGCGTTGTCCGGGAGAAAAGTGCTCGATATCCTAGATAGAGCTACTGTAGTCATAGGTTTGGAAAATATTTTAACGCCATCTTCGTTACCCTTTGGACTATTTTGCAGATAAAAAGGAAGGAGGATACCTAAGTAAATTACGTAGTGCTCAGGAGGCCTCCTTGATTTTCAAAGTACTCGGCGTTGTCCGGGAGAAAAGTGCTCAATATGCTAGATAGAGCTACTGTAGTGATAGGTTTGGAAAATATTTTAACGCCATCTTTTTCCCCTTTGGACTATTTTGCAGATGAAAAGGAGGGAGAATACCTAAGTTATTTCAGTAGTGCTCAGAGGGCCCTCTTGATTTTCAAAGTACTCGGCGTTGTTCGGGAGAAAAGTGCTCAATGTCCTAGATAGAGCTACTGTAGTGATAGGTTTGGAAAATATTTTAACGCCATCTTCGTTCCCCTTTGGACTATTTTGCAGATGAAAAGGAGGGAGGATACCTAAGTAATTTCAGTAGTTCTCAGGAGGCCTCCTTGATTTTCAAAGTACTCGGCGTTGTCCGGGAGAAAAGTGCTCAATATCCTAGATAGAGCTACTGTAGTGATAGGTTTGGAAAATATTTTAACGCCATCTTCGTTACCCTTTGGACTATTTTGCAGATAAAAACGAGGGAGGATACCTAAGTAATTTCAGTAGTGCTCAGGAGGCCTCCTTGATTTTCAAAGTACTCGGCGTTGTCCGGGAGAAAAGTGCTCAATATCCTAGATAGAGCTACTGTAGTGATAGGTTTGGAAAATATTTTAACGCCCTCTTCGTTACCCTTTGGACTATTTTGCAGATAAAAAGGTGGGAGGATACCTAAATAATTTCAGTAGTGCTCAGGAGGCCTCCTTGATTTTCAAATTACTTGGCGTTGTCCGGGAGAAAAGTGCTCAATGTCCTAGATAAAGTTACTGTAGTGATAGGTTTTGATGATATTTTAACAGCATCTACGCTGAAAAGGATGGGGAAATCGATGTAATTTCAGTAGTGCTCAGGAGGCCTCTTTGATTTTCAAAGAACTCGGCGTTGTCCGGGAGAAAATTTCTCAATGTCCTAGATAGAGTTACTGTAGTGACAGGTTTGGATAATATTTTAAAAGCATCTACGCTGAAAAGGATGGGATCATCGATAAGAGTGATTTCAATCGTGCTCAGGACGCTTCCTTGATTTTCAAAGTACTCAGCGTTGTCCGGAAGAAAAGTGCTCAATATCCATAATAGAGCTACTGTAGTGATAGGTTTTGAAATTTTTTTAAATGCCATCTTCATTCCCCTTTGGACTATTTGGCAGATGAAAAGAAGGGTGGATACCTAAGTAATTTCAGTAGTGCTCAGGAGGCTTCCTTGATTATCAAAGTACTCAGCGTTGTCCGGGAGAAATGTGCTCAATGTCCTAGATAGAGCTACTGTAGTGATAGGTTTGGAAAATATTTTAACGCCATCTTCTGTTCCACTTTGGACTATTTGGCAGATCAGAAGGAGACAGGATACCTAAAGGAATTCAGTAGTGCTCAGGAGGCCTCTTTGATTTTAAAATTACTCGGAGTTGTTTGGGAGAAAATTGCTCAATGTCCTAGATAGAGCTACTGTAGTGATAGGTTTGGATAATATTTTAATAGCATCTACGCTGAATAGGATGGGGGAATCCATAAGAGTGATTTCAGTAGTGCTCAGGAGGCCTCCTTGATTTTCAAATTACTCGGCGTTGTCCAGGAGAAAATTGCTCAATGTCCTAGATAGAGTTACTGTAGTGATAGGTTGTGATAATATTTTAACAGAATCTATTTTGCAGATGAAAAGGAGAGGGGGTCAGTAAGAGTGACTTCTGCGGTATTGCACTCGGGGAGGTCTTCTGCGGTATAGGAACCTGAGGCTTCTGCAGTATGGCACCAGGGGAGTGCTTCTGCGGGATAGAAGCTTGAGGCTTCTGCGGTATGGCATCAGGGGTGCTATTGCGGTATAGAAACCGGGGGGGTGCTTCTGCGATATAGGAACCTCGGGTTTCTGCACTATGGCACCCGGGGAGTGCTTCTGCGGTATGGCACCCGAGGAGTGCTTCTGTGGTATAGAAACCAGGGGGGTTCTTCTGCAATATAGCAACCAGGGGGCTACTTCTGTGGTATATCAACCGGAGGGTGGTTCTGCAATAGGGAACAATGAGGTGGTATGGCACCCAGGGGGTGCTTCTGCCGTATGGCACTTACGGCAGGTGCTTCTGCGGTATAGAATCACAAGGCTGTTCGGCGTTGTCCAGGAGAAAAGTGCTCAATATCCTAGATAGAGCTACTGTAGTGATAGGTTTTGAAAATATTTTAACGCCATCTTCGTTCCATTTTGGAATATTTTGCAGATGAAAAGGAGGGAGGATACCTAAGTGATTTTAGTAGTGCTCAGGAGGCTTTCTTAATTGTCAAAGTACTCTACATTGTCCGGGATAAAAGTGCTCAATGTCCTAGATAGAGCTACTATAGTGATAGGGTTGGATAATATTTTAACAGCATCTACGCTGAAAAGGATATGGAATCGATAAGAGTGATTTACGTAGTGCTCAGGAGGCCTCCTTGATTTTCAAAGTATTCGGCGTTGTCCGGGAGAAAAGTGTACAATATCCTAGATAGCGCTACTGTAGTGACAGGTTTGGAAAATATTTTAACGCTATCTTTGTTCCCCTTTGGACTATTTTGCAGATGAAAAAGAAGGGAGGATACCTAAATGATTTCAGTAGTTCTCAGGAGGCTTCCTTGATTTTCAAATGACTCGGCGTTGTCCGGGAGAAAAGTGCTCAATGTCCTAGATAGAGCTACTGTAGTGATAGGTTTGGATAATATTTTAACAGCATCTACGCTGAAAAGGATAGGGGAAATCGATAAGAGTAATTTCAGTAGTCCTCAGGAGGCCCCTTGATTTTTAAATTACTCGGCGTTGTCCGGGAGAAAAGTGCTGAATATCCTAGATAGAGCTACTGTAGTGATAGGTTTGGTAAATATTTTAACACCATCTTCGTTACTCTTTGGACTATTTTGCAGATTAAAAAGAAGGGAGGATTCCTAAGTGATTTCAGTAGTGCTCAGGAGGCTTCCTTGATTTTCAAAGTATTTGACGTTGTCCGGGAGAAAAGTGCTCAATATCCTAGATAGAGCTACTGTAGTGATATGTTTTGAAAATATTTTAACACCATCTTCGTTTCCCTTTGGACTATTTTGCAGATGAAAAGGAGGGAGATTACCTAAGTGATTTCAGTAGTGCTCAGGAGGCCACCTTTATTTTCAAAGTACTCGGCGTTGTCTGGGAGAAAAGTGCGCAATATCGTAGATAGAGCTACTGTAGTGATAGGTTTGGAAAATATTTTAACACCATCTTCTTTCCTTTTTTGACTATTTTGCAGATGAAAAGGAGTGGGGGGCAGTAAGGGTTATTTCAGTAGTATCTTCTGCGGTATTGAACCTGGGGAGTGCTTCTGCGGTATAGGAACCTGCGGCTTCTGCGGTAGGGGACCAGAGGAGTGCTTCTGCGGTATAGGAACTTGAGGCTTATGCAGTATGGCAGGCGGGGGAGGGGTGCTTCTGCGGTATAGAAACCTGAGGTATTTGCGGTATGGCACCCAGGGTGTGCTTCTGCGGTATGGCACCCGGGTGGTGCTTCTGCGGTATAGAAACCGGGGGGGGTTGCTTCTGCAGTATAGCAACTGGTGGGTACTTCTGTGGTATAGCAACCGGAGGGTGGTGCTTCTGTGGTATAGGAGCCTGAGGCTTCAGCGGTATGGCACTCAGGGGGTTTTTCTGCGGTATAGGGGTGTGCTTCTATGGTATAGCACCCGAGGGATTGCTTCTGCAGTATAGGAACTTGAAGCTTCTGCGGTATAGCAGCTAAAGGTAGGGTGCTTCTGTGGTATAGGACCACGAGGTTTATGCGGTATAGCACCTGGTGGGGGTGCTTCCTCAGTATAGGACCACGAGGCTTCTGCAGTATAGCAACCGGGGGAGGGGGGTTTCTCTGGTATAGCAACGGGGGGGAGGGGGTGCTTCTGTTTGTATGGCACTCAGGGGGTGTTTTTGCAGAATAGGAACCTGAGGCTTCTGCGGTATGGCAACCAGGAGGCTGCTTCTGTGGTATGGCACCCTGGGGGTGCTTCTGCAGTATGGCACCCAGGGGGTTGCTTCTGCGGTATGGCACCCAGGGGGGTGCTTCTGCAGTATAGAATTACGATGCTTCTGCGGTATAGCAACCAGGGGTTGGGTGCTTCTGCGGTATAGGACCACGAGGCTTCTGCGGTATAGTATTCGCACTGGGCCGGTGATAGATGCGTATTTCGCATTCGCACTTGGGCTGCGATAGGTACGTAAGTATCATTCACACTGGGGCAGCGATAGGTACGTATATAGCATGCATACCGGGGCGGCAATAGGTACTTTTATAGTATATGCACCGGGGCGGCAATAGGTACGTATATAGTATGTGCACTGGGGCGACAGTAGGTACGTATATAGTCTGCGCACCATTGTGGCGATACATACGTATATAGTATGAATATCGGAGCGGAGATAAGTACCTATATAGAAAGCGCAGATAGAGGTGGTACTTTTTATAGAAATATGTCATACTATTGCCCTGGAAAACGTAGGAGAAATGGTGGGGAAGAAGCAGCTTTCGCAAAATGCAAAATGAGAAAGTAGCGGTGAAATGGGGCGACCAGGGAAGAGAAAGGTAGAAAGATAAAGAGACGGCTATAGAGGAGGGGGGAAATAGAAGTTTGAATTTAAAGATGTTACACACGCGATTTCTCTTCAATTATATGTTTTTATGACCCCGAGCAACGCCGGGTAGCCCCGCTAGTTACATATATAATTAAATATTACGCTATTATTTGTTACTTTTTCTTAATCATGGAGCACTGTGCTGCGGTTCTCTCTAACTGACCTAACATATATATATATATATATATATATATATATATATATATATATATATATAAAGTCAGTTCATATTATATTCCAATAACCATGGTCGTATTTTATTTTTATTTTTTCACATTTCCAAAAAATATAAAATTTCTGTGAGATATATTTGTTTCGGTTCGTTTTATTTGTCTTGTGCCAAACAACATTTTAATGTCAATATCGTCTCTGTAATCATCATCAAAAACATCATAAAGAGTAAAAAGTTCTTGGATTAAAGTGTCTTGAAAAACCTACACTATACAGTAGTTCATTTTAGGGTGAAAACAAACAAAAAAACAAATAAAAAGAGAGAGCAAAAAACTCACACGTGGGAGTGCCTACTAATACGCGGTTTTGCATTTTTCGTTCAAAGCTAATACATCCTAAAATTTGTGCGAACAATTATAAATTTTAATTCAGTAATATTTCCTAAAATAGCTAAATAGTTCTATAATTTATTTATAAAAATTCTAATTCACTTCAAGATAATTTTTCTTCCTTACTAAAGTTACATCAATGTTTATTTAGGTCATTTGGGTACGACACTCATTCAAAGTTCAACATTTTAGAGCTAGTTTCATAACGTCAGCCGTCCATTTAAGCAACTATTAAAATTATTATACTTCGGTATTTTTGTGGAAGATATATAGTATTTACTAATAAATCTTTTCTATCAATATCAAGATAAGCTTAATTTCCCAGAATTCTTTACTCAAGTGGTAGGTTTCTAATTAAATGCGAAACTAAGGGATGATTTTTCACTCACGACGAAGATATCTTTCAGTTACCCAGACATGATTCCAAAATACCGAAGGGGGTTATTAAATATTTATTTATTTATTTTATTTCTTAAAGTATTATGAGGATTCAAAAGTAGTTTTGTACGGGCATCTGTACCTAAAATTAATGTTGACTACGTTTTAAATCTAATTCGCATAGCGATAAGCACGAATGTAAATACTATGTTTCACTTTAATTCCATGCTTATATTTAATATTAGGTCGTGTGCATTCTATTATTTATTTATTCATTCATATGTCTATTAATATATATATATACGAAGATGTTTAGTATCTATTAATAAATCGTATACATATGAACTGACTTATATTTTGCTCTGTTATCAATAATTGACAACCATTGGGCTGAATCTTTTTAAGGAGACTACAAAGGAAAAAGGATCTGATGCTATATGCTAATACATATATTGTCGTTAATAATTATATATATATATATATATATATATATATATATATATATATATTGACAGCAAGGAATAGAGACGTTTGTGACATTTTTGGGGTGGAATGAAATCGAAAAAGTATAAAAACGAGAGGATATCATTTTTTTTAAATCAATGTATATACTAAGCCGGCTTTCGTCCACACTAATCAGATTATCTACGTGGAAGTAATTCAATCAATTACGACTAACAACTGAAAAAAGTAGAATGAAGACCAGTGACAAGTCCTCGAACTATATATTAAGTCAGTCAAACCCTCCTTTTGTAAACAAAAGGAGTGGCTTCTAGGACTCAATGTGATCGACTTGTGACCCTTCTCCCTCATTTTTTTCTCCTAAACTTGTCACTGGTCTTCATTCTACTTTTTAAAGTTTTTAGTCGTAATTGCTTGAATTATTTCCACGTAGATACTCTGATGAGTGTGGGCGAAAGCCGGCGTAGTATATTTATGAATTTCATTTTATTATTTCCTCTCGTTTTTATACTTTTTCAATTTCATTCCACCCCAAAAAATGTCATAAACGTCTGTATTCCTTGCTGTAATTAAATTTTGTACCATGAAAAATGTATATATATACATATATATATATATATATATATATATATATATATATATATATATATATATATATATATATATATATATATATATATATATATATATCTATATATATATATATATATATATATATATATATATATCAGAAAGACAGAGAGGCAGACACAGAGATAAAGGAGTAGTACTATAGATTGCAGTGGTCAGTGCATTGCTTAGAACTTCCCCGCTAAAATAGATGGTTTGATATAATTATGTAAGCTCAGTATTAGGCCATAAACCATATAAAACAATATGATGAGGAAATTACAGTTTTTTTCTACATAAGTTTGGGTGTCCATAGGCTTCAGACACACACACATGCAGACATGATCAACTTTCTTAACTAGATATAGATACACGTCTGAAATCGAAGCAGGACAATCGAGACGTGCGGTGCAATAAGAGACATAATGAAAGTCTGAGAACAAATGACACCAAGACACGAAAAGTGAACTGAGGCGAGCGTCACCGCAAGTTTATAGACGTTCACTTGTCATGTTCTGTGTTCAAGTAAATTGAGCGCGTATCAAATGTCGTTGTCGATTGTACATGTACGAGTAAATCATCTGACAGGCCAATGGCAGAGCGCGCTTTTCAAACCGTTCGCTGGCTCAATTATTTATTGTTTCTTTAGGATCTAACAGATATAACAGGACACGACTATTTCTTGGGTCCTGTATAATGATAAATATTAGTTAGCAATGACGTTATGAAATGCATGCGCCGGTGAGAGCGCTAGAGGCCGGGGGTCTTGTGTCAGATTCTCGTAGATTCGAAATAAAAAAATAAAACAATGTAAGATTGACCTTTAAAACAGAATACCCAAATACAAAGTACAGAAAACGATAGCGAAAGAAACTTAAAAGATACGTGAGTATAAGGGGTCGGTAAAAGTCCAGAATAATTAACACTTGATGACTTGTAAACGCTCACAACCACCATATAATTTACATCAAAAGTATTAAAATGATATTCTCTACTTAAGAAGCTACGTTTTAACTTTCATAACACTTTTTATGTCACACTTTTTCTTCTATAAAATATGTCTTCTCTTAAAGTACACGAAACGGTAGCGAAAGGATTTACAAAGTCAAAGGTTTACTATTGTAATGTATCGGTAAAATTCCAAAATAGTTAACACTTGACAATTCGTAAAATAAGAACAACATATTATTTATATCAAACGCATTAGAATTTAATGATTTACCTAACTAGCCGAATTTTAATGTGTATAACATTTTTAATGGCATACTTTTTCTTCTCTAACATTTGTCTTCTCGGCAGCCGATTTTAATGGTGCCATAAGATGCTTACATGCATTGGCAGCCCGTAAATTGTGCGTGTTGATAAGACAGAATATATAGAAGAGAAAGTGTGATATAAAACTGTTATAAACGTAAAGTCTTGGCTAATTGGGTAGAGAATTAAATTCTAATGCGTTTGATATAAATTATGTGGGGGTTTCGAGATTTAGAGTGTTAACTATTCTGTACTTTTACTCAGGGTTCTTATCTACTTGCTCCACAAATTCGTCTATTACAGTTCGACTCAGGAAAGCTAGTGTCTCGGCATGTCGATGACTTGATAAGTCACCCATACCCAAGTACAGACCCGTCTGCGAACCCTCGGCTTCCCACTCTTCCAAAGAAGCGAAAAAAGTAGTCGCGTGAAAACCGCTAAGCGGCTTCTAGGTGGAGCAAAGACTGTCTGCCAGCAATGGGTAAGAAGAAAGACGTAAGTAGCGCGCGAGATTGCTTCGGAGCCAAGTCCTAATAGACGTTTCGATCTTTGTCTGTATATCCAACTAAGTGAGAGACCTGGTACAAACCAAACGCCAAGAATTCGAACCCGGCATTCCGACCAGTTCAAAAGTCCCGGCGCTGTAGCCGCACTGCTCCAGGTTCCCAATCGCAACGTGCAAGAGCCTTAATCACTGCTTCAATGTCTCGAAGGCTCGACACAAAGAAAGTTATATCATCAGTGCATGCAAAAAACCTGGCTAGTCCTCCGCAAGGCAAAGCTGTTCTACGCATGACAGTATTTGCTGACCTGTTTCTGAAGCGGCGAAATAAAGGGTTTCAACGCTAAGACGTAAAGCAGGGATGACAACGGGCATCTCTTTTTAACAAACCGAGAAACTGCAAACGATTCTGACCGCTTTTCATTTACTTACACCACTGCAGTCGGCTGGCGATACAAAATGGAGATCTATTTGCGGAAGTCCGGATTAAAACCGGCGGCGTCTAAAACAGATCCCAGGAAACGATGATTGACACTGTCGAAAGCTTTGGATGCTGTGTCGTCTTTTAAACTCACTTATGATCATGCGAACCAGCTGCAAATTGTTGTGAATTGATACCCCCTTTCATCGCAGAATTCGGATCAGGCTCGACTAAGCCACGAATAACAACCTGCAAACGGTTCGCAAGAACTTTTTGCAAAATATTTAACTCTCTGTGAAGCAGCGTTATATGCCTATCATTATTTAAATCCAATCTTGCCACAGATGGACTGCTGATAAAAAACAATGGTTGAACATGGACGACAACCTCAAAAACAATTCGTATTGCAGACCTTCAAGTCCTGTTTATTTGTTGTAGCCAACTTGCTTCAACACAGCCAAGACAACACACACCGTAACCCTACCATCACAACAAGCTGATCCAGCCACATCAAGGCGGAGCGAGGCAGTTAAATAGTTGCCAAACTTCTGGACGTGGATACTGGTCAGTTAAATGAAGCGCTACTCAAAGTGATTTCGAAATCCCTCACAAATCTCCCGAGTTAGCTCCAGGGTTTGTCCATTCGGGCTATTGATTTTTGGAATATACCTATCCGAACCACGACAAAGTTCTTCATTGTGCATAACGGAATTCACGGCTTCGTTAGATAGATTGTTTAACCTATCCCTAACTACGTGAACATCATCACGCTCGCATGCCTTGGGTTTATAGGTCCAACTAACTTAGTTCTATCGTTAGGAATGCTGCTAGCACAGTCTGGGTCAATTTAGTTTCTAAGCGTTTTGGATTCCAAAGAGAGTAGATAGGCGCGCAACCTGTACTCTCAACATTTCGTTCAAATACTGTCACCACAATCTTGTCTAACTCTCAAATTCGCTATGCGCACTGTTCTATATACTCAGTCAAAATCACTAGCCTCCACCCAGACTAAATCCTCTTGGCTAGCACGCAATTTCATTGGTCGCTAACAACCATTGGCCGACCCCTCGGGGCCGAACTTGTCGTGTCAGTCATTTTACCTTGTTTCCGTCTGGTCTAAATCTTCACGCTAACTTCTAATCCTCTTTTGATCTACATCTGTCACCTATGACAGTCGTATACTTCGAGCTAACTCGTTTGAGTTTTCCTCATGTCACAACGGTTTCGGCGTAACAGCGTTTTACCCTGCTCAAGAGTCTCAACATTTGTTCTCCTCAAACTCGAATTTCATAACCTGTGTGAACAATAATAGCAATTATATCGATACTAAATGTATATATAAATATTTCGTAGGGTATCAAAACGTTGCCATACATTGTTCATATTATTATTTACGGTTGCATTATTATGCCATTAGCTGTTAAACAAGTATCAATTATAGGAGAATTCTTTTATGCAACAATTACAGGAGGTAGTAGTATTATAAACACTCATAAATGTAGTACAACTATTACGTTTACTATTGCCAATCATTTTTAGTGTGTTCATTTGTTATGAAGTGTATGTTATCAGTGCAACAATAACCAAGTGTTATGTTGTTTCTATTGATATTTTTATAGCTTATTGTTTCTTAGGAAAATTGTTATGTAATATACTGAACAATATATATATATATATATATATATATATATATATATATATATATATATATTACGCATTAAATTGCATGAGTTTTTTGTATATTCTATCATAAATATAAGGGTTACATTCGTTGAAAACCCTGTTGTCGCTGTTTCCATTATTCTTTCTCTTACCACTATCAAAGGCGTCGCTTCTAACAGTGACTCCGATCTATCTTGACATTCAAATTACATCCAATTTCAAATGTCTTACTTTAAATGTCACCTTTGCTATTATTTTTGCGGGTTATTTCTTTGGTGAGCAATATTCCCGCTCCGACCTAATATGTCATCTATTCGACAGTTGCTAAAAGGTAAAAATGTCAAGCACCTGATTTCATATGAGTTCATTTACATTATTTCAATTTTGTTTAAATTGTAAAAACGGTTTTCATTTGTACAGTGACCCTTTATGCATTTAACTACTGAAACACTAATGTCTACCGTCAGAGAAGAAATGCAAGAAGTTCATGCATTAGTATAGTAACAATATGAAAGATACTGAGAGTTGACGGGGAAAATGAAAATATATATATATATATATATATATATATATATATCGTTGTACAAGATAAACTCCTAAACTAATTAACCGATCATTATGCATTTCTGAATATATATTCTCGGCAACACTGTAGGTAACGTGGGCACTTTGTTTTGTTTGGTAAATTTTAACATTTAGGGGGTTCATGTATATAAGGTTAGGTATATATATATATATATATATATATATATATATATGTTTATATCTTTCTATCTATATAATTCACGCCTAAACTAATGAAATGATGATTATGAATTTTTTAGCACAGCTTTTATGCGTAAAGGTGGGTAATGTGGGTTATATTCATTTAAATTCAGTTTTTTTTACAAAAGGGGCAAAGTGGCGGTAGAAGCCCTTTGTAAATATCCAAATACCTCTGATGTTTCAGTTTGTTTGGGGTATTTTAAAAAGGGATTAAAGGGGCATAATATGGGCAAAACCTTTTATTTTAAAATTACAAATATTTCAGAGTCGCATTGAATTGCATCAATAGGTTCATGGCATAACGGTTCTCAATTAATCGTATGGTGGGTGGTTCGCACCGCACAGTGGGTGATAGTATTTATTCTGTCTACCCTTTTCGAGTGGAACAGAACCCTTATGTGACATAAGTATTATTTATTTGAATAAATATAATTTCTTAAATCCTATTTCGAAAAGCATTTAATGAAACAACATTATTTATTTATTAATTCACCAGAATGCGTGTCGTTGTTTTTGTAAACAAATCCGTAATTAAAATCAATTACTTCGTGAAAGTTATGTTTTATTGTTATGAATACTTACGTGACTAACCCATTAAATACTTTAATGAAAAAATTAAATCTACAAGAATGCAGTTCGGTTTCTGACAGGCATTTTTAATAAATATCTTCCTGAAAGTCATTTGTCTTGGTTTAACATGCTCTGCTATTTTTTAAATTATTGAGAGCTTTGGAATATGCATACATCCAAGAATTTTATCAATTAACACTAAAAGAAACATAATTTTTACTCCCGAAAGTGTAATTAACTTATTTCAAGCACGCCGGGATACGTTCTCAACAACCAGTCCGACAGTGAAGTTGTTTGCAGTCAATTTGGTGCTCCCAGGCTTTGCCTTCTCTTTGAGAATGGGTTACTTTATCGCTAATCGCCGTAGGCGCCATTACCGGGGAATTCCGATCGGCCTACTCAGGCAGTGGCTTTTTTAACTTAACACCTGACCTTGTGTCTAACCTCCTGGAGAAGTAAATAAAATAAGTATAAGAGAAATAAAGAGCGACAAAAAGTGTGTATAATATGGGTCAATAAATTATTATAATCCCTGTATATACTTATGAGTGACCGTGTAACAGTATATATATATATATATATATATATATATATATATATATATATATATATATATATAGGCAGCAAGTAATTATTTATGCAAGTCTGAGCACAGAATTTTCGCGTTTTCTAATTTTCTTAGTAGTGTTCTCAACGTGGCAAGGAAGCTCTCGGGTGTCCGGTAGTAGTTGATATAATATGTCTCCGAGAGTTCTTATTTCGGCAATCTCAAACGCTTTCGATCGTCTTGATTGTTATCAGGTATATATATATATATATATATATATATATATATATATATATATATATATATATTAAGAGACTGTGGTTGTAGCTTTTTTTCATTTTGTTAATTTTATTATTTTATCTAAGGTTTTGGCGGGAGAAGAGGGAAAGAAAACGACAAAGAAAGAGAGTGTGGATGAGTCTATTGTGTATTTATGTATTTGTGTAGTTATTGTCATTATTAAATTTGTTAAGTTGTATTATTTAATTTGTTTTTTTCTCGGCATATTTATCTATTTATTCTTTTGAACTATGGAAAGCGCTTGAGATGACCGAAATAAGAACCCACCGAGCCATAATATACAAACTACCACCGGACACCCTAAAGCTTTCTCGTCGCATCGAGAACATTACTAACAAAATTTCTATGTCTAACCTTCAAGAAAAAGACGTGCTACTTTCGATTTTGGTAATACTCTTCATTTACTTACTTTGCTCTTTCTCTATTTTTGGGGGGGGGGGGAGAGACTTTTACTAAGATACGTCATGTAGGTATAAATAAAAAAAGAATATGTTATCTTTACTTTTAAACCATGTTTTCATATTATTCAAACACGATTTTTTTTACTTAAACAGTATGACAGATTTATCCCCCCTTTATGTTTCAAACTTATCTTATCCGCCATCACTTAAGCAAACGAAACTTGTCTATCCTCTTGGTTAACTCCATTTATCTGTCTCTTTCTTCGTTACGTCTAACCTTCTGTGTAGTTTCACGCTGACACGAGTCAGCATTATGAAAGCGTCGCGAATTCTTGAGATCCCTTTTTACTGTTTAAGTGAAAGGGAAAATATTTGTTCGGTTCATTCGCGAATTCTTCGTGTTGCCCGATTGCGTCCATTTTGCCATTTCGCTTCATCCGGCAATTTCGGATTTTATCATTTTTTCGGTTTACTTCTATTCAATTACGATTTTTGTTGTGCTCATTTTCTAAACGGATCCATTTTCTATCTTGCTTGGGGCTGGCGTTTTAGCTGGGAAATTATTTCTGTTGAAAACTAAGTTGACAGGTGGAGTCTATCATATTTTTGTTTTGAAATTTAAAAAGCATCCATGATATAAACCGCGCTTCGCGTGTATTTAAACAAACACTCTCTATATATCTCCCGTTTTTCTTTATATATATATATATACATATATATAATGGGAGAGAGAGCGTTTCTCTTCATATATATATATATATATATATGTATATATATATATATATATATATATATATATATATATAAACTAGAGATGATAACATAAATATATATATATATATATATATATATATATATATATATATATATATATATAATGGGAGAGAGAGCGTTTCTCTTCATATATATATATATATATGTATATATATATATATATATAAACTAGAGATGATAACATAAATATATATATATATATATATATATGCTGAGATGATAACAATAAAATATTATTTTTGAAATAATTATATGACAAAAGGACAATGCGCAATATACGAGATAGAGCAATTATAAAATGAAATGAATAATGAGAATTAAAATTAGAAAAATAGCAATATTTTTTTAATGATCAAATAGGTTAATCAACGGATATATCAATATTTTGTTTTCATTTCTTCTTAAACCCATTTTTTTTTTTTAAATGCAAGTTTTTATAATATATATATATATATATATATATATATATATATATATATATATATATATATATATATATATATATATATAGATATAGATATATAGATATATAGATATATTCAACGGATTTTACAATTTTTGTATGCCAATTTTTACCTGGATTTTACTGCTTTTCGAACCGCTGCTACGAATTTTTATGAAGCCTTGAACGGTGAACTTTTTCAATATTTTTAATCTTTTCTTTTGCATTGGAATAGTTTAAATTTTATATTATCTTTATATTTCTTCAAATTATGACGTTTGGTATTTTCCCTTTACTAACTTTCTGTTCGCACTCCTTTGACGATAACATTTAATTCTTTGAAAAACCATTGCTTAAGGAAGGAATAATGAAATTTTGTTTATTTAAAACCCCCAACTAATGACTTTATAGATATTGTATTTTGTACAATCTTTATTCTCATCTCTTACTAAGTTATATATATATATATATATATATATATATATATATATATACATGTATTAACCCGAAATTTTGGCCAAGCAATATGTAAAATATCAAACTGTGTTCAATTTTAGAATATAAGAGTTTTGAAAAGACAAAGGAACAAATAAAACAATAACATCAATGTTTGGCGCAGTTTTGGTCAAGAAGCCGGTATCTTCCGACAGCCTGATCTGGCAGCACCAGACTTTTTGGAATTGGAATGTTCGTATTACAAAACGTGCTTGTAAATAAAACTATGTTTTTTTAGGCTATTCGTAAAATAAATTGCAAATTCACAATTTAATTAAAAATCTGCGGAGACAAATTTTCAAATGTGCATATACGACCTGTTGTGTAGTTTATAAATCACCCAAAAGTAATGAAAAAAGTCGATGTTAAGGGGAAATGTGTCCTTGTCGTTGTTGCTCGTTCTGTGGTGCCTCAAATCCATTTGATCCGCAACAATTATTAGCAAGATATAACGAAACACCAACAACATAAGAAATACCGCATAAGAAATGATAGAATGTAGCACACGTACGTGGTTTGAACATGATATTTGGGTTACAAAATAGATGGAATCTATTTTCATGAAAGAAGAATTAATATTCTCACGAGAGATGTAATTATAGCTTTATTTTTATGTTGTTGTTGTTGTGTTTTGTATACAGCGTCCTGGGTTATTTAATTATCAAATGGAAATAAATGTTTCTCTTTTTGTTTGTGTTTGTCATAACGTCGACAATGATTCCCTTCATGTCAATGCTGACCCCGTAAATAAACGAACAGATCCAATGTTATCTTATTTATTTCTAGCTGCTTTGTTTGCTATATTTTTATGCAACACTGTGTAACTGACATTTAACGATATCGGCCATTTTTCATTTGGGTAATAGCGAATTTTAAGGTTCAGTGTTAACGATACATATATATATATATATATATATATATATATATATATATATATATATATATATCTTTGGTATTGGCGATGCATTTCTCCCTTTGGTATTTCGTCGAAATCTCGTGAGATTACAAACGCGCGACTCGACATTTCGAGGAGTATATATGTGCACATTTTTGGATCCGAATGCGAAACATTAATAATTCATTCGTATGATTCACAACGACACGGAACTCAAACAATGTCTTTAGGCTTTTCATAAAAAAAACTATGAGAAAAAACGTCCCTGTGTATGTTCGCTGAATTATGTAAGCCACTCTTGCATAATGTGTATCTATCTATCTATCTATCTATCTATATATATATATATATATATATATATATATATATATATATATATATATATATATATATATATATATGGTAATAATCCAGGTGAAAAATATCTATAGGGTGGTAATCCAGAGAATTTACACCGGGTTTATAAAAAGTGCTCAATATCAAAATAGAGCTTTATATATGATTATTTTATTTACACAGACATGTACAAAATCTGCGACACTGGCATGTCGATGTTATCGATCAACAGTTACTATAAACTGAGATGAGAATCAGGCAGAGTTAGAATCCGATCTTAACCTCAGATCATATTTGGAGAGAATGAAATGGAGGGATAGAGAAAGAGAAGAAGAAAAGAAATTTAACATTTCAAAAATTGAGGCCGTTAAAAAATTAAAATTAAAAATCTAAAATATCTAAAAAATCTAAAAACAAAAAACAAAAAATCTAAAATCTAAAATCTGAAACAAACAGGGCAAATAAATAAATAAATAAAAATATAAGGTGGAAAGAGGGGCATATAATGAAGGGAGAGGTGATGGGAAGGTAGACACATAAAGGAAAGGAAGGAGAAAAAGAGAACGTCTGTTAATTCAGATCGAGAGAGAAGGAGGGGGGTAGACATGCACGAATCAAGTGTCAAAAAAAAAACAGACGAGTTTATAAATGTATTTTTTCAAGTGAACTGTAATATTGTGTATATGTATGTATGTGTGCGTGCGGGCAAACCGATCAGACGTGTGTGATTGTTGTGGTGGTGGGGCGGTGATCAAATGCGTCGCCGATTCTGGATTTATATTGTCTTTATAATTTGTTTAGAGTTTATTTGCTTACTATGAATGAATTAATAAATTGAATAAATATGTTCGTTAAGTATAACAGGATTAGTAGTAGTAGTAATAATAATAATAATAATAATAATAATAATAATAATAATAATAATAATAATAATAATAATAATAATAATAATAGATAGCTCTATCAATTGAGGTGAAATAATGAAAATAATAAATGAATAATAAAAATAATAATAATAGTTTAATTTTATTTAAAAGTACTAAAAAATATAACTAAAGAATAACTAGAAAGTGCCGGTGTTATTAATTAATTAATTAATAATAATAATAATAATAATAATAATAATAATAATAATAATAATAATAATAATAATAATAATAATAATAATAATAATAATAATAATAATAATAATAGTAATAGTAATAAAAATAGTAATAATAACAACAGCGACAACGACAAAGATAATGGTGGTCAATAATATTTAAGAATTTATAAAAATAATAGTTTAGGAAAGAAATAGAATAATTAAGAAATATTAGGAATCCTAGGAGGTAGTGATTATCATAATGATTTTAAATAATAAGATAATATTTGCCGATATTATGATATAGGTTAATGTGCGCAATAATGCTGATCATATAAAAAATGTAATAATAGTGGTTTAACCGACAGCAGTAATCAGAGTGGTAATCCCAGTAATCTTAACAATAGTAATAATGATAGTGAAAAACTGATAGTGAAAAATTAATAAATAATAATAGAACAGTACAAATAGTAGCAGTAGTCATAATGGTGGCAATAATAGTAATAAAGATGAAAACAGTACTGACTTTTGCTTCCACTGCCATTGATGAGAATAACGATAATGTCATTATCTATAACTTTATTATTTTATTTCAGTTATTATTATTACCATGATTATTATTATTATTATTATTATTATTATTATTATTATTATTATTATTATTATTATTATTATCATTACTGTTTTCATCTTTATTACTATTATTGCCACCATTATGACTACTGCTACTATTTGTACTGTTCTATTATTATTTATTAATTTTTCACTATCAGTTGTTCACTATTTTTATTACTATTGCCATTATTATTATTATTATTATTATTATTATTATTATTATTATTATTATTATTATTAGTATTATTATTATTATTATTATTATTATTAACAATAATTAATAACACCGGCACTTTCTAGTTATTCTTTAGTTATATTTTTTAGTACTTTTAAATAAAATTAAACTATTATTATTATTTTTATTATTCATTTATTATTTTCATTATTTCACCTCAATTGATAGGGCTATCTATCTATTATTATTATTATTATTATTATTATTATTATTATTATTATTATTATTACTACTACTACTAATCCTGTTATACTTAACGAACATATTTATTCAATTTATTAATTCATTCATAGTAAGCAAATAAACTCTAAACAAATTATAAAGACAATATAAATCCAGAATCGGCGACACATTTGATCACCGCCCCACCACCACAACAATCACACACGTCTGATCGGTTTGCCCGCACGCACACATACATACATATACACAATATTACAGTTCACTTGAAAAAATACATTTATAAACTCGTCTGTTTTTTTTTTGACACTTGATTCGTGCATGTCTACCCCCCTCCTTCTCTCTCGATCTGAATTAACAGACGTTCTCTTTTTCTCCTTCCTTTCCTTTATGTGTCTACCTTCCCATCACCTCTCCCTTCATTATATGCCCCTCTTTCCACCTTATATTTTTATTTATTTATTTATTTATTTTCCCTGTTTGTTTCAGATTTTTGATTTTAGATCTTTTGTTTTTTGTTTTTAGATTTTTTAGATTTTTTAGATTTTTAATTTTAATTTTTTAACGGCCTCAATTTTTTAAATGTTAAATTTCTTTTCTTCTTCTCTTTCTCTATCCCTCCATTTCATTCTCTCCAAATATGATCTGAGGTTAAGATCGGATTCTAACTCTGCCTGATTAGATCTCAGTTTATAGTAACTGTTGATCGATAACATCGACATGCCAGTGTCGCAGATTTTGTACATGTCTGTGTAAATAAAATTTCCATATATATATATATATATATATATATATATATATATATATATATATATATATATATATATTGCACCAGGAAATCAAACACACACACACATATATACATATATATAAATATATATATATATATGTATATATATATATATATATATATATATATATGTGTGTGTGTCTGTGTGTATAGTATACAAATGTATGTTAGATGAATAACTTTGAAATCTTGAAGGTGTTATCCATTTTTTTATTTGGCTTTATTGTGGTAGATAAAAATGTACAATGATGGAAATATTTTGATATTTTATTCATCAAAGATTATGTATGTTTTCGGAATGGGCAGAAATAATTGTTTGTATTAAAGTGTTTTTCAATCAAACCAGGAACATTTTTCAAATTATTATAATACCTATATATTATATAATTATATTATATATAGTAGCAAAACTACCCCTTTTGGGTGGCTGTTGATAAAGTTCAAAGTTCGATAGGATTTTAGAAGTGTACAGTGTTATCATTTGTTCATTTTCATCCCATTTCTGCCTAGTAAGGGAGGAAAAAAGGGTTAATTTTCACTCTTTCCTTTTTGTCGACCTACTAAAATTGTTTCCTCTTCCTCATTCTTCTTCCCTTTACAAACCTTATATTATCATTTTTATTATAACTATTTCATTAATTTCTATAATCTTCGTATTTCAATTTATAAATAAAATAGAAGATCCATTTTGTCAAATGAGACGGAAAGCAATGTTCCATTTTTTGATAAAATATCAATTGATTAAAAATTGGCCTATTATTTATATCAAAATAATGTTTAATAATTTAAATGGGTAAATAAGGCACCTATGATACCTTTTAATACTTGTATATTTAAAGGGAAAAAAACCTCTTTTGTACCCTAAAATTATCCCCATTTCTTTTCTTGGAATATATTTTGAAGCTATATTTATTTGCTCATAGTGATTGAGGCAAGATGTATCTGCCTCTGATGAATCACATAGCAACAACTAAGAGATAAATTCGTAATGGAGAGTGACACCGAAATCGGCTTAACGACAGACAATTAATCCTTCCTCATTCATAGTAATTTTTACAGTTGTAAAATTGTTAAATAAATCATGTTATATTATTGATATCCATAGAATCGTTTTCATCCATTTATTTCTTCATATTTGCGTCTCACCACTCACACACCATTTTACCACTTAATAAGATTCAAACAACATACATTTTAGATAACCTGTTTCTTTCCGGATACATAGAAAAACAGAATGGTGACTAGAAATAATAAGAAAATAATACTCAATTCAGTAAAGTAATATAAAGAACGTTATAATATTTTAAATACCCTATATAAGCTAACATTTTGGAATATTTATTAATTGATGTCTAATACGTATTGTTTAAATTCACAAAAACTGGAGGAATCTGAATTTTGATAAAGGGCTACGACACACATGTTGTCACCTTTGCACAAAACTTAAGAAAAAACTAAATATACCCACACTACACACTCTTTCGCCTAGAACTGTGTTCCAAAATTCATAATGATCGGTTCATTAGTGTAGGTTTCAATTCTGTAAATATAAATATATAAACATATAAACAACGCTTACTTTGTATTATGATTATTAAAACTACTGTTCAAGTCTTGAAAATTCCGAAACATAATCTCCAACTTCATAAACATATAGATATAAGAGGCGCGATTTTAAATGTTTTACTTACAATATTTAAGACAGTGTAGACGAGTGCATCACTTTGTGTGGGAAAGAAAATGTTCTAACGTGATATTTGAATGACAGGCAAGTTTCCTTCGCGCTTTTCCGAGAACGAAAATGGCGGATGTCATGTTCGTTGCGATAGAATAATTGCGAAGCTAATATTTTTCAAATAAATGTTTTAAATATATAGTCTTCATTGTTGCCGACGTTTATGTTGTTTCTCTCTATCAGAATAAATTTAAACGGAATTCATTTTAAAAGCATTAGCAAGGATTGAAAAAAGCAAAGACATCACATTAAAAAAAGGAAAATAATTCATTCAATTTTAAAATGTCATTTGACATAGACACCTTTCTAGTTGTCATCCAACTAATTCATCCAATTTCTCTCCAACTATTCACTATTCATTATATATATATATATATATATATATATATATATATATTCTTTATTTTCATTTTTCCAATATTAACATCCGAGTAAAAGATAATACTTTTTCCGCCTGATTAGATCTTTGTTTCTAATAACTATTGATTGATAACATCGACATGCCATTGTAGCGGCTTTTATTACATGTATGTATAAATTAAAATAATTATATATATATATATATATATTATTTCAAAAATTATTATTACATGATTTATAATAATTTATTCCGAAACCAAGTCATGCGGTTTACAATTGTTTAAACATAACGCGCATAGTAAACAAAATGTTCAGGTACTATAAAGAACAAATGCTTATCTTCAGGGCCGAGATGTAAGCACAAAACGTCCGTGAGATGAAGTATGTAAGAAGTTCATTTGTCTATCACTCTAAGATTTCCCCACAATATATACTGATCTTGTGTCCTGTTCTGCTCTCGTGGGAGACAAGTATCTGAAGACATTAAAGAGTACACATCAGTACCGTAAGTAAATTATACGCTTCCGGCATATGAACTAACTAAACAAGTTCCTTTAATATAGCAATTACAGCCTTGCATTTCAGATTAACTACAATTACTCGAACTACATCTGACATTGACCGCTTGTTTATATAACACGATAATAACAACCATTACGGATGTGCTGCAGTAAAATTACAATCCAGGAGACAACCAACTGACAACACTAACACAACAACGTTTTATAGAAATAAAAATTAAAAAGAATAATGACATCCCCCTATTTTTCTCCTCCCTCTAAGAATAAACATTTGACCGACCATTATCTAGCATACGTAATATCTCATTTCCGGTTTCTTCTCTCCTTCATTTTTCTATATTTCTTTTTTTCTTTTGTAACGATATTGCTCATTTGTATATATATTTATTTTTAAGTTTCTAATAAATTAATTAATATTCTCTAATATCCATTTCTGATTTGTATTTCTAAATTTCTTCTATGCATGTACTCGTTTTATCTATAGTATTATCATTTTAATTATTAATAACATTATTTAAAGAGATGTCATTTAACAAACACAAGGATAGAGGTTTAAAAACTTTTAGGATTTCATTTTCACAGGAGATAATTTACATGAAAATTCCGTCAAATGTCGCTGTAATGTGGAGAACAGATCTTAGCCAGAAGGCAAAGGCACCATAAAAAATTATGTGTTTTTGACAAGGTATTTTTAAATGAAATAAATGAAAAAATCTCCATTTAATCGGAATATCTTTTAATAGGATAGCTACTGTAGTATCGCTTATGAGTGTTCGTGGGTCATGATATCATCCTCTTAGTCATTACTTCCTACCTGAGGTCAGTGCATGTAGTTAGTTTATCATATCATGCCCTAAGAATAAAGAACTCCACTCTACTAAGCTTTTTAATTTACAAAAGCGGGATACATTACAAAAAATAGATTCATTTTTTAAATCGTTAGAGTTTATATGTTTATTATTCTATCTTTAATAATAAAAGCGAAAAACATAAAGTAACCATTTAACATTTCTCGGAAATATATAATTCTTTTATTTTGGTCAATTGACTTCCCTTTTTTGGCGATTGTCAAGAATAACCAATAGAAAAAAAGATGAGAAAAAGAAAATAGCCAACAAATCAGTCACAAAAGGCATAAAAGTTACTTTTACTATTTACCTGCGATTTCTTTTGTGTTTTAAA
>OY744531.1:52954699-52979699 GCA_963556195.1 Sepiola atlantica
TAAGAATAAACAAACTTATGACGGTTTTAAAAATGGAAAACTGAGCACGGTGTTTTCCAGCGTTGTTGTTTACATATTTAACGTGCCATATTTAATTACCGGAGGGAGGGCGGACACTACTGATTAAACAGCCAATCGGCTGCTTAATCAGATCGCCATATTTAATTACTGGAGGGAGGGAGGACACTACTGATTAAACAGCCAATCGGCTGCTTAATAAGATCGTCCTATTTAATTACCGAGGGAGGGAGGACACCACTGATTAAACAGCCAATGACTTTGCAATTTTAACAGTACTCGAGTTGAAATGGTTTAGAAAACACGCCAGTTATGATGAAAATGGCTTTAATTAATTGTATGAATAATGTTTATTAATATAACCTTATCGGAAAATATTGTAAATACATATGTAAATTGGATAATAGCAGTTATAAGTGTATATTTGTAAATATGAATTTAATTGAAGGTTTAAAGGAATGACTTATGTTAATAGGAACACCCATCTGTTGTCTGAACGACTTTTGATGACAGTATATAAAGAATTTCAAAAAGATTAGTTTCAGTAAAATAGTCATACTGGAGTTTCGGCTTCAGACAGACAGACAGACAGACAGATACATAAACTCCATTATTAATAGATGTCATATTTGCATAATTATTTTTGAAACCGTTCACAATAGATTAATGTTTAGATTAATATTCAATCGTAATTTGATTGTTATATTTTTGTTCTATATATGCAATAGTTTCGTTGATATAAACAGAAATTAAGTAAAGCGATTTAATAGGAAAATGTATATCTTACATCACTCGCAAGAATTGATGGCAAGCAACATACGGAAGAACAGAAAGGAGGAATGCCTGGTTTGCGTGCTAGTTCTTTCTTTCTTACTCTTATGTCTTCCTCTTTATTATAGATTTATAATTCAATGATTGTTTCATCCCGGAGACAAAACGCGTCGCATTTGTGTTTACATGTTCGTTTCTGGCCTTTAGGAGCACTGACTAGATTTTCCCCAGCTAAATTGTAAGTTAAAATAGCTCCCACTCATACACACACTCACCCAATTGCACAGGCAAATTGATTTCTCGTTTAGTTTGATTCTATTACAGTCTTTTTTTAAAATACATTTGTATCAAAATTACCAAAGTGTTAATGTTTATCTATTTATACGAATAAATGCGAGAGTGTTATTCTTTTGTTGGCAAGATACTTATTAATAAAATGTTTATTATTTAAAATGTAGGTTTTAAGTATTTTATGTAGCAAACGTTGCAAAGCGAAAGCGAGCAGGAAAAGCGAACTTGTATATATATATATATATATATATATATATATATATATATATATATATATATATATATAATTGATAGTTGTATTCCATTAACCCCAAGAACAATTAATCCGAAATCATAATTTCGGTGTCCACATCAATTTCCTTTATTTCCATATTTCGAACAAACAAGACCCTGTTATCCTTTTATTTTTTAAATTTTTTTACTTTATTTTTTTTTTTTTTACAAAATTAAAACATTTTCTTATGCGCGTTTCACAGCAAATTAAAGAAAAATATATAGACTTAAGTTTAACTTTACTGATAATCAGAACAAAGAGTTCATTTATAAGTAATAGGAATATATATTATTCCAAACACAGGAGAAAAGAAGATGGGGAAAATCCAAAACGACTTCACTAAAAAAAGGTGGCAATCCAAAAGACATGAAGAATGGTGAGAAAATCCAAGGACCCTCTCAAGGAAACAACAGGCGAGATTTGAAACGGCTCCTCAAACAATGGCTTCTAACTTAATCCCAAACCGAGCAAGCCTGAACTTACCTTAACTGCTAAGCCGAACACCAAACTATTATGGAATAAGTTTCCCCAAAGAAAACTTAAAAACCAATTGCTGAATTATTATTAATCCTGAAAGTAAAAACTACTTATTAAAATAATTTTAATGAGAAAATACGGTAGGCATTCTGCTTTAAAACATTAGATCTGCAATTAGATGTCTTAAATTAAAAAAAGGTCAATGAAATTAACATGTATATGATTATTTTTTTAATTTTTAACGAAAATAAAATTAAAATTATAGTGAATAAAATTTATTATTTAAGTATTTATTTTGATTTTCCAATTAAATTCACCCAAACAAATTCAAAAAGCTACTTTTACATAAAACACATTCATTCCTTTGAGACGAAGGGACACATTTCATTTCCAAATTTACGAGTTACTTTCCCTAGACTAAATTTAAATTTAAATTAAGTATGGATACGAAAACCTTTATTCTATATTTAAAATTTAAAAATAGACCATCCATATTGTTAAGTGTATGTAGTTGATTCGATATCCCCCCCTCCCTCACACCGAAAAGATATTTATACTAAAGATTCCTAGTATTGTAATTTCCAACCAAAAACTGCAAATTATTCACATCAGAAAATCAAGTATAATCCCAATTTATCAAGCACATATTTGCACACCTACCCGACACTGACCCAACTTAATTCAACAATTAACAGTTCTGATTCTATAAATTCCATAATTTACACATGTAGTTATATGTTCATTCGGCCTAACTTCGTTATATAGTGCCTTATTAAATGTAATGCCTTACTAAAAATAATGATTCATCCATTATTTCAATAAATTCCCTCCCATTTATATGAATTCTAATATAGGATTTCTCTTTAATAATATTTTGATAGTACCATACATGTAGCGGGAACTACTGAAGGTTTCCCATCCAAAACCATATGTTTATACTTACAGTGAATCACATACTAAATTGCTATCTATCTGAACTAAAAGACTTATTTAGTTTATGATTCCTCGATATAGTTTCTGGTCGATATAATCCAATTAATATAGCAGATCTACGACAAAGTTCTTATATCACCCCCTTAATGTTTATATATCCTCTATTTTAATTAATTAGTTATAAGATAATCGATGGTTAATCAGAGTTCAATGCATATTACATTGAAAATATACGGGGGTTTAATATTTACTCATAATCTACCGATAATTATGAATTATGGAATATATATTCAAAGCAACAGGGTGAGCAATATGAACACGTGATCTATTGTAAACTTTAACATTCATATACTGTTCTCCACAAACTCGCACCTCCCATAAATAACTTTTAAAATAGGCTTGATACGAAAAAAGTAATAGCGAAAAGAATTACTCTATATCACATTTGAATTATGTAATAAAATTCTGACCGCGCGTGAGTGCCAATAATATTAATTATGGCGCACTGAACGTAAGTATGAATTATGGGATACATATTCTAAGCAACACGATATGTATCGTGGGCACATTGTGTTTTACTAAACTTTGCCATTGCGGGGGGGGGGGCTTAAATTATACTCTACCCTCCCCATACACACCGACGATATATCCTGAAAAACTAATGCGATCATGTTGCTTATACCAGTCCTGTGACGAGTATGCTAATATATATATATATATATATATATATATATATATATATATATATATATATATATAGATAGATAGAGAGATAGAGAGAGAGAGATAGATAGATAGATAGATAGATAGATAGATAGATAGATAGATAGAGAGTGAGAGATTAAGAGATAGATAGATAGATAGTATATTCAGCATTGAAATATAGTATATTAGTCTGAAATAGTATAGTAAACTGAATTGAGCATTAAAAATAGTAATAAGATAGCTTTGACTACAGGCAGGCATATATATATATATATCTATATCTATATCTATATATATATATATATATATATATATATATATATATATATATATGCATATATATACATATGTATATATACATATATACGTATATATATATATATACATATATATGTATATATATATATATACACATATATATATATATATATATATATATATATATATATATATATATACCAGCAGAGCTCCCAGGTATTGCCCAGGTTAGAGTGTGGGATAGCATCATATCATGGTAGGAAGAGTTTACTTTAACAGCGACCTTGATGCTGTCAGCTAGATATCTTAGTCACCGAGCTATTCAGATATATGTTAATATCTTTAAACTAACGCTTATAAATAGATTAATTTTATTGCGCAACATGTTTTCAAATTGTCATTAGCTTCTTTAACAGGGAAGCCATAGATGCTATACTACGTCCATTATGTTCTCATGCAAATTGTGCATGTGAATACAATTATAATTAAAGAACACTTCCTCGTATGTCTTCGTTTTTAGGGGCAAACATACGCAGGCAGAGAGGTGTTCTTCTTGATTATATATATATATATATATATATATATATATATATATATATATATATATATATATATATATATATTAAATTTGAAACAAAAGGAAAAAAGTTCTCAGTGGAGGAGTTATGCCCCCAGGGACCGTCTTAATATAATCAGAATTTTCTGAAATGTGGGGAATCGACATCATTTTCGGTCATTTACTTATGGTAAACATTTTATTTGAATCTAAGGACAAACAGTTTTCAGTGGGGGGTGGTTTTGCCCTCGGGGAACCCCCGCGTTGTAGTGATATATTGCTTATATAGCCTATAACCTTCACTGACAGGTTTGTAGTAAACATATTCATTTTCAAGCAATACTGTCCAGCGGTTTGGGTGAACATAACACACAAAGATCACGCGGACACACGCACAGCCAGAATTACTATTTAATATATATATATATATTAACGTTGTGGATCCCGGTTTTGAATCTCGCTATATTTCGCTATGCTGATGAGTTGTAGACGGCGAAACACGTGTCATTATATATATATATATATATATATATATATATATATATATATATATATATATATATATATATATATATATATATATATATATAGTGTCCATATCATTATGTCTAAGACGTAGTAATTCACTGAAGTTTGATATGAAAAGTGGAATGTGCCAAATAAAATTCGTATTCGGCACACCAAAAAGAAACTAACCGTTTTTATTGGGTAAGTACACGATTCTAGTGCGAGTAGTAGTCAATCTTGATACATATCGCCTATCAAAATGTTATATTATGTTTCTTTAAAACGATATGCCTACATGTAAAAGCATAAATACAAAAATTGGAATATTTGGAAACACTTATATTATAATTCATTTCTATTTTGTTTCTTGTAATGAGAGTTCATCTGAACATATATTGAACACGTCATATGTATACATTCTTCTGGCTCAATTCTATTCGGTTTCAGAATTCATATCTGATCGATCGGTTTTGAGACGCAGATTTTGTTTCTGTTTTAATCAAATATACTTGCAAAAATATGCGACAAGAGGGAATGCTAGTATATATAACGAACGACCATATACTACACTACCCCCTCTCAAAGAAGGGGATAATGCCTAGGAAGATGGTATCATGACGAACGAATATATACTGCACTACCCTCCCAAAGGAGGAGGAAATATCTGGGAGGATGGTCTCATGGCAACAGAAAAGATAATGCATTACCCCTCTAAATGAGAAAGTAATGCCCGGGAAGATGATTTTATCATAACAGAACAGAGACTACAATACCTCCTATAAACAATAGATATGGTATGATGACGACAGAACAGATGCAACACTTTCCACTCAATAAAGGAGGAGGTAATGTCTGGTAGGATGGTATTATGATGAACAAATATATACTACATTGCCCCCTTTTAATTAAGCCTTAATACTTTACTTTGAAATAGAATAGTAAACTAAAGTCAGCATTAAAATATAGTAATAGAATAGTTTTGATTTAAGACCGACAGATCCACAATCTCCATTATTTATTGAAATAACAATATAGTTTTGGTTTCAGTCAGGCATATACAATATATCAATTATTTATTGAAATAATAGCATAGTTTCGGCTTCAGACCGGCAGATACCAGATCTCTATTAGCAATAGATTTCATCCACATACATTGTTTCGCTGTATCACAGCTCTTCAGTGTGGCTAGAAAAGGAAGTTGTTCAATCTGAGAGCGAAACCCAATTAAATTTACATAGAAAAGTTCTCTCCATCTCTGGACTCTAAAGTATGCATTTTTAATTAGACATTTGCAAATATGTTTCCAGGCGGTCCACATGTAATCGAAAAACAGAGAATCTCATTTTCATTTTTTATTGAAAAAAATAACAACTTGGTTAGAGATTTGATATGATCGACCATTATCTTTAAATTTTGCGTGATGATGTTTTAATGGTTACCTTCGATTGTGTTGTTTGCTCTCACTAACTGCACAGCTTCAGTAATAAATAGTGCAATTAGACTTTGAATAAAATAAGTAAAGGTATTTTATATCGAAAGAGCTCCTGCTATTTTACCTAGTGTGTTAACTGTTTCGTTATTTAATACAAATTTTTTTCTAATATTTTTAACTCGAAAAGAAAATACTTATTTAAATATACTAAGATGTAGTTTGCTTAAAACATCATGTCTAATATTGTGTGGTCGCTACAAAAGCGAGTCATTATTCAAACAGTTATTTATGAAGTTTTTCAAATACTAATATTACAATACACTCACAGATGCTCAACAAATCACGTCTTTGCAAATCAAAGAATTGAATAACGCAGACACAATAATATGTAAACAAAATAAAATTTAAACAATAAAATTTACAAACTCGAATTTCTCGCTTTTTTAGCGAAAACCCTGTATGCATATGAAGAAGTATTAGAAGGCTATCACAATGCGAGAAATGGAAATATGTCGGTGTTGAGAAGAAGGACAAAAACGAAATGATTTTGTTTTTAATTTTTTTATAGTAAATCTAACTAGTTAACTCACAACTTCTACAGACTGATATACTGTGTGCTACCGTGTTCACTAATACTTTATCAAATGGTGGGTGTTTCAAAGCTCTTGAAACTCGCGTGGACTGGTAATTTATCTAAATATCCTTTTGGAAAACCTAAAACAAAAACACGTCTTTATTTGTAGTGATAATAACTGCTCTTATCGGTTTAATAACAGATCAACAAAGATTAATGGACGAAACGTTAAATTTAACACATTTATTAAACAAATTTACAGATAGCAAAATTAATTAGATTTAGCTGGATTATAAATGAAGATGTTATTGCGGGGCACTTTTGTTTATCTCGCAAACTTTCATGGTCGACCTCATTCCAAGGGTAGATAACTCTACTTCTTTGAGTGCAAGGTAGATAACTCGTATGTTGCTTATTATTTAAGGCTGAAAGCCTTACAGTGTACGACCACTTACCAAAGCCAATAGCTACTCGAAGATAAAGATTAATGAGATTGTCAGTTAAATGATAAACAACACCATGAGATGAATGGGAACGAGGGTGGAACGGTCACAATTTGATTATTGCAGACGTAATAGCAGTAATAGTATTAGAAATACCAATACTGTTGTGTATGTATGTAACTTTATTTTAATCTTATTTTGTATTCAGGTATAAAATGTATTATATATTGACTTAAAAAACTAATATTCAAATCTGTTCTATTTTAATAAAATAAACTTAAAATCCGTTGGGAAGTTCATGTTTATATTTTCTATTCTTCACTATTTTTCTTTTCAAAGCTCAATTTAATATCTGTTGCGTAGCATACGTTTATAACAACTATATCTAAATAAATATATTTCAACATTATGAATGTGTACTACTGTTTCTATAAAACTATAAGTATTGCTTTAAAAATACTTATTTGTTTCATAAAAATATTGTAAGAAAAATGAAAGTGAATTTCGTAAACAATAGTTTTCATTAAGAAAAATAGGATGAAAATAAATTTGCAATACAAAATATCAGCGTATAAATTTTTAAACATTTATTTATCCCAAACAAGTCACATTGCCACTGAGACGTAAGGGGCCACTTTGAATAAGGGACCATACCTATAGGGGCATCCTCAGTAGGGAGTTGTTAAGCGAGATGTTTGTTCACATTAGATTTAAATATTTTCATGTTGGTAAAGCCAGGGAAACAAAGAGTAGAGAGGGAAGTCTAAAGGCTTGCAATTTAAGGAAAAAAGTTGTTAAAGTAGAAAGCGTTCCGGCCTTTTAAGACCTCCAAAGTGAACGGGTGGGAGTTTTTTTATTATCGAGGCGGTCGAAGGTATTTACGTCGAGAGGGCACCATTGCAACAAGATCGTCGGAGACCATTCTATTGAAGTACTTGTGAAACAAGCACAAAGATGCAAAATTGCGGTGATGGGACAGGTGCTGGAGCTTGGTAGATCGTGTGGAACCTATTAGATCACAGTTTTTTTTTGGATCCTGCTTAAGAGGAAAGGGCTAGTGGTTGGTGAACCAGCCCAGATGTTATAACAATACTCCATGCATGGGCGAATGGTGGCCTTGTAGAGATATAAAAGAAAACTCCCAATATAAAAACTAAAAACAATTATTGATTTATTTTAATGTTGTAAAATGCAAAACCTGTTTGTTAATGTTGTTGTGTTGTCGCAAATAATTCAAATCTAAATAAATAAAAAACAAAATCGGAAATGTCGAATTTAAAATTTCGTAGTTATTTTATTAATAATTCTATATCAAAATATTCACTATACATAATTGAATAAGAAAATATGTTGTTTTGGATGATTAAATAATCGATGTATTGGAATCTATTACTAATAGAGATGTTATATAGGTCTGTCTGAAACCGAAACTATTATATACTATTACTTCTAATAATTATTGAGATTTGATATCGGTCTGTCGGAAGCAAAAACTATAATATTACTATCTTATCACACCGTTAAGTATACTATGTCAAACTAATGTACTATTTTTCGATGCTCACTTCACGGGAGGTAGTGCAGTATTTCTTCAATTGTCATGATACTATCGCACACAGGCATTATTTTCGCCTATTTTTACGAGATCTGTTCTGGCTGTATGATACCAGCCTCCCAGGGATTTCCTTCGAGTTTCATTGGCGTGTAGCGTAGTGTAGTATCCCTTCTGTTGGCATGAGACCATCGTCCGAGCAATATTTCCTTTTGTAGGGAGAATAGTGTAGGATATGTTTTTTCGTTATGATACCATCCTCCCAGACAGGAACTCCCCCATTTAGGAGGCAGTTTATTATATGTTTCTTCGTCATGTATACAGTAAAGAATATGAGACCAGAATGAGCATATATTTGCTACTAATCATAATATATTTACACTGGCTTTTCATAGAATTTCTCATTGCAATTTTCCTGGGTGGTTTTTGTATTGTCGCAAATCTTATCAGACGAATTGATATTTTATCTACTTAAGTATTCTATTTTGATAAAAATTATGTCAACCTATTTCTACTTTTCTAACGCATTCCAAATATGATCTTACTTTTCTGGGGCATTTCGTTCTTGTAGGAAAGCGACATTTCTCTTAAGCGAATATCAACATGTAATACACCAAAGTGTGGAACGTAACCAGTTTTGATTAACGGGTTATTTTTGATTCAGCCACATAGGGATTCGCAAGGAACGGGGCTGTCTAAAAGGGTTAATAGGTAAAAATCAGCCGAACGTGACAACAGAAAATATAAGAGACAATCGGATGAGTAATGCCGTCGTAAAAAAAAGAAGAGTTTTATTAATAATACGATGATCATAAGCGGAACCATCGCTGAAAAGACGCAAATAGAAAATACTGAGGACTCTCTCGTTCTCTGCCCCCCCCCCGCCCTGAAATCATATGTTAACACTAAAAATAGTATTTGTCTAATTCTTACCCCGGTACGACTGGTCGTCGCTACTTGAGGAGAAACGACGGTTACAATGTCAATCATGAGACGAGAGGATAAATCTAAGTATGGAGCTCCAAAATGAATAAAAGAACAAACTCACAATAAAGCAGAGAGATAACCAAATATACACCAAATAGTTTTAATCATACACCATACGGGCTACCTACTGACAACCTCATCTCCATCCCAACTACACATTTACTTTACTCATCTCGCTTATTGGGTTTGGCTGTCACTACTATTTTTAAAATGTTGTATCTCGTATCCAACTCTGTTGAATAAATGCTATTCTTGATACAGTTGTATTACTAGAACGAAATATCGAATCTATAGAAGCGGGATCCTGTGTTAAATTCATGATTATTTAATAGAGCTTTTGCTTGCTATTAGTAAATACATACTTTCCAAGTTTATTATAATAATCAGATGCTATCACAACGAATAAAATAGAATAATGCCCTTTAATCCATGTGTTTTCAATAAATGTACTCTTATCCCCAGAAGCAAAAAACAATAATTTGCTAATTATTAGTAAGTAGTAATTTGACAAATTTACAACACAAAAACGAGTCTGTGGATATATATATTTATATATATATATATATATATATATATAATTTTTTAGATATTGTTCGTTCTTTTTTTTTAAGCATTGAATGAAAATGTAATAAAATGACGTAAGAAGCCCTTTTAACAATGCGTGAAAGATTTATTTCTTTTTTTTCTTTTTTTCCAATTAATTACGAAGGATAAAGATAAATGAAGGAAGAGATATAAAGATGTACGAATGACAACTCTATTTAAACTTCGATTGTTCAATGCAAGGTGTTCTCGATAAAACATGTTTATTTTTCTTTCCTTAAGCCAATTTTATATATATATATATATATATATATATATATATATATATATATATATATATATATATATATATATATATATATATATATATTTAAATATTTTCTTTGTCGTACAAAACTTTAAAATAGCATTGAAGAGACAATATTTATTATTCATAATGAATTTAAGAAATTAAAAAGATGAAAGGGCAGCTGACCGGTTTCGTACCTCGTATTTGGCTCTGTTGAGCGAGGTACGAAACCGGTCAGCTGCCCTTTCATCTTTTTAATTTCTTAAATTCATTATGAATAATAAATATTGTCTCTTCAATGCTATATATATATATATTATCCAGGTAAAACATGAACAGGTAGTAATCCAAAGAATTTCACCCAAGTTTATAAAAAATGACCAATATCAAATGGAGCTTTTATATATGATTATTTTTATTTACACAGGCATGTACAAAATCTGCGACACTGGCATGTCGATGTTATAGATCAACTGAGATCTTATCAGGCAGAGTTAGAATCCGATCTTAACCTTAGATCATATTTGGAAAGAATATGATCTAAGGTTAAGTTCGGATTCTAACTGTACCTGATGAGATTTCAGTTTATAATAGCTGTTGATCTATAACATCGACATGCCAGTGTTGCAGATTTTGTACATGTCTGTGTAAATAAAAGTAATCATATATATATATATATATATATATATATAGTTCACATCAAACAAGACAGGCCGCCACTGTAGACGTAAGGAGATACTGAGAAAAAGTGTGAAAGTTTGGGGGAGTCAACCTTAATTGGGAGCTGTGCAGTAGATATCTTTTTACATTACTTTTAAATTTCTGCATGTCAGTAGTGTCAGAAAAACAGGGAACAGGAAGAAAGTTCCAGAGTCCAGCAGCACGAGGAAATAAGCTTTTGGAATAGAAAGCTCTTCGGCATCTGGAGACTTTTACAGTGAATGGATGGGATTTTGCTGATCTTTGGACCTTGTCTAAGAGGGAAGGACTAGTGGATGATGCACCAGCCCAGATATGGCAACAATACTCTATACATGTGCGGATGATGGCTTTGTAGAAATACAGTATAATGTCAGGGGTTTACTAGACCGGTAGCGGAAACCCACCTTCTTTGCTGCAGCCTTGACAATGTATTTAATGCATTTGTTCCGATTCATGTTACCGGTAAAGGTTAGGCAGAGGAGTTTGAATATTGAACTCTCAGGTAGGGTGTTATTTCCCATGGCCATCGGTGGTTCAAAAGGGCCCTTATAGTTATTGAAACGAATGGGGCTTTGTCTGTGCGGCATTAAAAGTTACCAACAATGTATGATCCCAATCCACTACAGCCTGGATGGTCATTCTCTAAAGATTCTGCCATTTCCTCGGATATGATTGCGTCCGTTTTGCCCACATGACGAGAGTAAAGTGTGGTGTCGTCAGCAAATCTACCTATCTCAGACTCAATGTCACCAGGGAGATCATTTATGATGATCAAGAACCATAAAGGTCCAAGGATAGATAGATCCCTGGGGTACACAAGCATTTATGCCATGTTACTTAGATGAACGGCCATCGACGACAACTTGGATCTTTCTTCAGGTTATGAAGGATCTAATTATATTAAATATTTACCCAGTAATACAATATGAGCGTATTTTTAGGAGAAGCCCTATATGCCATTCTTTGTCAAAGGTCTTAGATATATCAAGCGTTACTGCCCTAGCTTCACCTGTCTGGTCGAGTGTCTGATATATGCGTTCAGAGATGACCGTAAGGATGTCCACAGTAGATCGTGGTTATCAAAATCAATACTGGCGGTCAAAAAGTAGTTTTGCATAACTAAATACCGGGCTATCGCAAGATTGATTAAGGATTCAAAGATTTTAGCTTAAATCAAGAGTAGACTGATTGGGCGGTAGTTCTGAGGATCAGTTCTATCCCCAGAATTATTGACAACTAGTACGACACAGGCACTTTTCCTACTATGGAGGGAGCAAAATTCAGTTAGGCATTTGTTGTAGAGTGTGGAGAGGACAGGAGCCAGTTCAGCAGAGCATTTCCTTATTAAAATTACAGGTATAAGGCTCACAAGCTTTGGATGTGTCAAGGTTTTTCATGATATCTCTGACCCGGGATGGAGTGATGACCAGGTCTTCAAGTGTGGTTTCGGTTCGTAGTGGGAATATAGTTTTGCTAAGTCCAAGGTGAAGTTTGAGGCGAAACACTAGACAAGTAGTTCAGCCTTTTTACGTGCAAACGACATCATTGTTGTTTGATAGTGGGGGGATCGTTGATTGTCTATTGTTCACCACACTGTTGTAATTTTTCCAGAAATCGCGAGTGCCTAGTTTCTGTGACTGAATGCGTTTTTGGTTATCTCTGTATATCTTCTCTTAGCTTCACCTATCATGACCTTACAATTATATATATATATATATATATATATATATATATATATATATATATTTAAATACATTTTTCGTGGTACAAAATATAATAACGGCGAGGAATACGGACGTTTGGGACATTTTTTTTTTAGGGGGGGTAGAATGAAATTGAACAAGTATAAACACGAGAGGAAATATTTTTTTTAAATCTATGAATGTACTAAGCCGGCTTTCGTCCACACTCAGTATTAACGTGGAAGTAATTAAATACGACTAAAAACTTAAAATTTAAATGAAAACTAGTGACACGTTTAGGAGAAAAAAATATGGGAAGGAGGTGCACAAGTTGATCACATTAAGTCCTAAAAAACACTCCTTTTATTTACAAAGGGAGGATTTCATTGACTTGATATAGATAGCTTCCAGGACTTTGAGGTGGAATAGAGAATGCGATCTACTTATGACAGAAAAGCAGTCACTAGTGTACGTCGATGCACATTCGGCGCTATTTATAAGATGGTCAGCAATAGCAGACCAGGATGTGTTGACAAAATTATTTAAATTATTTACTCGGCCCCGGCGTATGGCAGGGAGGATGTGTTGTTTTATTCTGGATCCAAACCTTTGCACTGTTCTTCCCACGTATACAGCATCGCACCGACATTTTAATTGATAAATAATATTACTGATATGTTGGGGTGGGAGAACATCCTTATGAATAGATTTATATCCACAGACACGCTTTCATCTTCTTAAGGTTATTCATTGTGCCTACGAGGGGCAAGCGCACCCGAACCGAAATTTGATTATCCAAACATTAGTCATTACTTATAATGACAGTTGGGCGCTAAACTCTATAAGCTAACTTGCCTGCTGTTGTAAATAGGAGAATTACGTCGCTTATAAACGAAGTTGTTTATTATATGTTGTATATTGTATAATGTATAATATATATATATATATATATATATATATATATATATATATATATATATATATATATATATATATATATATATATATATATATATATAAGTACATTTCGTGTACAACAGAATTGTAGGATTAATTTTAGAGGAAGCATTATTATAATCAATGAAACAGACGAGTGGAAAAAAAAGGAAAATTGTTAAAATTACCTTAAGGCCTCATCGTCTGACCCTCTGAGAGGAAACGTCAGAATAGTAAATTAAAAACTAAAAGTCGAATGAGATATGAGGGGAAAAAACTTATTTCAGTTGGAGGAAACGATTGAGAGGAAAAAAAGGTAAATCTCTCAACGTTATGGTGGCTTTGAATCATTAAAGATCTCCAACTGATGCTTCAAAATCTTTTGTCTACACAGGCTAGGTCGATATATATATATATATATATATATATATATATATATATATATATATATATATATATATATATATATTTATATATATATATATATATTTATATATATATATGTGTGTGTGTGTGTTTATTTTTTTGTATATTTGGATAGCATTTTCCTTGATAAATGTTTGATTAAATAGAAGTGAAAGTTTGTTCTATTTCGGATCTTATTTTTCGAGTTAGTAGACCAACAATCTAATGTTGTGCTACAGTGTGAATAGAAACTCGTCAAATTTGCAAACATTTTCGACTTGCATGAGTCATCGTTTTGCGTGTTATGAGGTTACGAACGTTTTAATACCATATCTGCAGTTTTTTGGGGAAATAGATAAACAACCGCATGGGTTTGGATATCCATCATACATCAGCGGCTCCGACTTCTATTTATGTTTACTAGTTAGGTGTGTGTAAACATGACGAAAACACTTTCTCACCTCATTTGCAGGGGTAACAAAAACATACGCAACACGGACCGGAAGTACTTCATACATTCTCCCCAGTCGTTTTGTCCATCACCAAATAAAGTAACATAGCCGCCAGATTGTGTTCCTCTACTTTTGCGTGTTTCTATTACGGAAGGCCATTGCTTGAATCAATTCACTGTTCGTTTCCGTATTCAAATAAACGTGACTATTCACATACTTGCAGGATTAAAAGCCTTCATCTCCCGTTGTAGGAGTGGGTCGGTTCAGAAACTAGAATCAAAAATATATTTCGTTTATTTATCTTGTCTTTTTCGTTTTCTCCATTCCACAATTTTAGACTTTTCAGTTGTCTTATAGACAAAAAACTTTGTATATTAAACTTCAAATTATTTTGCAAGAACTTTCTGTGACTAAGAATGAGTGGAAACGGGCAACAACTCGGTGAGTGTCTGGAGATCAGAAAAAAACAAAGCAAACTTCATTATGTGAATTATTACCTTGGAGCCAGAATCAAAATCAATGTTGGACATCCATTAAAATAAGCAACCATTTGTTATCGCTTCGAAAATATATTTTCTTTTCTCTTTCTTGTTTTTATTTTTAATTTGTGTTTACCTGATTTTTGTGGTCTTCTTGTCGACTTTTATTATTACCTTTTTATTATGTTTTTTTTTATTCAATCTTTCTTATTCTATTTATTTTATGTCATATTTTTTGTTTTTTATTTATGTTCTTCATCCTGTAAAATAACTATTTCTCTTGTTTTGTTCAGAGTAGCAACGGCAGTTGATGTTGTTTTTACGTATCGACTCTTGATTAGAAACAAAGCTCAAAATGAGCAGTTTCTTTCACAACAATAAATATTATTTCCCTGAATCTAGCTCCTACTATGAAAGCCCAAACACAGCGTTTTTATTTCTATTTCTTGATTTCTTCCACATATAACACACGTTTTTCTTTTTTTCTTTCTTTATTTCCTACACAGATAAACACACACGTGCAAATAACACACTCATTACGAGAAAGACACACGAAGTTCTGCACGCCCAGCGGAGAACATATACACCACTCACCGATCGCATATATACCATTCATACATACATTTTCTCACTTACAAACCAGACACGCTAACATGCAAAGACATCTTCATTCCTATTCCATTTACACGAGCGTAAACACGCGGTAAGATCCGAAATAAACACGTGTATTTAATGTTTACGTACACGATAAACAACTCTTTCACTCGGAATGTTCCTTGGACTTTTTAATTTCCAACTCTTAATTGTATATTGTCTTGATAATTTGTAATAATAATTAGTGTAAGGACGATTAATCAGAATCGGAATCGGTAATCGGAAAAATCCAAACATTTTGGGATTTCGGAATTGGTATCGGAAAAATTTGAGCCGAATTTCCGATTCCAAAGACGATTCCCTTACTTATTTATTTATTTGTTTAAAACTTTATTTTCTATTGCTGGCACGAGTGAAAAAATATAGATAAAAATATCACAGTGGGTTCATCAAAATCTTGGCTACAATCCATAAAGGAAAACATGAAGAAGTTTTTCAGATTAAAAGGAAAATTATATCTAGATTTAAAAGTAGATGAGATTTCTCCACAAAATCCCCCATCCATAAAAATGAAATTCTACTTTTTTAGGCGATTTTAGAATCCGGATCGGTGATTGTATCGGAATCAGAAATATAGAACAGAATTGGTAAATTATTCGAATCGTTCTATCAATAAAAATGATTAATTATTTTTTATGGATACACTTTGCCATTCTTCTTGGTATTGCTTTCTATCTACAATTTATTTATTCGTTAATAATAATAATCCTTGTTTCAGTTATACCTTCAGTCCTTTCACTTACTTTCAGTAAAATAAAAGCAATGCTACATCGCATTGCCGGAGTGCGTAGTAAGTCATTTATTTTTATTAATAACCGGAGCAACTAATCGTGAAATTTACCCCAAAACAACTCGAATACACGAGCTAAATCTTACTTTGCAAAACAAATACACGAGTAAAGTTTTACAAAATAAATAAACTAATCCTCTCTCCTTATTCGTCTCTCTCATGAATCTGTAAATAATGCATGTGTGTGCCCGTATATACATTTTAGTCATAAAACACAAAAATATACAAAATTCCTTCCTTCTTGTTATGCTTACTTACAAAAAAGCTGCCACAAAAAAGCTGTTTTCTAGGACATGAAGAATTACATTATTATTAGTCAATAATAACAGAAATGTTTACGATGAATCCGTTTAATCTACGTGTTTAACGATGTATATGCCATCTGAAACCTAACAGTCACAGAAATACGGACGACAGTGCCTATATAGAGATGCATGGATGATCTAAGAGTGGTATTTTTAAAACTTAAGCATTACATTTGCATTTTATTTTTTATTCGGACTACTATTCTCATCTTGGTTATCTAATTTACTAAATTTCCACCGACATTCTCAACTGGCAATTATCCTAAATAATAAATAAGAATATATATATATATATATATATATATATATATATATATATATATATATATATATATATGGAGAGAGAGAGAGAGAGAGAGAGAGAGAGAGAGAGAGAGAGGTATATAGAAGGATGAAAAGGAATAAGAAAAGCGACGGAGGCTGATCTTTTTTCAATTTTTCAATTCAAATAAACAATTTATTTAATTAATGTTTTCCTTAAGCCAGGTTTTTCAAAGATCAAAATCTTATCGTCTGAGGAAATTGCTGTGATAGATAAGTTGGCGAAAAGCCAAGATTTAAAATCTGAAAAAGTAAAACAAGTTCGCTTTTAGTTCTCTACTTTATATATATATGATGGACTCTCCCGTCGATTTCGACGTATGAGTGCCCCACCGCGCGTGAATTTGTAATTGCAAGTGTTGCGCAATCTCCAACAACCGCTCTCCTGAGTCGGCATTGCTTGGTTAGTAATACAAGACGACTGGAAACAATGCCGAGATAAGCAGAGAGCACATACAGCACCTGATATTCCCAAATGGTCACCAATTTAGTATCGGCCAGGCTCGACGCCGCTTAACTTCGGTGATCTAACGGGAACCGGTGTGTCAACGTTATTGTGCCATATATATATATATATATATATATATATATATATATATATATATATATATATATATATATATGTCTGAACATCGATAATATGTGTGTGTTTTGTATGTAAGCTACGCTACCGCGTGAGTAACTAATGCTATATTTATTGTTTTCGCTCGTCCTGGGGCGGGTATTGTACTGATATATATATATATATATATATATATATATATATATATATATATATATATATATATATATATATATATATATATATATATATATTATCTACATTCTATACGTTTCATCCTTGCGGAATCATCAGTGTAAAGATAACTATTCAAACCATTCGCACGATTTGAACCTCAAAAGTAAAGTCACCTTTAAGTCCAATTCTGAATGCTATAACCAATGAACCTAATTACAACAGCTACACCAATCGTTAGCGCGGCTGACGTTTGCAAGATTCGAACTCACGACCACATTGTATGTAATCTAGAATGTTACCTATGAGCCATGAAAGAATGTACGATTTTTTATCGCTTAAATCGTTGGCATTTATTGTTGTTGTTTTTTTTTCGATAATAATAGCTGTTATGAACTGTATCATACGTTAAGTTTACTTATCTAAGTGATGAGAGAATTTCCCCCCTTACATATATTATATGCATTAAGTCGCTTCCATGTTTAGACGGACTTCTTTATAAAAAACAAAAAACAACAACAACGAATCTCAACTATATATAAGTAGTAATATTTTTTTAAATGTGTTAACCTCAAACAAAGCATATAGCAACTGAAGCGTAAGGTGCTACAGCAGTAGGGTCAGATTTATAAGGTGGTAACTTGGGTGGGGAGTTTGACAGTAAAATATTTGTACAGATAACATTTAAATTTCTGCATGTTGATACGGTCAAGAAAAAAGGAGAGCAGGAAGGGAATTCAGAAGGCAAGCATTCGTGAAAAGAAGCTATGAAAGTAGTAAAATCCCTCGACATCTAGTGACCTCTACAGATAAGGGGTAGAATTGTGTTGCAAGTTGGGTAGGCCGGGGTATTTTCGTTGAAGGGGTACCAGTGCAGAAGTTCATCAGACTTCATTTCATGAAAGTACTAGCAAAGCAAGCACAGGAATGCGACACCGCTGCGATGCCTTAGGGACTGGAGCTTAACAGTCAGTGTGGGATGTATTAGGTAAGCAATACTTTTATTGCACCCTGTCTCTGGGGAAATGCTAATGCTTGGTGCACCAGACCATATATAACAACAAAGCTCCAGGCTACAAGGTTAGGTTTAAAGCTCTAAAAATCCATACTATAATTGTACACATGGAACCGTGGCGCAACGAATAAAGACGTTAGGTTCCATCAGTACTAAGTGACAGTCTAAGGATGAAAGCCCAATCCTCACTATAGGCGAAGATCACTAAGAATAACATATAAATTACTAAACACAAGGTCATGACTGACGAAAATAGAATGATCACAATTAAGATAAATATTCAATCGCAGGCAGCTCGAACACATCATAATAATAGTCGTTATCGTTTACGCCTAAGTAATATAATGATTAACTTCCTTTGAATAATAATTTTCTAGTGTATGAATTGAATGTATCTAAACTATAAAGCGTACCGATTGGTAAAGAAAAAATGTCACTTCTTGCTTTTTCACCTCAAATATTACCTGGATGTGTAAGAAGTGGATCAATAGACAAAAGTAATATTTTACAGTTCTAAGTACGGTGTAGATGGTCTATTCCTGTTTTTAGTCTTGATGTACGTTAATTGTTCTTTCCATGTAAAATCAATGGGTTTATTGAAACATTGTTGGCGTCCAGTCAAAAAGGTACATTACAAGGGGTTGAACATATTCCCATACGTAAAATCCTCTCGAGTAAGATTTAGTTTATTGAAATATAAAGACGAATAACCATAAAGCTTAGATAGGCTTCCATCGGGTTGTATTATGTTTTGATTTTTATAGATTTGGTTTTCTATATTTTACTTCTGTTTCTGGCAATGATAGTCGATAACATATGTTGTTACTCCGGGAAAATTGCGGTCTCAAAAGTGGCGATATTGAAATAATGATTATTGTATAGATTTATCCAAAAATATATACACACACATACACATACACACATACACACACACACACATATATATATATATATATATATATATATATATATATATATATATATATATATATATATATATACATATCTTATATTTGCATTTCATAGACCATGGTGAATCAATCCAAAACCATAGTTTTTATTGGTTTTAACTACTTCATTATTTCTGTACTTCGATATTTTTACATCTCTCATTTTACACACAAAAGTAATTCATTAAAATTTAATATTCATTGCAATCTCTTATGCACACTTCATGGCAAAATTCGGATGACTGTATTTTTCTTCAATTTGTCCAATTTTTTTTGGAGGGGGGGAGTAACCAAAAAACATGTCATAACAAAAACACCGGATGGTAAATACGGCGAACATCCAAGTTAATTTCTGATAAAAACTCGGCAAACTGAATCATATAAAAGCAAAACACTCACTTGGAAACAAGATGATCATTTCAGAAAAAAGAAAAATATGAAAAATAACAAATTCTACTACCGAATAGTAGTTTCACACTTGAGAAAACACAAAATCAAATTTCTCAAGCCATGTCCCCAAAGCTTATATTTACGAAACTAACATAAATAATTCCTGCTCGTAGATCGAAATTTCTCTCGTAGACGAAAAAGACCACTGAAACTCCCGCGGCAATCAGTAAATTATTTTTAGCTGTTATTTATTATTAATTATTACTCCAAAATCTTAATATGTCTTATAAGATAAAGGTTGTGTATGCGAAACTATGAGGATGACCAGCCCCGCAGCAAATCAAGTGAAAATATATTAAAAAAACATTAGTGTAGGGGAATTGAAGTCAAAAAACATATCTCGTCCACTCATTTATTTTTATTTTTTCAAGGCAAGAAAAACAAAATTATATTTAATAGGATTTATAACGCGAGTTTGTTTTATTAATCTATTTAAAACTACGAGATTGACCATCAACCCATAGAGATCTTTAGCCCCACGAAGAAATGGCGGTAACTTTTATTTTTAGAATTATTCCCCCTTGTTCAGAAATTAAGTTCAACCCCAGAAGGATATAGACGTTGCTAATTCGTTGAAGAGTTAATTAACTTGTCACAAGGCAGTGACTCTAATATCATTTAGTAATTCAATGAATTCTAATGTAACTAATACGGATGAAATTAACTTGTTAAATTAGGATGCAAAATCGACTGTGTAACACCTTCTTAAGTTACCCTTCTATCCCTCTCAAAATCCATGTTTGATTCGAATTGAACATAGAAGAAACCCTTCCAGCCATTTATTGAATTAAATCGAACACACCCCTTCACTATCATTACCAATTAGAATGCCACCGTATCAATGATTTTCTTAACCTCCCAACCCTCTGGATAACGCAATACCCAATACATAAAGTTTTACTCCTTAATTCCAAGAGCCCTCAATGCTTAAAGTTCCATTAGAATGTATTGTTTACTGGTTTATATATATATAAATATATATATATATATATATATATATATAAGTCTTGAAAAATAACTAAAAGTGTTGCTATATTTCTAAGAGATTACATAAGACAAATATCTTATTAAATACACACTATCTTACGATTCCTCAGAATATAACTTAATACTGCAGAAAAGCACAATGGTTTACACTTAAGCTTGCGATTAGTCATGTGTAATGTAAGTGATAACGGTATTTATAAAACATCAGAGATGTATTTTAAAACATTAGAGAGTAAAAATCGTGGACTATGAAACCCTATTTATTTTGTTATTCTATAATTGAACCAGTAAAACCATTCGTTATCCAGATAGTAATTTTTTCGGAAAACAATTCAGCTTGGTTTTCTAAGAAAATGATCGATTAAGAAATGTGTTAGGCTTGTCAGAGCGCTTAAAAATAGATCCCATCCTAAAATGACTTTTTATTAATTTCCCTTATTTAGCCTGCGATAATAGAGCATATACATGCACCATAGCGATCCTTCTGTACTGATGTTAAACTACCAGTAAAACTAAAATCTATATATCACTACCCTCACGAGTGTATTTTTACGTTTGCAAAAATATATGCACAGATTACATGGGTTTTTACGGTAATCCGAAAATAATAAAAACTGACAACAACTTTATAGCTAAATATTTAGAGATTTTAAATGAAACGGAATCGGAATCGTGAATTTAGAACAAAATCGGTAATTGTATAGGAATCGGAAACATATTGGAATCGTCCCATCACTAATATATATATATATATATATATATACATACATATATATACATATATATATACATACATATATATACATATATATACATATATATATATACATATATATATATATATATACATATATATATATATATATACATATATATATATATATATATACATATATATATATACATATATATATACATATATATATACATATATATATATACATATATATATACATATATATATACATATATATATATACATATATATACATATATATATATACATATATATATATACATATATATATATATACATATATATATATATATATATACATATATATATATACATATATATATATATATACATATATATACATATATATATATATATATATATATATATATATATATACATATATATATATATATATATATATATATATATATATATATATATATATATATATACAGTATAACCCGGATATAAGATACCCAGATATAAGATACCCAGATATAAGAGAGATTTTCTCTGGTTACGCCTTTCCCAATATAAGAGAGTTCGTTTTGAGTGACAGTGTTATGTCGTAAATCAGACACCCTCTACCTTATGAATTTGCTTTGTGTGACTAAAGGTTGTCGTTGCATTTATTTGGACAGCACTTTCACTTTACCCACTGTTCTGTTAAGTCAGAAGTGTGTTTGTTTATTTTGCCACTGCAAACCGTTTGCTTGCGATCATTGCGATCAGTGATGTCGGCGTCGGCGTTTCAACGAAAAACTCTGAGCATTTCTAAACAGTTGGAGTTTATCGACGATGTCGAAGTGAAGAAACTCAAACTTGCCGCTGCGTCCAAAACGTACGGAATCGGTTATTCAACAGCAGCAAAATTTCTCAAGAAAGAAGACAATCTCAGATGAATGAAAACACTAATCGCAAACGAAAGCGCCAATCCGTGCACAAAGACGTTAACAAAACGCTTACACAATAGTTTACGCAAGCATGTCCTCATGGAGCTACGGTCACCGATAACGTCATTACGCAGAAAGTATCACAACTGTCCGTAAATCTTTAAGTTGATTTTGAACCGATCAATGGCTGGAAGCAGGCCAATAACGTTTCGTTCAAAACATTTCACGGCGAATCAACGTCAGCAGATCACGTTTCTGCCAACGAATTGGTGACATACGTTTGTTCGTGGATATGATCCAAAAGATGTTTGAAACTGTGATGAAACGGGACTTTTCTACAAAGCCATGCCGTCTGGATCTTTGCGATTTGCCGGTGACGAACATTCAAATGGGACAAAAGTTCCCAAAGACAGACTCACGATGCTTCAGTTCACAAACATGGACGGCAGTGAAAAGCAAGCTGTAGTTGTTGGTAAGTCGGCAAAACAAAACTCTGCCGTTTTCTTACTTCGCTAATCGTAAAGCCTGGATGACTAGTCAGCTGTTTACTGACGTTATGAAAACGCTTGATCGAAAAATGATTGCTCAAAATCGAATGATTATTCTGTTTTTTGGACAATGCAACTTGTCATAGCTTACTGCCGGGTACAAATATGTCAAACATCAAATTGTCGCTCATGCCACCAAACACCACCAGTCTCATTCAACCTTTGGAGCAAGGCACCATTCGTTCATTCAAAGCGTATTATCGTTTGGAACTTGTTTGAATGCAAACTGCAGCGATCGATGCTACACCGCCAGTGCCGTTGTCCGAAGTGGTCAAGCAGATCACTGTTTTGAAGGTCATGCACATGATGAAACGAGCACTTTTCATGGTCGAACCGTCAACAACTCAAAATTGTTTCGAAAAGGCCGGCTTTGTCATTGAATCACAGGCAAAGAAATACTCGACGAAAATGATCAAGTTTCTCCACCATCGGGCATGGAGCAAACATATTTTGACGAATGTATCAGCTTCGACGACAGTACACAATGTTATGGAGAATTACTGACACGAACATCACACGGGGTGTATAAAATCGGATTATCAAAATTTTTACGAAGATGATGATGATAAAAGCGTAAGTTCTGAAGTTTCCAAAAGTGAAAAACCAGTTTCAAATTCTCTAACTGCATTGAATGCGCTTAATACTCTGACAGCCTACTTTGAAGCAAAAAGCAGTAATCCTGATGGCGAATTGAAAATGATTTACGGACTGCATGAAAGTGTAAATGATGTTAACAAAAATATTTCTGTACAATAAAAAATGACTGACTTTTTTAAGACAAAATAATTTTTGACAGAATTATTTGTGAAAACTGATTGAAAATTTTTGTCTGTGTTTTTGTGTTTTTCATGTCTATAACTATTAAATAAACAAGTGTTTTGTACGTAAAAAGCATTATATGAAGTGTTCCACTACTTACCTAAACAAAATAGACCAAACCTAGATATAAGAGAAACCCGGATATAAGATACTTCTTCTGTGGTTCCGACAGCTCTCTTATATCCGGGTTACACTAAATAATATATATATATATATATAGTAAGCAATGAAAATATATATGGCAATCAAGCTACACAAAGGCTCCCGTGTTTCATCACCGGGGGGGGGGGATCATCAGGCATTTAATGAAAATATATATGGCAATCAAGCTACATATCCTGACGATTCCCCCCCGGGGATGAAACACGGGAGCCTCTGTGTAGCTTGATTGCCATATATATTTTCATTGCTTACTACCTAGCTCTACTTACGTATCGAGCACTGTTGAAGTAAATACTGAAAACTGATACATAAAAAATGATATCCCCTTATAATATTTTATGTGGATACATGAAGTACTAATATAT
>OY744531.1:52982199-53009699 GCA_963556195.1 Sepiola atlantica
ATAATGGGTCAACATATAAACAGTATTCTGTCCGGGTAGTCATCCTTGCAACAAGGGTTTTCCTTAGGTGTCGTGAATAAATTTTGATGAAGCATCGGAGTTAGAAAGTGCGTTTAAATTTGGTCGTAAATGATATCCCAAATCTTCTTTGTGAATTTCCGCAAATTTTTGTTAACCTGAAAACAAGTGGTAACTTTCTTCTCTTTTTCTCAATTTACTTCAGTTAGATTTCAGAAATCTAGGGGCATCTTCTAGGGACTAACACTTGAATTATATTTGACATACATAGTTATCCAAGTTTTCAATCAAGACTCTCGTCTACCTCTTAGACGTTGAGTTTGTAAAATAGTAAATAACATTAATTTTAATCTCCCTAATTGACCACTTAACTATCGGCTTTTATTGGTCTTGCTGTGTTCCAGGGCAATAATTCATCTGATCTGGTTGAGTATCCAGCTTAGTACTGATACCTGAGGTAACATCACTAGGAGAAGGTGTACCATTCCTCGTATGTGCCAGCGTATAGCCGTTTTGAGAGTATCTTATTTGGACTTCGAATACTATGTTATTTTGGATATTTTTTCAAGGATTACTTTTAGGATGATGTATCCTCATGTCAGGTTGTCCTGACAAACTCTTGCACAGAGAGATCGAAGACACTCGGGGATGATGTCTAGTAAACATTAAAACTCTCCTCTCTATTAGGCATTCAAACTCTCTTCAGGATATACCTTAAAATGTCAATCAATTTACCTTCACAATCAGTTATGGTCACTAAATGTATACACTAAGGTACAGTTTACTAAAGTTAGCACAGAGAGAAACAACTCTTCTAGTCTTTTTTATTTTTACATATTTTTTACATAGTGACAATATTCTGAATTTGGGAGAAACTTTGATTTCCAATACTATTACCTTTGCTAAGAAGTTTATGTATTCGGTCGAACCTGTCACTATGTTTGTTTGTGTACAGTATTGCATCCACATCGATTGACTAATCGTCTCCAAACTTAGGTCAAATTCTCTAACATGTTCTGATTTAGAACTGATTTCATTTTGAGATATTGAAGTCAAATTACAAGGTCAATGTCACGGAAATGTAAGAATCACACTTTTGGCTATAACTTCGGTTCTGGTCATCGTAGAGGCTCACGACTTGGCCCATATTGTAATCAATGCCCCCCTCATCTTATATTACATTGATCCTGACCGTATATATTGACCTTGAAATGTTCAGTCAAGTTTGTCATTTTAAGGTAATTTCAGCTTCCGTTGTCAGGCGGAGATATGCAGTCTGATAACTGGCCTTTCTCGTTATATATTAAAACTGTGCTTTCGTGTAATGAACCCGTCTTAAAGGGGTATTCAAGTCATATAAAACTATAAATATAGATCAATTCTTAAAATGACCTGGTCCTTACAAATGCATTATATATGGAAAGCGTCTAACGTCGATGTGAGTAATTTTTATGATGATACGTAGAGCTTTCAAAACGTTGACAACCGAGTTTCCTGAGTGGAAAATCGATTCTAAATGACAAGATAGGAAGTCACAGGATTCAGGCATTATAGAACTCACCTAAAGTCATGTTTCTTTCCCTCCTCCTGCTTAACACTTATTTTTATTCAATCCCATCATGCAATGCGAACATCTGCAATGTCATGCGCTTGTGCTGTGGACTCATCCTCAATGTACCAGTTGGTCTCCGCCGGTAACATAGTTTTTCATTTTTGTGCTGATGTGATTGATATACCGATATTGAGTCAAGCCGGCGGTAGGGAATGTTAGAGGAGCTCTTCAGTATTTAGAGGGGTTGATCATTGAGGAAAATGTGTTGAAGCGTCATTTGTATATGTAACTTCTCGATTTAAATTTTTTTGATTCGATGAATATATGAGAAAATAAGGGTTTTAAGTAGAGAAAGAATCGATATCTCAGTGCAGGGAAAGGGTTAATGGGATGACAGGCAAAATGAATATAAAGGATGACTGGTAAAAAATAGAAATCGAACAAACGACAACATAAAACGATGTTTAAAGTTAATAATAAAAAAATAACTGAAAAGAATAGAATTAAAATGAACAAAGGCGATCAAAAAGTATCGAAAAAAAATGAATGAAAAAGAAAGAAAGAAAAGATAAAAAGAAAAAAGAAATAGTGATGAGAAAGAAGGAAAACAAAAGTGAATAAAAACAAAAAAGAAAGAGAAAAAGAAAGAAAGAAATACTTCCAGATAAAACAGAGAAGAAATGAATGGAAATAAACAAAGTCAACCAGAAAGAATGAAAGTAAAAATGTGTGAAAGGGGAAAAAAATAAAAATGTAAAAAAATATTAAGAAATAGTTCCAGATAAAATAAACACAAATTGAATGAAAATGAAGAAAGGCAATCACAAAGAAGTAAAAAAAAATAAACGAAAAAGAAAGAAGGAAAATAAAAAAGAAATACATAAATGGTTCCAGATAAAACAGACAAGAAATAAATGAAAATATACGAAGGCGATCAAAAAGAAATGAAAATAAATGAAAGGAAAAAGAGAAAAAGAAAGAGAAAAAACAAAAAAAAATGAAAATGAACAAAGGCGATCAGAAAGAAAGAAAACAAATAAATGAAAGAGAAAAAGAAAAGAGAAAAAGAAATCAAGAAATGAATGTAAATGAACAAAGACGACCAGAAAGAAAGTAAATAAAAATAAATGAAATAGAACGAAGGTAAGAGAAAAATAAATCAAGAAATGGTTCCAGATAAAACCGACAAGAAATGAATTAAAATTAACGAAGGCGATCAGAAAAAAAAGAGAATAGAATAAATGAGAGAGAAAGAAAGAAAAGGAGAAAAAGAAAAAGAAATAGTACCAGATCAAACAAACAAGAAATGAATGAAAATGAACAAAGGCGATAGGGAAAGAAGGAAAATAAAAATAAATGAAAGAGAAAGAAAAAAAAAGAGAAAACGAAATCAAGAAATCGTTACAGATAAAACATACAAGAAATGAATATGAATCAACAAAGGCAATCAGAAGGAAGGAAAAGAAAAAGTGAATGAAAGAGAAATAAGGAAAGAGAAAAAGTAATCAAGAAATCGTTACAGATAAAACATACAAGAAATGCATATGAATAAACAAAGGCAATCAGAAGGAAGGAAAAGAAAAAGTGAATGAAAGAGAAATAAGGAAAGAGAAAACGCAATCAAGAAATGCTTTTAGATAAAACCGACAAGAAATGAATGAAAATAAACAAAGTTATTTCCCTTTTTATTCTCACAGACCATCAGATCTGCGCAAATAATTTACTTCAGACTTTCGAGTTGTTTACTATAATGATGTATTTCTTGTCACTTCGGATAGCCTGCATATGATTAAAGTGAGTATAAACATTTTATTGACAATTCAAAACAGTTTGAAATGTGTTAAATTTAATAATGTAATCATCTATGAGTTAACTCCAGTAAGAAATTCTGTAGAAATCAATGAGAAATGTGCTAACATCATAATTTTTCTGAAGAGGTTGGAATACCATGTTCAGAAATAGGTAATTTGTGTAGATTTAAAAATGGTGACTTCTCTTCTTGGTCAGCGGGGTGGTTACACAAAGTAGCTTTGTATCTTGTCTTACTGGGTAGTAGGACTACAGTTGAACCCTAAGTAAATAAGGGATCGCGACTCAGAAACAGTTTAGTAACTGGTGATAAACCACATTATTAATGAACCTCTGATTAAGTGGAGTAAAGACAAACTTTTACTTATCAATCAGAGGTTCATTAATAATGTGTTCTATCACCAGTTATCCAACTGATTCTGAGTGGTGATCCCTTATTTATGTTTGTCTTTACCCCACTTAATATAAAACCTAGTGGTATGATTACAATGGAAATAGCTTCAGTTACATATGTTCAACTTTTCTAGTTGGAAGTGATGAAAAATATAAACACAGGAAAGTATGATAAACCTGAAATATGAAAACATCTCTAAGATTCATATTTGGTCTCATCAATGAATGTGGAAGATGCCAAAGCTCAGAATGCATTTTGCAATGTGGAGCATAATTTTCACGGAAACTACCAAGATATTATAAACTATTGAGTTTGTAAGCACTTAAATGAGAAAAAGCAATCACTTGGACTAGCTTTCAGAGAACCTGAGTTATTTGAGTTACGAGCAATGTTAACGCTTTCAATGCATTAAAATAATAGAAAAACTATTACCAAGGTAGATGAGACTCATGCATGGTGGCAGATTATTGTTGGACCTGCATAAGAGTTGTTAAGAAGAGTAGAAAGTCGACCTTAAGTTTACTTTCAGCGGCCTTGTAACTTTCGCTTCCCTGATTTTGCCCTAAAGTCCTCACATTCCATGAGCGATGTTTCTGACAAAGGGGGAAGTATTGCGGTTTACTGTGTCAGAATCTATCCATAACACTTATCGTAGGGTAGTTTTTGACCTTGAACTAGTATTTTTCTTAGCTCTTCACACCAAGTGGTTTAGGGCGCAACCCCGGTTAACAGAGACAACTTAGGCCACGAGAGGTTGTCACGTGATAACGGAGAAATTAAGTTATATTAACGCTGAAAGCGGCGAGTGTAAACATCAAGACATTCAATAGAACTCAACGACAGAATCGGAGTATTACATTAAGGCTTTAGACTTGTGTCTATTTTTATTCTCTTAAACAGTGCTTGATTTTAATTTTACTTAAAGGGGTTTCTAATAATATTAAATTATATTATTATTATTTTACCTACGAACGACGTCATTTCAAGCTTACGGCTTTAATCAGCGCAGAGCAATGACAATCTCAGACGGTCACAGGGCGCGAACCCGGTTCACAAAAACACCTTAATTGTGTAAGTGTTCGCTCAATCCCTACGGAAAATCACGTGATAACGGAGAAATTAAGTTATATTTACGCTGAAAGCGGCGAGTGTATGTACACACACACACACACACACACACACACACACACACACACACACACACACACACACACACACATATATATATATATATATATATATATATACATATATATATATACAGGTACAGTCTTAATTACTTTTGTCTCGACAAGTTTCCAATTAGTATTTACGCTATTCGATCTGCCTGAAGCGGAGACAGTGTGTTCTTATAATCCAGCACCTATCTCACGCCACCACTTTCCTATGATTTATTTCTCCTATTATTTCCCTTTCTTTCTCTCACTCTATTCATTCTTATTCACTCTTCTCATTTCTTCTCTTTGCTTTTCTTTCATTGTATTTCTCTCTTTCCGTCTTCCATCCTTTTATCTCGCGTTCTGTCGTCCTCGCCTTCACATTATTTCTCTCATTGTCGCTTTCTATTTACATCTCCTACTCCATCCATTTTCTCGCTGTTTCTACTCCTGGATCCCTCTCAACTTAGCTCTCTATAATCTCATTGTGTTCATATGAATCCCTATTTTTTCGCTCTACCTATCTCTCATCTCTTTTTTCTCAAATATTCTTTCCACTTCTCTACTTGACTGTTCGCAACCTATTCGATGTGTCGCTCTCTATATCTTTATCTTCATCCAAATCTCTTCCTCTATTAATGTATAGCACTCATCTCTCTTTTCGTTTAGTATTTACTCCTTTCTCTCCCTCGTGCTGTCACCCTCTCCTGTTATGTCTCTTTATTTATATCTACTTCTCTCTTCGTCTCTCTCTTTTTTCTCTCTATCGCTATTTCTGTGTGTGTGTGTCTCTCTCTCTCTCTCTCTATATATATATATATATATATATATATATATATATATATATATACTCTAACACACACACACATATATATATATATATATATATATATGATGGACTCTCCCGTCGATTTCGACGCATGAGTACCCCACCAGGGGCTGCCCGCGCGTGAATTTGTAATTGCAAGGGTTGCGCAATCCCTACAACCGAACTCCTGAGTCGGCATTGCTTGATTCCAATGGCAAGTAGTAATACAAGACGACTGGAAACAATGCCGACATAAGCAGAGAGCACATACAGCACCTGGTATTCCCAAATGGTCACCCATTTAGTACTGGCCAGGCTCGACGCCGCTTAACTTCGGTGATCTAACGGGAACCGGTGTGTCAACGTGATTATATATATATATATATATATATAGAGAGAGAGAGAGAGAGAGAGAGAGAGAGGAGGGGGAGAGAGAGGGAGAGGAATAATTCAATACACTTTAATATCTATTTTTTTTATTCATAGTTATGTATATATATATATATATATATATATATCAATTTTAAGTAAATAATATTAAATTATTTTTACCTACATAAGCCAGCGTTTAAGGCTTTCGTTCTCATCAGTGTAGGGAATGATAATTTAAGACGGTCGTACGATTCGAACCCCTACCACAGAATCAACGTAGACTAGACAAGCGTCATAACCATTAAATCATAGGAAATTACTACGTCAAGAAGAGAATGTAAGTTCTATTTATACGAAGAGCGGCATATCTAGAAAGACTGACTAGAGATTCAACGAACCTTGTCGGAATATGCCTTATTGCTACGTGTCAGTCTTTTTTTTAAATTCCCCGAACAGGGCTCAACTTCAATCTTATTAAAGGGGCGTATAACAATACTAATTTCAAGTAAATAATATTAAATTATATTTTACCTACATAAAGATCAAAGTGTAGTATCTGTTCCGATGGATACTGCACCCCATACTGGTATTGTCTTGTCCTTCGGGGCTTGACTTACGCATGTCAATGAGTCTGTCCTGTGCAGTTCTAGGAGGTCCACCCTCCCAAGCTTTGCCTCCCCTCTTTGGGGAGGAGTAAGTTTATTACTTATTGTCTGAGTCGCCCTACGGGGGAATGCCGACTGGGCTGCCCAGGCAATTTTTAAATAGCTAGAATGCTCACCTCTCGGGCGCTGGCTTTTCAAACCCCACTTCCCCGACCCGACCTTGGGTCACATCTTACTTGTGGGAGTAGGATAAAAACTGGCCTTGTGCCTAACTTCTGGAGAGGAGTAAATTAATACATACGCCATGTCTTTATCGAAATCTTTTTTTGCTCCCACTATTTATCTCTCCTCATTCCCATATCGCTTTTGTACCTATTATTTCATCCTATTCTTTATTTCCCGCTATTTGAAAGCCGTTTCTTTTATCTCTCTATTTCTATCTCTACCGTTTCCCTCTCCTTTCTCTCTCTCTCTCTCTATCTCTCTCTCCCCTCTCTCTCTCTCTCTCTCTCTCTCTGTCGTACGCGCGATTTACTTCTACGTTCCTTCTCCCTCGCTAGTCCTGTCTACACTCTTGTTAACAAGATACACAATTCACTCAAGCCTCCCAAGTATTTCCTAACAAGCGATATCACATACTGATCCTAAATTAAAACTGATACTTAAAACAGCTCATTCTCAATAGCTGCTCATTGCTTTCAAGTGTTCGTCTTTTGTTTCTTCCTATCATTCAACACATTAAGATCAATTCTTTTGGCGGACATCTTTGTGTCAGATTGGACAAATATTGTCTGAAATTATTAGAAAGCGCATTATTAGTGCTCGAACTACTATTCATATATATATATGTATGTATATATATATATATATATATATATATATATATAACAGATATGCATATATCTATATGTAGAGCATCTAACCCTAAACTAATGAAAATCATGAATTATTAAATATATATATTTGGCAACAACGTAGGAAACGTGGAGAGAATACTTTTTATTCTTTATAATTTAAGGAGTGTTCTCCTCAAACTCGCATTCTACCTTATCAAACAATATTCTAAAATAATCGAGACACCAACAAAAGGATTTCTCTATGTCAAATAAAAAAAAAATTAAAAACTAATGCTATACATATTGCGTATATCCGTCCCTGTGACTGGATTATTATTATTATTATTATTATTATTATTATTATTATTATTATTATTATTATTATTATTATTATCATTTTATAATTATCATAATTATTATTATTGTTGTTGTTGTTGTTGTTGCTGTTGCTGCTGCTGTTGTTATTGTTGTATTGTTATTATTAGTAGTATTAGTATTATTATTATTTTGCTAAAGCTGAGTTACTCACTATTTGTTTCATTGAAACGTTTTCTATATGTTCCAAAAGACACAAAAGATAATAGAGAATGTATTAGTTCACATCAAATTGTGAGTTATATTACGTAATAGATTTTCAACACAACTGGTGCGCACGCACGAGCATCAATAATATATATGTCTGCGTAGAAACTCCTTAACTAATAAACTGATCATTATAAATAAAAGTATACATATTCTAGGCAACACGGTAAGTAACGTGGCCACATTAGTTGTTCTTTTTTGTCAACTTAACATTTTGGGTGGGGCATCCCCGAAACTGAATCCGAACTTCCCTCTCACATGAAAAACAGAATAAAAGAAAATGTTAAACTCATGCTATACATATTGCGTATACCAATGCTGAGGCCAGTAATATTAATACCATATATATATATATATATATATATATATATATATATATATATATATATATATATATATATATATATATATATGCAAACATTGTTAAAATAACATATATATATATAATGTAAGTTATGAAAATATATTTATTACAATTAAGCTACACATATGCTCCCGTGTTTCATCCCCGATAGAAATCTTCAGGCTAAAATGCCTAGCTCTACTTACGTATCGAGCACTATTGAAGTAAATACTTAAAACTGATACATAAAAATAATATCTCCTTATAGCATTTCATGTGAATACATGAAATAGTTATATATATATATATATATATATATATATGTATATATATATATATATATATATATATATATATATATATATATATATATATATATATATATATATATATATATATATACTCACTGTTAGTACACGGAGTTGTCCGACGATTTTTGTACGTCCATCTTTGTATCGCTTTTTTTCTTAACTACTATGCCGTTTTTCTATTGTTTACCAATGTTTTATCTGTTTATTATTATTTAGAGCGATTTATATGTTTCGTACTTAAACCAAGTGTTAGTATAAAATCAAATATAAGATTAAAAACATATGTTTTAAACACTCCCGGGCAACGCTTGGTAATAAGAATAATTTATTTCTGAAGTTATATGTTTTATTGGCGACTGTTGTATGCTCAAACCGATGATGTATAGAAAAATAACTCTCTACGATTAAACTTGCCTTAACATACTGAAAATGACTTGTTTAGGAGTAACACCGAAAGGCATGTTACTCTAAATTATTAACGTGAGTGAAATAGAATGTAACTACAAAAATGTTGTTAAAAGCAGAAACCGCATAGTTAATTAAAAGAAAGTGATGTAAAAATATTTTAATTAAAACGAAGTAACACGCGCGTTAATTTGTTTCTATTTAGTGTAAGTTAATTAAGAAGTTGTTAGTATTTTAGAAAACAGAAATGTCGTTTACGATATAGAAAAATACACCTGAATCTCATGAAAATAAACCGAAAAAATAGTATAGTTTTTATTAAAATAGTTTTTAGACACGACTCTCTATGAAAACGTTAGATTAGTTGGTTTGGTTGGCATCCGTCTGTTGCAGTCGGCAATGTAGTTCCGCGCCTCAGATTAGTCCATTGTCGAATTGCAGCGTCTGCTGTGACTGTGCAAGCTTATCCTGGATCGACAACCTATGTTGTAGTCGCCACAGATATAGGTGGTTACTGGTTGCGAGAACTCTGTTGCAGCATTCTGCCTTCAGATAAAACCTAAAATATCAGTCCGTTACTATACCTGGTACCTAGTGCAATATTCACACTGATCCTCTGATTCAGAATTTCTCTGAAGGTGCAAGTTTCTAAAGAAATATAACATTTTAAAACGGTCCCAAGTTGCATGTATATATTTTGGTCAGGGGATATTCCGATGTTGGTTTTTGCAGGGGGGAGGGGGTTCAAGGTGATGCTGCCGTCCTCTATAATGCAGCGCCTGGTATTTCCAAATGATCACACATATTCTACCTACCGACATGTTTGTATGTAAATCACTCCAGACAAGACATGAATCTAGTTGATGTAAGAAGCTAACACAAACAAATATCATTATCGCAAATACAGTAGATGCCTATTAACCTTAGTCTTGAAAAGATCAACGTTATAGGTAGGAGGAAAACAGTCAGCAGGAAGAGAGTTCCACAAGCCTGTGGTTTTTAAAAAAAAAACTACTGGAATAGGAAGATGTATTACAATGAGGTATCAAAACAGTGAATTGATGGAGACGACTAGACCAAAAAGTCAAACGAGCTGGAGCAAAAGAACAGGCGAATAGATGACCCAATTTTGAAGAACACATGCCATAATAGTATTTATAGAAAATACTGAGACTAGCAACATCATGTCTGTGAGAGAGAGGATGCAGAGAAAAAGAAAGGGTAAGGCCAATCAAATTACATACACGTTTCTGCACGTTATAAAAACCCTTCAAATGGGATAGAGATTCACCAGCCCAAATATGACAACAGTACTCCATATATAGTCTGATTAAGATTTGTAGAGATAGAGAAAAGTCTCAGGTGTGAAAAAGTGTTTGATGCGATAGAGAGAATCGACTTTACGAGAAATAGAAACAGCAATGAATCTAATGTATGAACCCGTTTTGCTCAATATTTGTCCATGTTCTTAAGTATATTTCAAGGAAATTAAATCAAATTACATTCTATTGTTCCCAGGAACATGGACAAACGTTCAGAAACATAATATAGCTAGTCAGAATCAAACGCTGATTTTTTTCAGAATCAAAGCTATTCATAACGAAAATCGACAAATAGACGGCTATTAAATTATATATATATATATATATATATATATATATATATATATATATATATATATATATATATATAGTATAAAATATACTCATGACACGCAAACTAAACACGACCAATTTTGTAAGGCATGAAGCTATTTGATGTAAGGAGTTAACATGAATAAAATATGATTATCGTAATGACAGGAGATGCCTATTGAAAAGTCTTAGGCTATAAGTACGAGAAAAACAGTCAGTAGGAATAGAGTTCAACAAGCCTACATCTAGGAAAGAAAATACTGGCATAGGAAGCTGTATTTCAATAGGGTATCAAAACAGCGAACTGATGAAGACCACTAGACTAACGAGTCAAACGAGCTGGGACAAAAGAAGCAGGGAATAGATAACATGATGCTTAATTTTCATTCTAGGATTGTTTTTATACTTAAACATTGCCCAGAAATGTTAGTATCTTTGTTTAAAATCAGTTTAGCGCGCTTCACTTCTCCATGGGTTAACCAAACGAAGGGTAACCTTGCCGTAGCAGGTGGGAAATCCGTTCTGTACTCCAGTTAAGATTTTTCATTTGTTAACTATTCCAACATTAATTTCTGTATTGAATGTATAATTAATGTTTGGGATTTAAGATTAAGATTATTAGCACTGTAGAAGCTTTATTTTTTTCCGGAACAGCCACCGTATATATTCTGTTATAAAAAGGGCACCATTCTTTTGTTATTTCAATATTTATGACGTCTTAAAAGATATGTTCGGTGTATTCAACCTGTTTTAGTGGATAACGGCATCCTTTTGAAACGTATTTGCTTTGTGAAGTAATATAAAGGATATGCCAGTGTCTTTCTACTCCTTTTAAGAAGATGACATAATCCCTTCGCGACGTTATCCACTGTGAACGGATAGAAAAGTACGGTGCAGTTTTAGTCGTATACTAGAGCTCACCGATCTAGACGGTCTAGACAACCCGTGAACTTAATGTCAAGATAAACAATCTTTTCTCCATTTCTATGTTATTTGATAGATTACGTAATTATTTTTGACGTCACCCACTGTTCCCTAGGAATTCCCATCTCTGTTTTTATGAATTACGCCATCTCATATTGACGTTATCATTATGATCTCATCATCAAGTGTGCGCAGGGACAAACATAACATTAAACAAGCGAGATCCACAGTTTAAGTAGTATCCTTGAACCTAAAGGTTTGACGTTACCTCTAGAATATATTAATGCAGTCACTGTCCGCATAGATGACCCATAACTCGTTGTCTGTTGTAATTTTCTTTTGTTAGATCAGTATTTATGACACCGTAAAAGATCTCTTACACCCGTTTAGTGGCTGATGGCATTTCTTTATGACGTATACTCTTTTTTACTTCATCCAGTGTGCACGAAGACAAACTAACAAACAAACATACAAGATAGCGAGATCCGCCGAGTTTAAGTGGCATATAAGACCTTCCAGTCATAAAAGGTTCTCTTTCTATATATATATATATATATATATATATATATATATATATATATATATATATATATATATATAGTAAGTTATGAAAATATATTTATGGCAATTAAGCTGCAACTTAAAAACTAAAACCTAAAATAGAATGACACGGGACCACGTGTTAAAATAAGTTCACCCATTATATTGACACTACAAAGAAACAGGATATAGGCCACTCTATAGAAAACTGAATAATAGAAAAAGAAATAGGGAAGTAAAACTAACCGAACCTTTGTTCTTGAGAAGCCCAACGATTGGTTAAGAGAACAACAACGAATCTGATTGGTTAACAAGCTAGCCGTTTATATAAAAACACCGGTAGAACTCACTCCATGCATTTTATCCTTAAGATTCACCCCGGGAATGAATCGCAGGAGCTTCTGTGTAGCTTAATTGCCATAAATATATTTTCATAGCTTGCTACCTAGCTCTATTTACGTATCGAGCACTATTGAAGTAAATACTGAAAATTAATGCATAAAAAATGATATCTCCGTATAAAATGTTATGTGGATACATGGAATAGTAATATATATATATATATATATATATATATATATATATATATATATATATATATATATATATATATAATGTTTGTTGAGATCAAAGTAATTTGATCATTGTTCCTAGAATTCCAAACCAACTACCATCCGGCGTACTACTGTTTCCAAGACTGTTTTTTTAAATATTGTATTGTTCATTATTTATGATGATTAACCAAAACACTTTGTCAGCGCCTTTTATAACATTACATATAGAAGTCTCTTAAAAAACATCAGATTTAAGTACCAAAATTCAACACGAGTGAAAGGAGTTTGGAAGCAGAAGAATGACAGCGAATTGAGTAATTAAGTAAAATCATTCAAAATATTAAGGGCATTGGGCATAGGATGAATTGAAAGGTGAACATTACACAAGAGAAAAAATGCATGACTGAAAAATACATTAATGAAAAAATTATATCATAGAGATGTAAACAATGGTAGCATTAAACATTATTGAGAGCGAACCAGAAAATTTTGTTGCAATAACAACAATGTAAGGATAGTATAAAATGGAATAATATATAATAAAGTGAAGATTATACAAGAATGTAAAATTGAGAAATATGTTAATTAAACAATAATGACTGATAGATAAAAAAACAATATGAATAGACTGAAATAATATAAATAGATGGGGAGAAAAAATAGATAAACAGGGTTGCTAAACATTAATGCAAAAGTAAAATTAAATAGAGCAATAAATAAAATAAGAGTTAATATTTTTATGTAAGAAGTAGAGTATATTTTAGATTAATAGAAATTGATAGAAATTAAAATAATTATAAAAAATGTCTATGAAAGAGTAGGTATGGATATTCTTAGAAGTAACAGTATAACCATGGCCACCGAGAGTTTACAAGGCCAAGCAACTAACTTCTTGCTCCCCTCTGACGTCAGTGTGGTTGGTTAACTTAATTTCGCGCCTTTTTAAATTTCATAATTCACAAAGTTAAAATGCCTACTGCATGTGTTTGGACTTCCAAAAGAGAAAGAATTACGGCAAATATGGATACACGCAAATAAGTTTGAATTTTTTTTTATTATATAAAATTTCAAAAGTCTGAATTCATTATTTGATAAAAAAAAAGTAGTGTATAGCCAATAATTATTGTTTCCATTTTTTTTAAATTACTTTTTCGATGTCTTATTAAGTGTAGTATATTTTATCTTTTCTCTGTACTTTTGTAGATTAAATAAATGAAATAATAACGGCATATTTAATCAATATTTTCACACAAAAAATATTGATTAATAATGCTTTATTCAATGATAATATCGTTAAATAACAACATTAATTTTTCTTCGAGTTATACTGGTTTTATTAACACGGAGTTTAGGGGCATTTTTCGTAATATATACGAAATAGTTTAAAAATTTTTTTTTATTTTAAACATATACAGAGCTTTATGTTCATTTTAAAAAATTCATGATTTTTTTATATATAAAAATATACCTTTAGTAATGGTGTATTTTGTTTTTAAAGAAATAATACATTTTCACTAAGATTTTTTTTTAAGTTTAATTTACGGCATGTCGAACAAGTTGGAACAATGTTATTTAAATAAACAGTAAATCACATGAAATATATTATGAAATTATATTTTTTGGTGAAAATATTGATTAGACAATGCTTTATTCAATGATAATATCGTTAATTAACAAAATTCATTTTTCTTCGAAATATGATTTTCACTTAGGGGCATTTTTCGTGATATATACGGAATAAATAATAATTTTCTATTTATTTTAAACATATACAGACCTTTATTTTCATTTAAAAAATGCTAATCTTTTTCATGTTGGCTCTTGTGATGAGGGTCACAATATTGAAAAAATACAAAGAATGATTATCCGGAGTTCCTCCAATTCTATACTGAACAATTTTTGTGATATGAAAAATGATCACATCAGTAAGAAAAGAAAATTAGAAACATTCTACTAAATATTTTCTATGAATTTATATTGAATGAAGATCAGTTTCAGGATAAATCGAATCGTGTTCCTTCTTTTATTTTTTACATGCAATTTTTAAAGTTTTCTAACGCTTTGTTTTAAATATTTACAATATCGTATGGTCAACATGTTTTGATATTTTGGATAACTTTAGTAAAAGTATGTTTTGTTTACAGGAAATAATACATTTGCACCAAGCATTATAATTAAGTAATGAATTTATTATATTCCGTGATCATTAATTAATAAATACTCAAAATTTTATTAAAATTGGTTGATTTCCTGAATTTTGATGGATTATTTAGTGAATGGAGAAGTCGAAATGCGTTCTTATTATTATTACGACGGCTTTGTTTAACACGCAATGCAGTGACGTCATTTTCGAGCCAACAGGCCTGTAGTAACTCTCGGTGTCCATGGTATAACTCGAGAATATAATTCTTTTCTGAATAGAAACAAGTATCATAATGAGGTATATCAAACTAAAAAAACAACTTTGATGAGTATCCGAACTTAATTAACGTATATAGAATACTGGAGGCGAATAAGGAGCTTTACGTATTTTAAATTTTAAAATTAGAGATATAGAAAGGAATCCCAAGGATAAAGATATAGAGTATAAGAAAATTATATATGAAAAATTAAGGGAGATATACTACCATTATATATTAAAATAAATATAAAAAGAAGTTATTAAATTTATATAATAAGAAACATTATTATAAAAATAGTATCATAAAAACACATTTGTATAAAATGCAGTTTAAATTCCTAGAAAAACTAGCTAAATCAAAGATATTGCAGGCTTAACATTCGTTGGAAAATTTATAATTAAAAAAATAAGTAAATAAAAAAAATAAAAGGGGGGGTTACGTATCTAAGAGTGAAACAAAAACAGGAGACCTTAAGCGTCTAATATTAGCACGGGGATCATCAGCTGTTTACCATGTAACTGTTTCGGAGATTAAAAAAAAAGGACAGTTATAATATTCATGGCTCTCCAATGGTACTAATTAAACTACCATTTCCCCAATAATCAAGTGTCGAAATAATTCAGCTTAAAATTTTACTAATATATACATAAATAAATAATAATAATAATAATAATAATAAAATAATAATAATAATATATTACCCTTAAGACTACCGTATGATATGATAATTTGCATATCAACTAACATTAATTATAACAATAATAATAAGAAAAATAAATAATAATAATAATAATAATAATAATAATAATAATAATAATAATAATAATAATAATAATAATAATAATAATAATAATAATAATAATAATATCTAAACACTACATCCAAGAACCATTCTGCAATATGGTAGCTAGCAATGAAATTATATAGGAACTAAAGTTGCATTAAAAAATAAATAAATAAAAAATAAAGCTTAAGTACCTTAGGTACCAGAAAGATAATTAGATAAGAGAAAGAACACCTAGCCATACAGATCTAAATGCCCAATATATAGTCTAAAGAAGCTTTGAGTCATTTTAAAAATAAAAATTTAAAAAAAAATGTAAAATGCAGTTTAAATTCTAAGAGAAACTAACTAAATCCAAGATATTGCAGACTTAACATTCGTTGGAAAATTAATAAATAAACAATAAGTAAATAAAAAAATAAAAGGGGGGGTTAAGTATCTAAGAGTGAAACAAAAACAGGAGACCTTCACATCTAAAGAGGCAATGCAAGTGAAAAGATGAGGGTTGTTCTGGTTAGTGGGCTTCAAGCAGGCAGTGATCAAGCGACAGGTGCTGTCCAATGCTGAGTCTAGGTATTTGGCATGCGTTGATCTCTCCCAAACAGGACAAGCACACCCCACAGAGGAATAGCATAAAGTTAATGCAGTACATCTTAGTGTGTGTGTTGTGGATCCTCAATTGGAGTTGATCATTTTCCGTAGGATGTTGTCCCGGGAGCTGACTTTCATTTTTTGTCATGTTTCCTGAATGAGAAGGTGCGGTCCAGGGTTATGCCACAATAGACAGGGTTAGTACGATTTTCAAGTTGTATTCCAGACCACATAATGTTATGGGGTCGGTTGGTCTCTCGGTTCCGGAGATGAAACGAACACACTTGAGTTTTTGCAGAGTTTGCATGCAGGTGGTTACTCTCGTAGTAGAGGAGTAACTTATCTAAGGCTGAGTTGAGGTTTGTTTCTACTGACTCAAATGTACTCTCTTGGGATGTTACGCAAAGGCCGCTTGCATAGATAAACTGCTCAGTGTTCTGGCTCATTGGTTGTTCATTAGTGTAGATGTTGTACAGTAATGGAGCCAGTACACTACCTTGAGGTATACCATTGTTTTGTCGGCGTCAGCGATTTTTTCATTGTTTAGGATAACATAAAAGCGCCTGTCTTTTAAAATGGCTCCGATTAAGTCTGTGAGTTCCAGCATTTTTGTCAGCTCCAAGATCATGCTAATAGACACCTACTCCACGTCAACATATACATGCAAAAAACAAGAATGAAAACTAAAACCACTTAAATAAAGTCTGAACTTGGACTTGGGTACTTTTAATATATACTAAATTATTCCTGACCCGTTTGTTATATATAGTATTAAATATATAATTCACTAACAGGAAGATGCGGCGTGACTCGGGATTGATAGAGGATAAATACTATGTACTTTTAAACTATGCTTATAACACCATATTACTTTATTTTTTTACTGCCCGCCCCGCCCGTTTAGCCCCAAATATAGCCAGAAGAAGCTGAGATGTTCAAAGACTCCCGGAATTAGTGTCTTATACATATGGTTTAAATTATATTAAAATAAGATAAACGTATTTGAAGTGTTGAGAGAGTACTTGTTCCATGGGTAAGTTACAGTTTGAGACACATAGAGATATTCGACACATAGAGGGTACTGTACAGATTCTGGACTACTTCCATTGTCTTTCCCGGAGAATATTATAGATATTTAAAAGGAGAGTCAGCTTCCTAAAGTTATGAGGGGACTTATAGATTCGGGATAACTTCCATTGTCTTTTCCAGACAAGTTTATACATATGATTTTAATTTCATAAAATAGGATATATTATAAGTTTAAAGTGGGTTATGCCACCATAGGCTCCTAATTAATGCACTTAGAGTTTAAGTGACACTTCCATTGCCCTACACAGAAAATTATATATATATATGTTTACAATTTAATGAAAATACAATATGATGTCCTTATATATCCCTTAGAGTGTACTTAGAGTTTAAGTAATACTTTCAGATTTATGAAGATTCTCTAACCTTTATTTCTATACGGAAACACACACATCACACATATAGACATTGTGTTATGTATATATATATATATATATATATATATATATATATATATATATATATATATAGTAATCCAGGTAGGGTAAAAATCCATAGGGTAGAAATCCAAAGGGAATCAAACCGGGTTTATAAAAGAGTGCTCAATAAAAATATAGAGCTGTATTGTGAATGCTTTTATTCAAACATGTACAAGGTCTGCTACACTGGCATGTCGATGTTATCGATCTACAGCTCTCAAGAGCTGAGGTCTCATCAGGCAGAAAATCGTTTTTTGATTCAACTGGTTGCTGAATTCCAGGGAGAATGAAGTCAAGCAAAAAAGAAGAGGAGAAAGAAATAAAAGTCATGTGACCGATTTTAAAATATGATTGCCGTTAGAAATTACTATTTTCTTATTTTTATCTTTTATATATTTTATATATATATATCCAACGCTGAGCTGGGGTAGAGAGGGGAGGGGGCCGAGGAAAAGAAAAAGAAAAGAGAAAGGGAAAGAGATACAATTGCTGTCAGAAAAGTTTAATTTACAGCTGTTTATATTTTTATTTTGTATTTTTATCCAACGCTTAGTTAGGGGGGGGGGGGTGGAAGAAAAAGAAAGAGAAAGGGGTTGGGGGGTGTTAGGGGTGGGTGTCTATAGCCATTCAGGATTTGTTGCGGGGATGGTTCTGAGTTAAATTCATATTTATTTTTATTCAGCGCTGGGCTGGATAAAGATGGGGGTCGGGGGAGATTAAACAAGATCGAAAGAGAAGATGAAGGAAGGGGGGGAGGAGGGGTTTCAAATTTGTTGTGTCTGCTTCCTGTCAATGCAGACATATAACAATTACATGACACCCAGCTTACGGGGATATTTTAGTTTAAACTCACTGGTGGATTTATGGCCTTATTGTTGATAAATTATATTGTTATATTTTGATCAATTGGCATTTAATTTTGATTATTTTGATGGATAGTTACATGTATTTTAAATAATATTTATCAGTTAATTAATAAAACATAATGGTAATTGTCTTTATTTTTAGTAAGATTCATATATGTATTATTGGCAATAATATTAGTAGGTTAGTTCTAGGTACTAATGAGTTAAGATTAACACGACCGATACAATTAATTGGTTCCACAAAATAAAAAACAAAATAAATTGTTCCTTCATCCAATTTGACATAATTAATTACTACCCCTCAATTTCTAATGAACTCTTCGAAAGCGTCATGGAGTTTGCTACTCTTCTCTCGGATATTTCTGAAGAAGAGATTAACATTGTAAGAAAATGTAGGAAAACAGTGCTAATTAGTAAAAAAGATCAATGGACAAAGAGCAACCAATCTGGCTCTTTTGATGTTTCGATGGGCTCTTTCGACTCTGCAGAAATCACCGACTTAGTTGGTTTATACATCCTCTACAACCTAACTAATGATATAGATATTGAAGACATTGGCCTATATAGGGATGATGGACTCTTAGTAGTCAGAAACTCTAATGGGCAAAGGTGTGAAAATATTAAAAAGATTATTATTAGGGAGATGAGGAGGATATGCCTTAAAGTTGAAATAACTTCCAACATTAAAATAGTAAATTTCCTAGATGTAACTCTCAACTTAACCAAAGAAACATACGAACCATATAATAAAGAAAACTTTAACCCAATCTATGTACACCCCCTCTCCAACCACCCCAAAACTATCATTAAACACATCCCTAAATCTATCCAACATAGGATAAGCAATAACTCATCAAATGAAACAATCTTTAACAAACATAAAGAATTCTATAATAAAGCACTAAAAAACAGCGGATACAAGAATACACAAATTAAATTTAATAAACCTGCAACGACTAATAATAAAAACAATAAAGCAAGAAACAGGAAGATAATATGGTTTACACCTCCCTTCAATCAAGCAGTTAAAACCAAACTTGGTAAAAAATTTCTAAACCTCATAAACACATACTTCCCCCCAAACAATATCTTACATAAAATATTCAACAAAAATACACTTAAACTAAGTTACAGTTGCAGCGAAAATTTAGAAATGATAATTAAAAAACACAATAACAAAATCCTAAACAGCAACCTAAACCCTGAATCAGATAACAATAAAACAACTAAAGTAAAGTCCTGTAACTGCATAAATAAAAATGAATGCCCCTTGCAACAAAATTGCTTAATAACAAAAACAATTTACCAAGCAACAATCTCAACTAAAGAAACTCCAGATATAAAAAAATACTACATAGGTATGGCAGGTAATACTTTCAAAGAAAGATACACCGGCCATAAATGTTCATTCAACAACCCAAGCTACCAAAACAGAACATCACTCTCAAATTACCACTGGGAACTCACTAATAAAAATAAATCACCAATTGTAATTTGGAACATTATCAGAAAAACTAGCACCTGTAGCTCATTAAACTCACCATGCTATTTATGCCTCGGCGAAAAACTTGAAATAATTAAATTTACTGACAGAGGAAAACTTTTAAACAAAAAACAGGAAACATCGATCAACTGTAGGCATAACAGATCACACCTCCTCAGTAATTTGTACAACCCCCCCTAAATAATACCATTAAAACAAAAAAACCCAATACCCAACAAGCCCGCTAAAATTAACACTTATTAACACTTCCAAATCAAGTAACTTTAACCTTCAACTACAAACACAGTACAACCACCCCAATCTTTGAATAAATACTATAACATGTAAAAGTAAAAATTTTTTTATATATATATATATATAGGTGATTCTTGTGGACATATGAGTGGGCATATGTATGAAGATATAAAATTTTATAACTATTTATGTGTGTGTGTGTGCATCTGTATGCGCGTATGTATACGTATACATATGTACACATACATGTGTATCTGTGTGTCCATGTATTTGTGTATGGGTTTGGGTGCATATATGAATGTTTGTGTATACATGTGCATATATGTATTTATATGTGTGCACGAGTGCGTGTGTGCGCTCAACATCCAGCTCACAAAACTACTTATTACCAAAACCAATTTTTAAATATTTAAATAATTATATACTGATCACTTTAATCAAAATTACTGGCCCCCATCATTTCTAATCCCCCCCCTTCATAGACCATAACTTGCGTTAACAATTTTAACTAGAACACCTTACCACTAATTCTATAACAGGTGTTAACCCCACCATTAGTAATAGGATCACAACGAATAATACAATTTATTTATTTATACCACTGAAATTAATCGATATATAAATTCCATTAAAAATAAAAGCAATTACCAGTATGTTTTATTAATCCATCACTAACTATTATTTATAATCGAAATACATTTATTCATACTCCAAAATAATTAAAACTAAATATAATAATATAATCCATCTATATCAATGTCATAAACTTATATACGATCCTTACCAAGAATAATTCCCAATATATTTTAACTCATTAGTACCTAGAACTAACCTACTAATATTATTGCCAATAATACATATATGAATCTTACTAAAAATAAAGACAATTACCATTATGTTTTATTAATTAACTGATAAATATTATTTAAAATACATGTAACTATCCATCAAAATAATCAAAATTAAATGCCAATTGATCAAAATATAACAATATAATTTATCAACAATAAGGCCATAAATCCACCAGTGAGTTTAAACTAAAATATCCCCGTAAGCTGGGTGTCATGTAATTGTTATATGTCTGCATTGACAGGAAGCAGACACAACAAATTTGAAACCCCTCCTCCCCCCCTTCCTTCATCTTCTCTTTCGATCTTGTTTAATCTCCCCCGACCCCCATCTTTATCCAGCCCAGCGCTGAATAAAAATAAATATGAATTTAACTCAGAACCATCCCCGCAACAAATCCTGAATGGCTATAGACACCCACCCCTAACACCCCCCAACCCCTTTCTCTTTCTTTTTCTTCCACCCCCCCCCCCTAACTAAGCGTTGGATAAAAATACAAAATAAAAATATAAACAGCTGTAAATTAAACTTTTCTGACAGCAATTGTATCTCTTTCCCTTTCTCTTTTCTTTTTCTTTTCCTCGGCCCCCTCCCCTCTCTACCCCAGCTCAGCGTTGGATATATATATATAAAATATATAAAAGATAAAAATAAGAAAATAGTAATTTCTAACGGCAATCATATTTTAAAATCGGTCACATGACTTTTATTTCTTTCTCCTCTTCTTTTTTGCTTGACTTCATTCTCCCTGGAATTCAGCAACCAGTTGAATCAAAAAACGATTTTCTGCCTGATGAGACCTCAGCTCTTGAGAGCTGTAGATCGATAACATCGACATGCCAGTGTAGCAGACCTTGTACATGTTTGAATAAAAGCATTCACTATATATATATATATATATATATTAATTATTAAAAATAATAATAAGCAATTAGAACGCCAGACAATGTATTTTAGTTTTATTAACTTTTTTGTTTTCGTACTATATATATATATATATATATATATATATATATATATATATATATATATATATGTATCGTATAGACCATAGGGATTTAATCCAAAACCATAATCTTCATTGGTTTTAACAACTTCTTGATTTATGTACTTCGATGAGTTTTTATTTTACATATCTCATTTTACACACAAAAATAATTTATTTGATTTAATATTCATTCTTATCTGTTACGCGCATTTCATGGCAAAAATCGAATGAGTGTATTTTTTTTATTAATTTGCTAAATTCTTCAGAGTGTTGTAGTATATGTTGTTTAATAGCGAATAAACATGTCATAAAAACATTGAAGAGAAAATACGGTGAAATTCCAAGTTGATTTCAGATGAAAATCTGTCAAACTGAGGTATATAAAAAGCATACAAATTACTTGGGGAAAAGTGGCCACATCAGATAAAAGAAAAGGAAATAATTCCACCACTTATACGAACTTCATACACGAGAAAACAAGCGAATCAAAATTATAAAATGATGGCTCAAAAGCTAATATAAACGAAACTAACCATAATAATTTCTGCTAGTAGATCGAAATTTCTCTAAGACCGCCGAAGTTCCCAGGACAATCAGTAAATTATTGTTATCTCTTTTTTATTATTAATTATTACTTACAAATCTTAATGTGTATGATAAGACTATTTGTAAAACCAGAAATAAAGTGCGAACCCTCCATTGTTTTGATACCAAACTATGAGAATGGCCAGCCGGCAGCAAACTGGGTGCAAACTTATAAAAACATTAGTATCCGGGGATAAAAGTCTTAAAAACAAATCTCAATTAATCATTAATTTTTATTATTATTTTTAAGTGCAGAAAAAGCAAAATTATATTTAATTGGATTCAGAACGAGGTTAGTTTTATTTATCTATTTAAAAATTACGAGATCAACAATCAACCAATAGAGATTTCAAGCCACAGCGAAGAAGGGGGGGGGGGGGTACTCGTATGTTTAAAATAAAAAAAATATATCTCCTTGTTCAGAAGTTAAATTACCCCAAGAATGGGGAAATAACACTTTTATTCTAAAAGTAAGAATTGCCTCCCTTTCACAGCATGCATGTATATATATATATATATATATATATATATATATATCGCCGCGTCGAGAAATTAACCAGAAAAATAGCAAAGAAAGAAAAATCCGTGGTCTTCAACGACACATGTATAATGAATGACTTGCTGCCAAAATATACATATTATATATATATATATATATATATATATATATATATATATATATATGTGTGTTTGTATAATTAGGCAGCATTCTTTCCTTTATACACGTCTAACATCGTTAACTTATTAATAAAAAATACCCCAGTTGACAATACCGTACTTAACAACAGTAATGCCATATACGTGTTTAAGTGCCCTATCAGAGAATGTGTCTCTGCAAACAATATTGGCATGACTAGGACTTGTATATCACGCCGACTAACTTGCCACCTCACCTCCCATCAGAATTCCTTTCACCAACACACGTGAAACATAACATCCCCAAAAACGGTTTTAGGAGTTTCATATTGTAGTATTCGCCTCCCTATAATGAAAGCGTTGTTCATTCGTATAAATAAACCTAGCATTAACCATTCCCGTTATGAGGGGGTGGGGGCGAAGGTATGTTGAAATGGTGCTGAAATGTTTTAAAAAACGTCCACTTAGTGAATTCAGGAGTTTTATATTGCTTACTTATTCATCCGCCTGAAGACGACCGATGTCCGTCGAACACGTTTGCTAAAAATATGTGTATTTCTTACACACCATGGATAACAACACCAACTCGATCGTTTGACCACTGTTTAATCAAACGTGTATATATATATATATATATATATATATATATATATATATATATATATATAGCACAGTTTCATTTTCCATCTTAAGCTGTGCTCACTCATCTTATCATTTGAAAATCTTAGAGACTATCCACGTACGCCTCAAGAGGCCCTCCCTCTGCAAACAGAAGGAGTGTCTCTTGGGGTTAGGTGTGATTAATCTCTAAGACACAACCTTCATTCCATATAACATTACGCTTATTTTATTCTAAATTCGAACGTTTCTCCCCTTCATAACATAACGATAATTTCATTTTAAATATAAAAGGTTTTAATTCTATCCTATATTCTCACCCATATTTAAAATCCCACGATATCAGTCTTGTAAAGTGTGGGCGAAACTAGTCGACTGGTAATTTTTTTTTCATCCCCTAAATCTTTTAATTATGAAAAATTCAACACGTCTTCCCTTCATTATTGCACTAATGTGTATATACATACACACGAAAGTATATATATATATATATATATATATGTGTGTGTGTGTGTGTGTGTGTGTGTGTGTGTGTGTGCAGTGTAATCTCCTAAACAATGAACGGATTATTATATTTTATAATCTATATTAATAAAATACTGTGAATGACATGGGCACATTCTTATTTTCGTAAATATTAACATTTAATGGGTGCATATATATGCACATATTATTTCATTTTTTATGAACCGAGAATTATGAAGTTTGGAATATATGTCTACAACCCAGTCAGTAAGTTAGATATAAAAAAATTAAAAGAAATAAGACTTGCTCTACATCAAATGATAAATGTTTTAGTAATGCATGTTTAAAATGATCGGTGCGCTTGTGAGCATCAATAATATGTTTGTGCCTGGTTAACCTTTAAACTATACAACTTATAAATATGAATTATGGAATAATTATTCTAGTAAACATGGTTATTAAGGTGGCTATTTTATGTGGTTCCACCAAAACCTCCGGTTTAAATTTTACAGTATTAGTAAAACATCTAATGTTGCTGGGATGTTGAGAATAGATTTGACACTTTGATCTTAGTGAAAAAGTAAAGGACCCACACAAATTAACGTTTTAATGACTAGTAAATTTTTCATGAATAAAAAAAAACGATTTAATCAGAAAGCTGTTATTGTATTTACTTTTAATTGGTGTGGATCGTTTAGAGTCAGTTCTGTTGCGATTAGTCCGTCCTCCGAGGAATTACCTCCTTCGTTTTTAAGGGGAAATCCTCCCATGAATTACATCGTCGTAATGTTGTATCTGTTATCATGATACAATCTTTCTAAGGACAATCTTTACTCCTCGTAGGGAATCGTCAAGCTAAAATGCATTTTATCCTGGCGATTCCGTACGGGGATAAAACGCGAAAACCTCTGTGTTGCTTAATTGACATACACATATTTTCATAACTTACTATATATATATATATATATATATATATATATATATATATATTAGCAGGAAGACCCGACGTTGCGCGGGATTAAATGAGGATGACTACTATATACTTTTTCACTATGCTCAAACACCATATTACTTTCTTTGTTTTTACACCTGTTTTGCCCTCTGATAGAAGCTGAAATGTTAGATATTTCTCTGAATTAGTGTCTTATATATATGGTTTGAATTTCATTAAAATCGGGTATACGTATTTTAAGTGTTAATGCGGTTCTGCCCCTATAGGTCACTTAGTGGTGGGGACCTGTAAATATTCGGCTCATGGAAATAATGTAGAGGTTCGGGACCACTTCGATTTTCTTACCCAGAAAATGTTATGCATAATATTTAAATTTAATACGAAATAGGATATATTTGAAGTTATACAGGGGTTTATACCCTCATAGCTCATTTTTTGCGTGCCCGTAGATATTCGGAAAGTTTTCGATAAGAATACACTTTACGATTTTATAGAGATTATCTAACCTTTTCTATGGGGAACACACAAACATCACATACTCACATAAACACATACATTGAGGTTTGTATATATATATATATATATATATATATATATATATATATATATATATATATATATATATGTATATATATATATATATATATATATCAGAAGACAGAGAGAGAGAGGGAAAGAAGGATAAACAATAAGTGAGAAGAGAAAGAGAGGGGAAGTGAGAGAAAGAGTGTGAAGGAGAAGTAAACGAACATTGCACATGCATGTAATATTCGCAGTTTTATCGGATTCCAATTCTCCACCTTTGTCTTCTACATGCATATGCAACCAATAGAGTGTTCCGTTACGCTCTAATATATTCTGTTTTACTGTCATCGACACTTAAACGCTCATACTTGCACATGTAATAAGTCCGACTTGCAAAAAAGAATAACAAAAAAATAAATGAAATAAAATTAAAATAAACGTTAATGCAGTGAAAGACGAAAATAATGATTTAAAACGGACATCGATTCCCCGCCAGCTTTCAGTCTTTTGTTCGCGACCGCGTTCCCTAGGCAACGCCTTATCATGTGACCCAATCCCTGGACGGAATAGCAAAACCGTCTTCTATCTTTCTCACTTTCCTTTCGCTCCCTCTCTCATCCTCTCGCTTTCTGTGTGTCTCACTTTCTCTCATCATCTCTTTATATATCTCTTATTTAATCTATATCTATATATATATATATATATATATATATATATATATATATATATATATATGTGTGTGTGTGTGTGTGTGTGTGTATATACGTGTCTGTGTGTTCATTTTTATATATATATATATATATATATATATATATATATATATAATATCTTTTTATCATTTTTGTTCTCCTGCATTTGTAGCCATTTTGATTTCCGTCTTATTTTCGAAGCCGATTATCGGTGACAAAGATAAACCTTTCATAAATATCAAAGATGCATTCACAACTGCCGGTTGTGGTTTTTTGCCGCTTTTGTTCTGCCTTCGAACCGCATTGGTTCACACGAAAGAATTCTCTTTTCAATCAACCTGTACATTGAATAAATATTCCGTGGCACATTATATATATATATATATATATATATATATATATATATATATATATATATATATACAGATTATATATATATATATATGTATATATATATACA
>OY744531.1:53012199-53057199 GCA_963556195.1 Sepiola atlantica
AGGTTTGTGGCAAAGTGCTCGATTGTTAAGATTTTTTTTTAAATATAAGAGCGTATAATTTATTTATATATGTATTAGCGAAATTTAGCCCAGTGTCATCATGTCATTACTTTCCTACGTAATTATCGGCGTATTTTAATAAAAATGTTTTAATTAAACTTAATCTTCCAAACTTTAGATACATATAATTTGACCTTATTTTTCCCTCCCCTACGTTTTGATGATTCGAACTTACGGATGTTGTTATTCCCCTTTCTTCTCCTCCCCCTCTCTGCCTATGCTGTTTCTTTTTTGACTGGTGAATAGTATTTTTCTCCGTCATTTCCAATATGTAGTTGTCCTGTTAGCATTTTGAAGAGAGCAGGAGGTTGAAATCAAGTATAGTGTTGACAACTACGATGTGTATGTGAATTTTTTCTTATATATATATATATATATATATATATATATATATATAAGGATTCAATGAATCAGAACATTACAATTGTTCCAAGAATTAGAACATCAAGTCTAGTATGGCATACGGTCGTTTCCAAAACATTCTCAAAATACTTTATTTTATTTTATAAATTAACAAATAATCTCCAAAACAATTAATCCGCGCCTTTAGCACCACGTCTTACAGAAATTCAAATAACAAGCTCGTCGTAGAGGAACATCTATTTACAGAAATAGCCACAGAGACAAATATTAGAAAAAAGAATAAGTTACAAATATACATTAAAAATAGAAAGATAAAATGATAATAATAATAATAATAATAATAATAATAATAATAATAATAATAATAATAATAATAATAATAATAAAACATTATTAAATAAAAATAAAAATGAGAATAAAATAAAATATAAAATATAAATATAATAAAAAATATATAAAATGGAAAAATGAAATAAAAGGATAAAAAATAAACAAATAAAGTAAAATAGAATAAAATTAAAATAATTAATAAATAAAAAATAATAATAAAAAACAAAATGATAAAAAAATATATAAAATATATATAAAAAAGTAATAAAATAATAAATAAATTAAAAAAAGAAAGAAAGAATTAAATAGTAAACTAATAATATAGAATAAAGGTAAAATTAAAAAATTAAAAACAAAACAAAAATAACAATAAGAAGATGATAATTAAAATTAAAAAGACAAAATGAAAATATAAGATAAGTATAAAGAAATAATTGATATTAAAATAAAATAAAATAAACGTAGGAATTAAAAACAACATAAAAATATAAATAAAATAGAAACAAAAATAAGTTTGGATAACAAAGGTTGAATATTATCAAGGCTCATCAGTTTCTTTGTGGAATATACACATGCATACCTATGCAACATATATAGGCATGCTACATACCTTCCAATACTTATTATGTACTAATTACATAATTTCACTCCTAATACAGGTGTGTGTGCCGCATAATTGTATATATTGAACGTATATACATAAGTATAGGTAAAATATTTTGGATTGTTCTCGGAGCGTCGCTTTTCGTCTTCATCGATCGACACGGTTCGTCAACTTCGTAGACGGGTTTTACAGGTCGTGTTACAGTGCTAATGTGGCGGTCAAGTAGTGTATATCCTCTTTTCATAATCGCTGTCTTCTTCAACTTCTTTTTCCTATTCTTAATCTCAATAACTACTTTTACGAACGTTATTAAATAAAGAATACAATTGGGCTTTAAAAAATCTTTTTGGGGTTTTCTTTTTTCTTAAGAGTATACATGTATACAACTTAAACAATTCAACACCCTATTCCGTAAGAGCAGAACAAGCAGCTATCAAAACGTGTAACTGCCCTCTCTGGTGGTCAGGCGAAAAAGAGGTCGATTCTCTCTACCAGTTCGACACATCTGCTAATCCGTTTTCCGTGTTCGTGACGTCATAGTCATAACACGTAGCTTTCTTTGAATTTTGAGTTGAAAATTCTATTCTACCTCATTTTTAAACAAAGTTGGAAAATCAGCGATACTTATCCTATTCTTACACACTCGTTTCCTACAATGTTACATGTGGATAGTACACACTGTAGGAGCCGGTAACAAAACGTTACATTAGTAAAGTATCACATAATGATTCAGTCCCGTATTTGTTCGTTATGTAGTTTCCAATTACACATCGTCAGATCGTTTTAAAACTACAATAAATATATATATATATATATATATATATATATATATATATATATATATATATATATATATATATATATATATATACACACTGTTTCGGTGTATCACAGCTGTTTAGTGTTGCTAAAGCAGTTAGTGCCTAAAGCCGGGATTGAAACTCAACCGTCGAGCTGACAGACGACACTGACTGAATGTAAATGATATTTAAATTTAAACATTGACAAGTGTTGGGAACTCGAATTAGTTTTACCCAATGAGCTATGCCTTAAAGCTAATGACAGTTGGCGATATCCTTACAAATAAGCTCTACCCAAGAAAGAGAGCTCTATATAGTCATCCACATGAGACTGTTTCGCTATATCATAGCTCTTAAGTGCGACTAGACCAGTTTGTGGGTCAAGTCGGGATTGAAATTATATATATATATATATATATATATATATATATATATATAGATAGATAGATAGAGAGAGAGAGAGAGGGAGAGAGAGAGATATGAATAACAATGATGAATACAAAATGTGACTTATTTTAACACATGTATGAATGATACAATTGTTATAAAGTTTAATCTGACAGAATATGGATTCCTTTGTGCGTTCTAATTATTTTGTCTTGATTCGGTTCGATCTCGTTTTTTAGAAGTTGATTTTAGTATTCTTATATATTGTTGGCATCCGCTTGTCCAATGAGACAATAGAGTTCTTTTCCTCAGACCAGTCCGTTGTCGAATTGCAGCGTCTTCTGTGACAGTGCAGGCCTATGCTGGATCGGCATGCTTTATTGAAGTTGCCACAAATGTAAGTGGAGACTGATCCTCAGCGCTCTTATGTAACCATCTGCCGTCTATGTTATTTTCTCCCCTTCACAGGAGGGCTCTCTTCTACTCACTCCTCTTGGCCCACGTTCTTGTAGCACTTCACCAGCTACTATGGTCTTCAGTCAAAGACATCCAGCCTGTTGGATCGATGCAACCTGCCTTGCAGTCTCGCTTGCAGACACTCTTGTAGTGTATTACAGATTTTCATGTGGGTTGGAGCCGGTGGCGAGTTCACCGAATAGAATGGTCTCGGGGATCCTCCGATCGCCCTTTCGCTTTTCATGGCCAAGCCACTGGAGTTGACGCTGGGTAAGCAGAGCAAACATGCTTGGGGTATCCGCCTGATCAAGGAAGCTTTTATTTAAAACGAGGTCCCGTCAAGAGATTCCCAGACTATTCATAGAGTTTCGCAGACGGAGGGTGTTGAGCCTGTTTTTATTGAGGTGTAGAGAGTAGATTATCTATGATTTACTACCGTAGAGTAGAGTGCTTAAGATTTTGGCTTGGTACACCTTCATCTTGCGTCATGTTCCAACTTTGTTGTAATCATCAGGGAATCATTCATTCGGCAATGTGTTTCCCAGACGAGAAGTTCTTGCAAAAATGATATGTCCATGAAATACCGCCTGAAGCTAGGAACATGAATGGTAAAAAGAAAGTCTCTTTTCGATGTAGTAAAAAACGAGTTTCTTCTGTCACAAAGAGAAATCAAGAATTGGGGATATATCGAATACACCTCATGGTAGTAATGATAGAGCAGAGAGACGCTAATAATTGTGTGTGTGTGTGGGGGGTGCATAGACAAACAACATATATTGAATCTTAAAAAAGAAATGAGTGGGGATTGCCATTTAGGTATTTCCTGCCTGAAAGATTATCTTCTTTTTTACGTGCACTGAAGATAACTCCTCACGAAATAAATTATTTGAACACTTGGAGCATTATATATATATATATATATATATATATATCATTGTGATAGGCCGAAAATTAATTTTGACTGTAATTGATGATAATCTGTTCCCTGCATTTGATTGAGTTTAATAACATTAAATATTATTTCCCCCTCTCTCTCTCATATATATATATATATATATATATATATATATAGTCAACACGTGAATATGTGTATTCATAACTCTGCATATGACATACTCTATCACCACTCAATTACCTCTACCCCTTTTACCCTCACATCCCGATGAATTTAATGGATATATATTTTCCTTAAGAAAGAAGGCAATAAACCGATTCAGCACTTATTGTTGCTTTAATCTGATTATGGTTTGAGTCCATATTGACATTAACGGAGAAATGATTCATACGTCTTGACAGGTCTTTACCAACCACTGTTTGGATTGGTCTCCTTGTCATTGCGGATTTCAATTTTTTAAATTCTTCCTATTCAATTTTCTATTTATTCTTTCTGGAGTTTCATCTCCCTTTTGATTTCTTTTTTTTAATTGTATTTGTTAATGTTAATATAATGAACATTTCATTCAACCTACCTTCTCTCTCTATCTCCTTCTCATATATATATATATATATATATATATATATATATTTCTCTATGTGTGTATGTCGCATATATTCAGTTCTGTACATGAATATATATATATATATATATATATATATATATTTATTAATATTCAGCTATACCCCTACTCTCTCCCTGTCTCTCTCTTCCTCCCAATTTATCTCTATCTCTCACTATATATATATATATATATATATATATTAGCAAAATGTTTCCACCGCATAGAATGCATTTAAATTTTGCAATTTTAAACTGATTTTTAAACGAGTAAAATGCAGAGACTTTTTTTCAAATAAACATATTTATTTAAAATTCAAAATTTCGATTCACACAGGAATCTTTATCAGGATAATAGACAATATTATTTTGTACCTTATTTTAAATGACTTAGTGTCGTTTGATCTTGTGCTTCACTTGTAAACGAAGCTCGTTGTGTAATAATGTCCACAAGTTTTGTGTGGTTTCAAAAACCGTTTCAAATTACAAAATTTAAATGCGTTCCATGCGGTGGAAACATTTTGCTTATACTTATAACGTGCGACAAGAGCACACACACACATACACCACTTGTGGACATTATTACACAACGAGCTTCGTTAACAACTGAAGCACAAAATCAAGCAACACCATGTCGTTAAAAAAAGAAACAAAAATATTGTATATTCTCCTGATGAAGATTCCTGTGTGAATCGTAATTTGAATTTTAAATAAATAATGTTTATTTTTAAGAAAATCTCTGTATTTTACTGATTTTAAAACTGGTTTCAAATTTATATATATATATATATATATATATATATATATATATATATATATATTAGTGGTGTATTTTTCGCTGCATTGCCCGATAGTTATATAAAATAATGAATTATACTTAAATTTGTGTGTTCGAGTTTAAATTCCGACGTTTTGTATTACCCTTACATTAAACTAATCATAACGAATGGATTGGTTCGACAAAATTCGGGTGTCTTACGGTGCGGTTCAAATTCTGTTGAACTAATAGTTGTTTTGTTTTAATCTGTTTTGGGTTTTTCTGGTTAAAAAATGTAGAAGCATTGCTTTTCTTGTGTTTTGTTTGATAAGCACACATTTTAGGCCACTTTAGTGTGAGGAAAATCTAAATGAAAATGTATTCATGCCTAATCTGATAGAAATGTTTTTTTTTAAGTTATTCCGCTCGACGTTTCATCTATTCTGTCAATGTAGACTCTGCCATCGTGGGGAAAAAAGGAACTAGAGACAGTAAAAAAGAAACGTCAAGAAAAACAAAAAAACTCATGTTTGTTTTTACAGTTTGGTGCATACCTCGTTCGTACACAATGTTAATGAAGAATTATCATACCTGCCTCAAGACCATTGTATTTTGCTTTGCTGCAGGTAAGAAAATTAATAAAGTTTTATCGGGTCTTTTCTCGACAACCTCATATAAACAAAGTTATATAAAAAATAGGAATATGTCTTTACGGGCTTTTCTCTTAAAAAATGTAAAATATAATTTATTTACGATACGTGAAAAACATTAAAACAGTAATATTTTATGATATGCAAAGATCGATAAGGGTGGTAAAATAAAAATGAACTTATCTATTGAACGTCTAATAAATCGTTCTTTTATCGAAGTATTGTTTTAGCGTAAATCATTAATATACGGTTTCAGCGTCCTAATTGAGAAAGAAATTGTGTGATTTAGCGATGGATTTGATTCGAATGCGCGTAATGTATGTATTTATTATGATGTTGACTAGACCTATTTTGGGGAGAGGTCGGGTAACATATAATAGAATATATTGAGAGTCGTACATAGTTCAAATGGTTACTTGGATAACATCTCCACTCGTCTCGTGACGAGAGTTGCTTCTCTTTCATGCCCTTCGAGCATCTCATTCTCCAAACTCAAGAAGGAGTACTAGCTTACTACACATATTCCCTCTCTGAGATAATTTCTTCACAACAGAAATTAATATATTTTACGTTTCGGATCCGGACTTAACGTTTCTACCGGTATTCTTTTTCTTTTGCTTGACCGTCTTGGAATAACTGTTTCAGCAATTAGTGGTATTTGAATTCAAACATCTCATACAATATGTCCAACGGGATTTCCTGATCTTCCCTGACATCTTCCGTAAACCTTGATCTTGATCACAATTAATTTAAATGGCGTTTATGTTCCCATTTGGAACTTTTCACCCAGCACTTAATTCCACCAATTCTTTTTTATATTACCCCATCATCCCAAAACGTTTTTCCATTTCTGAAATTTTTGAAAAAATCTTTGTCTCCGGTTTTAAAGAACTTACACGAAAAATTACTTTTCTTTCGCATATTTCCTCGTTGGACTCCGTAACAATCTGTCAAATACTAGGCGTATCTTTCTAGCAAACATCAGTTCGGCTGGTAATATGCCTGGAACTGTGTTTGAGTTTGGCGTAATTCTGTACACCGACAAAAATTTCTGAATGGTCTTCTTCTCAGTGTCCATGCCGTGATTCTATTTCAATGCCCTTTTAAAGTGTCTACAAATCTTTCAGCCTGGCCATTAGATCTTGGATGGTAAGGTGAAGTCATTGTGTGGTCAATGGACACATATCTTTAGAAATCTTTAAATTTACTGCTAGTAAATTGTGTCCCATTGTCGCTTACTATTGTTTTGTGTACATCAAAACGACTAAAAAGTATGTCTAGTACCTTTTAAAGTAGTTGTGCGTGTCGGGTGTTTACATTTGAAAATATCAGGCTACTTGGAGTAGCCATCTACAACTATTAGGTAATAATGACCGTTCATGGGTCCAGCATAATCGATATGCAGTTTCGTCAATGGGGCATCTGTTTTCGGCCATGGTATAATTTCTACCGGTGGTGCTTTTGCTGCAAGTTGGCATCCTCTACGTGCTTTAACAATCTGTTCTCTATCTTTGTCTATCTTCGGACAATAAGTATAACTCCTCATTAAAGCTTTCATAAGTGCGATCCCTATATGCTCTTGATGGAATTCTTTTAACATCCGCTTTTGCAGTACAACTGGCATCACCACTCTTCCAGCATATAGTAGCAGTTCATCGCATATTGAATATGATGACGAATTTCTTGAAGTTTTATATTTCTTTTCAAATTACTTCTTTCATCTTTTTGATGAAATCGTCTTTTCCAGTTTTGATTCTTATTTCGTCTAACGTGATAGGTAATTCACGTATAGCATTGCATAATGCTTCCTTAAAATCCGTTTCATCCTTTAAGGCCGCAATAACCATGTATTCTAGTGGTTCCGATCTTTGAGGGGTTAATCTGGAAAGACCATCTGCGTGCTCTATTTTCTTCGAAGGCAAAAATACCATTTTAAAATTATAATTTAATAATTCGGTACCCCAGCGCTACAATCTATTTGCAGTATGTGTGGGAATACCCTTCTTTGATCCGTATATGGATAATAGTGGCCTATGGTCTGTTTGTAATAAAAACGATCGACCATGTGTAAATGTATGAAATTTTTTTAACGCAAAAACAATCGCAAGGCTCTGTTTTTCAATTTGCAAATAATTATTTTCTGTCGGAAGCAAAGTTCTGGAAACATAGGCTACTGGTTTCTTACTACAATCTTCAAATTTATGAAGAATTACAGCACCAGAAGCGACTATTTTTTCTTGTTTAGGGTCATAATGTGTTAATGATAAATCCGACGTCAATACACTTTATTTTTTCGAAAGCTTCCTGACATTTATCAGTGCAATTCCATTTTACACCTTTTTTTAATAATTTGTTCAATGGGGCTCGTAAGTAATGCATATTTTTTATATATATTCCATAGTAATTCGCTAAACTCAGAAAAGCTTGAAGCGTTGTAATATTTTTAGGGATTGGCATATTTTCTTATTACTTCTGCTCTTTTCGGGTCTGGTCGTCATCCTTTTGCGTCAATTATTTGTCCTAAGTATTTAATTTCAGACATAAAAATCGCATTTTTCTGAACTTTACTTGAAACCGTATTCTTCTATTTTTTTAAATACCGCTCTTATGTGCCCTAAATGCTCCTTAGTATTTTTGCTTTTAATCAGCACATCGTCCAAATATGCTACTGTAAACTCTATATCAGCCAACATTGTGTCAATGATCTGTTGAAATAAGCTAGGGGCGACTTTTAATCCAAACGGAAGTCTATTGAATTTGTACAATCTTCGTCAACTCTTACTTGGAGGTATGCGTCAGACAAATCAATTTTACTGAAAATCTTTCCTCCATTCAATTTAACAAACACGTCTTCCGGAGAAGGCAAATGATAAGGAGGTCCCGTTAAACAGTCATTTAGACCTGTAGAAAAATCTGCACACACACGTATTTTATGATTCTTCTTTTTCACAAAGACCACTGGTGACGACCAATCTAAATAACCAAATTTAGAAATGACACCCATTTCTTCCAGTCATTGTAACTCCTGTTTCACTATTGCTACTGCAGCATACGACACCTTCCGTTTTGGTTTAAACACAAGCTTGACATTTTCTTTTACTTCAAATTTTACTTCGGTTTTCGTGACATTTCCGAGACCACCTGAAAACACTCTAGGAAATTCATTTTTTAGGTCCTTTATCAATTTATCCTTAACCTTATATTTACCAGCTGGTGAAACATCAATTCTATTACAAAATGAGTTTATAGGAATCTCGAATAGATCGAACAGGATAATTAAATCACTTCCCATTAAGTTTGAGAATTTTGTAAAACAAACCTTAAATTTTTTAGTTTTTCCTAAAAACGATACTTCGCACAAAAATTCTCCACTGAACTTATACCTTCTTCCCGAAACTCCACGGGCTATTTTATCTGTCTTGGTTTACCTGGGTCTATTAATTCTTTTGCACTTGTTTCATTTATTATGGAGATATCACTTCCAGTACCCAGATGAAGTTGTACCTTCTCTCCATTTATTTTCACTTGCACGAATTTTTTTTTACCCTTCTCGATTTCTTTCTTTGTCAAAACCATCTTTACTTTATTTTTTTCCGTTCGACATGCCTTTTTCGGTCGGCTTCATTCTGCAGTGTGAACTCTAGTGACCTATTCTGTTACACCGAAAACATTTATCTCGGAAAAAACAGTCACTTTTAGAATGAGGTCCACCACATCTGTAGCATAGCAATTTCATTGGGGATTTAAATTTTATTTCACTTTCACGTGTCCTACCTCGGACTTCTTTCATATGCGAAATGTCTCAGATTCGTTATGTTTTGAGCTTCTTCCGTAGCTTTTTGTAATGTTGTATCTGGACTTTGTTCCATTTTTGACAATATTTTCGAACGAACATTTGTATTACTATGCGTCAAACTTTTAACAAAAAAGGCATTTAAACATGTCAATTGTTAACTCGTGTAGAAGAAATCGTTCACTCTTGGTTTACTTTTCCTGCATACGTAACAAAATCATCATCATTTTGCTTAACAATGTTCAGACAACTAAAACGCGTATGAAAAAGACTGCTTCTCTCACCAAACATGCTTGTGGGTGATTTTGTTGTCTCCTCAAACGATACTTCGTCAGGTTTTCTAGGCAATAGTAAATTTGTGTACTTTGTACTCTCGTTAGGAACAAGCTTCTGAAATAGAAGTCCAACTTTTTGTTCGTCCGACCAAATTTCGCACCATTTGTTGAAAATTGTTTCAAACCGTCGAAAATAGGCTTGAAAAGTTATTCCGTTGTCAGGTCATATACGAATTCCGATATTGAATTTGCAATACCCTCGGCTGTGAAATAATTTGAATTTTCTATCGTTCTACCTTTTGCAACAGCCTCAAATAACACTTTCGTGCCGTTTGCTTGCCCTTTTAGGTAATTCTATTATTTCATGTTGCAAGTAATCTTGGAAATCCTGATGCCTTCTGTTCCATTTGCATATTCTGTTGTTCCATGTGTATCTTCCGCTGTTGCATTTGAGAAGACACTAATGCCTTACTAAGTTCGACCAGTTCGTCCATTTTTTTAACTATACGCAATACAATGAGTATGCCAAACTTCTCAAATATTTCGATAAAAAAAAATTCTTCATTTACCAAAACACAAATATGGGACAAACACAACCTCTCGTAATGTTCACGTCGCGAGTTCGAATTCACTCGGCGTAAAGTTTTTTTTTTTCATTCACCAATTAAAGCACTGTAATAAAAAACAGTGTAACTCTTTCGTTTGACTTAAAAACGAAGAAAAAAAGTTTTACTTTTGACGAATTGTTTTTCCGTTCAAGCCAAGGTTTGTCGAAGTCACAATATCCGGTCGTTGTGTTTAAAAACATTAAAACATGTTGAGTTTTCTTTCTTTTCTGTCGTTCAATGTGAGTTCTGGGATCGAATCCTATGTCGCCAATATTATCATGTTGACCAAACCTCTTTTGGGAAAAAGTCAGGTAACATATAATAGAATATATCGTGAGTCGTACACAGTCCAAACGGTGACTTGGATAACACATCTACTCGTCTCGCGACGAGAGTTGCCTCTCTTTCATGCCCTTGGAGCATCTCATTCTTGTACCTCAGGAAGGGGTACTAGCTTACTCCATATCAGTATTATGTTGTGAAGTATGAACTGAATGTTTATAATGAAGCGATTAATCTATAGGTGATAGTTTTAAAAGGATGTCTGTAAATAACTAACCTCGGGCAAAGCGCGACGCGGTCAGGATGAAATGTGTCTAATGCCTGTGTAAACTGATCGCTGATTGGCCGTTTTACAAATTCTTAATCGGTGAAAGTTAATCGCAAAGCGGTGTCTGAGGTGTGTAAAGTAAATAATACATAGATAGAAATTAGCGCGCTACCTTCTATTTGGAGCATGCAGTTAGGAGAGTAAGTCGTATCGGATAAATAATAGAAATAATGTTATATGTCAAAATATGTGTAAGTTGCTGGGAATACGGTCGGGGTAAGGCTGTATAGGTAGTGGTGATTGTCGATGTATTTAATGCATTAGTTTTCTTGCCTCTCTTACTGATTAGAAAGGGGAAAACCAATTCTAATATATATATATATATATATATATATTCAATTTCGTATATATATATACAGTTTATATATATATATATATATATATATACAATTATACATATATGTATATGTTAATTTATATATATATAATTATATATATACATAGTAATATATACACCTCTCTCTGTATATATATACATATATATATACATATATATATATATATATATATATATTTATATATATATATATATGATGTAAGATTAGTGGGAGAATAACCCAGAAGAGTGTTCGATTATTAAGTAAAAAAAATACAAGCGTAATATTTATTTATATAAGCACCGCAGAAGATCATAACAAATTCTACACAGTCGGCCTCAAATCAAAACAACAGGAACTTACAGTTGGGCTCTTTCCGGGGATACAGACATATACAGAGTCTGAAGAAAGTCCAGTATAGGAGACCAACTGTGGGTCTCTTTTTGTTTGGATTTGAGGCCGACGGTGCCGATGTTGTTTTGATCTTCTGTAAGGAATATATTGGTTTCCAGATTCATAAGGAGCATTCTAAATGAGAAATCTCGCAGCAAGATATCCGTAACATTTCAATTACTTTATGTTAGTACAGTCACAGAAACAGGGAACAGGGAGATAATTCCAAAGTCAAGCGGTCCTAGGAAAGTAGCTATTGGAGTAGAAAGTTTTCCGGCGTCTTTGGGCGTCTACAGTGAATAGCTAAGATTTGTTTGCTATTAGGTTGGCATGGATATATACCTTGAAGAAGTACAAGTACAGTAAGTTTGTCGGAACACATTCCGTTGAAGTACTCGTAAAACAAGCACAGGGTGCAACTTTGTTGCGATGGAACAGCGGCTGGAGCTTCGTCGACACTATTTGCCTATAAGGTTATATTCTTTTTTCTGCAGCCTGTTCAAGAGGGAGAGACTAGTGGTGTGTGGACCAGCTCAGATATGGTAACACTACTCCATACATGGACGAATGATAGATATAGCATACTGGCAAATCGGAGAAGTTGTTTAACCCGATAGAGGGAGCCAACCTGTTTTGCAGCAGACTTGGTAGTAACTTCTATATATTTATTCCAATGAATGTTGGCTGTGAAGTTTATACCGAGGTGTTTGTGGTAAGTTCGTTGGAAACGATTCTCTCAGCGCAGTATCTAACAGAGCAGTGAGAGTTTTTTGGCATTATTCTCTCAACATAATATGAAACAATGTGATGAGTGTTGGCTGAAAGGTAGTTTAATTAACTTCAAAGAAGAACTTTTGTCATAGTCCGTTTGTGTTGAGATTCGTGTTCTCTCTGCCTCATCTATTTTTCCACTATCAGTGGTCGCGAATCATCGTTAAGCACTCTCTCCTATTCTGTATTTTCTCACATCTGCAGACGTACCTTCTTTATTGTGCTTCTATCTGATCTCGCGCATCGACCTTTCATAACCTCAAACCATAGTACGATCATGTATTCTTTGGAATATTTTTGAACTCTTCTAATGACCTAATATATTACAAAGGGGAAAATAAAATATTATTTAAAAATAATTGACATATTAAGCATTCAATATATTACATCATCGAACTGAGGCAATTTGAATTGGACTAAAATAAAAATTGACCCAAGTCAAGAAGGATTTCTGCTCATTTTACTATGGATACAACGGATACTACATTTTGATTTAAGTCAGATTTCTTTTCTTAATTTGTGTCTGTGAGTTGCTTTTTATGTCTTTGCGTTCTGCCATTACTGTTAGCTGGTTTTTGGTTTTGGTTTTGAAATAATATCAAAAATGAGGAACTATTTTCCGCATAATCTGTTCTGCGATTTCATTCAAGTCAAGTTCACTTTTAGTTTGTTAGCAATCCACTATGTCCGTACCAAGTTTTGTTTCTCTTTTGTTTATTCACTTTTCTTTGCATCGTTTCCGGGAAAGAGGAAAAACGAAACCTTAATTCAAGGCTTCCATTTTGTCGTTTAGGAAAATCCAGGGATGGATTAGTTGTTGACAAACTTAAATGAACTTTTAAGCCATCCCCCCTCTCTCTCTCTCTCTCTCTCTCTCTCTCTTTCTCTCTCTCTCTCTCTTTCTCTCTCTCTCCCAGACATCACCCTCTCACGTCTAGTATCGCCCCTGTCGGTCGAAACTAAACGTGGGTCGATAATTCGGCCCGGGATCAAATTATTCTGCCTGTCCGATTCGTCACTCTCGTCGGTCCAGCGTAACTAATTTCAGCGCGGCTCCTCATTGATCCATTATTTTTTTGCATTTTTCGTTTCGGCAGCGAACTCTGTTTTGTTTGTTATTTTCTTTCCATGATTTATTCGGATACCCTCATGTTCTCATTACATTTTTCTCTTCCCTTTTCTCCTTCTCTCTTTATCTGCCTCTCTCTCTCTCTCTTCTTTATTGCTTTCGTTTTCTCATTTTTCTTGTTTCTGAATATTCCTTTCTTTCTATTCATACCTTATTTTCTCATTTTTTCCTATTTCAACTTCATGTCATTCCCTTTTTTTAATTCCACTCTTTATTTATCTTTTCTCTACTACTTCCTCTATTTTTATTGCTGTCTTTTTTTTTCTTTTTCTTTTTCTTTTTCTTCTTTTTCTTCTTCTTCTTCTTCTTCTTCTTCTTCTTCTTCTTCTTCTTCTTCTTATTATTATTATTATTATTATTATTATTATTATTATAATAATCAACCTCTGTTTTCTTACTAAAAATATCCCGATAATTTTGAAAATATCCTAGCCGAAAGACCAAGAAAGTATAAAATTGCTGTCATTCTTGTGTCGCTTCCGTAATAGACATGTCGCAATTCCCTGGATAAGAGTGCTCTCCTTTCCGCTGAAATTGAACGCAAGTGAAGTAAATGACCTTCGATATTATTCCCACCAAATGCAAATATCTCGACAGAGGCTGTCGCTAAAAACGATCATGTTAAAATATGCGAAATTCCGAGGAAGAAAATAAAATGACTTTCACGTACTGAAAAGTATTTTTGATGAATATATCCAGTGAAATTAGCGAGCAAACGACGTGGAGTTCGAAATACCAACTTTTCTTGTATTGTATTGAAATGTCCACTTGATGTCTGAAAGGCAGAAAGAATTGTCACCCAAATCACATCGACCCTGGAAGACGAGTGTATATCGATAGTACTTTAACTGCCACTGTATGCTCATCTGAACATTTGTGTAAACTTTGGAAACGACCCGGATTAAATGCAAGTAGTAAAATGAATACAGATGCGGACTGACGACCTGTGTGTGTAAAGTCCAAATCTAGTCGCTTCCATAGCGCCACTTTCACTTATGGATGTTGGCAAACTTCACATGACCACCCGTGTAAGTACCTGAAGGAATCGGGGACAACAACACAAACGACAGACGAAAGCGTCAAAACGTTTCACGATACTCATTCATACGAATTTACTGTTTCAAACGCTGACCCCTGTACGAAAAAATATATGGATTATATTTCAGGAACTTTTCTCTTAATAACTGAGAATAATGACGCTATCTCTCATAAACTAATATTTTGACACATGCATTTTCGCTCGTCATTGTTTATAAATATCCATTGAAAGTCATTCCATATTAATCTTGTTTTTCTGGTACTAACTTTCTCTGTAGTTTATGTAAATACATTTTCTTTTGTTTTTCCCATATAGAATGACAGAAACATTACATTCAGCTCAAAAGCCAGATTGATGCGATTCCTGGTCATCTATCGAGTTCATATATGTACGCATATGTGTGAGTCGTAGTGTTATATAGCAAAGGGGGCTGGCAGACGGCAACCTAAAAAGAAGTGGAGCCTAAGCAGAAGTCGGAAATCACGTGAATTCTGCCTAGAAGAGCGGTCCTGCCTCTCAGCCTGAGAACACCGACGACAGCCTATCCGGCCTGGGGAGGTAAAGCGCAGTGCAACCAAGAAATGTCTCTCTCTTTAATTCATTCTGTCTAGACTTCTCTCTCTCTCTCTCTCTCTCTCTCTCTCTCTCTCTCTCTCTCTCTCTCTCTCTCTTACATGCTATCTCTAGTTATGCCATTGTCCTGTTTTCAATAGAACTCTTTAAAAACAATATCTGGCGTCCATGTAATTATCGATCAACGGCAACCGAAATCTGGGTTGCAGCAGATGAACGAATATATAGTATGTGTGCACCCGCAAAGTTAAGCAGTATATAGCTGTATACCTTCACTGTAGAGCTCAAGAAAAGAATACGGACTACATAGATGAGATGCTTGCGAAAGAAACTCAACATCTCATACAGGTACCACATTCCTAATCAGGAAGTGAATAACAGACGCATAAAAGCAGTCGTGCGATATGAAGATCTACGGACCGCTGTAAACAAAAAGGAAAAAGAAGTGGTACGACCATGTTACATAATCATCAGCTCTCGCAAAGACAATACTGAAAGGAACTGTACAGGGAGAAAGAAGGAGGGCCAGACTAATAACGAGGTGGGGGGACAACATGCAAGAGTGGATAAGGCAGAGAATTGGGAAGGCTGGAGAAAACTGGTCGTCAGCTAATCTTTGGCGTCCCAACGTAATATAGACCACGTTACAAATAAGATAAGAAGACATTTTTAATATTTTAAACATCAGTTTGCATTTATCTCTGAACTTCGACAAACGTGCTTATTTTTTTTTTGTACGTCCTTACTTTACTGGCGTCTTGCGATATAGTTCCCTCTCTCGAGTATTTTTTTATTTTTTAAACTTGTATCCGGCGGTATAAGTACATTTTCATGGCCTCCGTTCAGTCTTAAGAGACAATGGACAGCTTCACATGTAATTTGTGAAGAAAGGGTTGCGCAATCTTAAGTACACCACTTCTGAATCAGCAATGCTTCATTCAAGTGGCAAGGAGAAGTCCAGGACGACTGGATACAATGCCAAGATAAGCACACATAGAACCTGGTATTCTCAAACGGTCACCCATTTAGTAGTGACCAGGCTTAACATCGCTTAACTTCAGTGATTTAACGGGAGCCGGTGTGTTAACATGATTATACCGTATGAGTATATTTTATTCTTATTTTATTCCGTAAACATCAAGTCATTCCCAACGAAGCGCGAAGGCAAAAGTTTATATGTAGATTCTAGAATTGCTGGTTTAAGAGTTGACATTTTAAATACATTTCTTTTTAAAGTAATTATACTATCCAATAAAAACTTAATTTTTCTTTTTTATGTAAATCGCTCCAGACAAGGCATGAAACGACTTGATGTCACTTGAAAAGACAAAGGTTATAGGTAGGAGGAAAACAGTCAGCAGGAAGAGAGTTCCGCAAGCCTGCTGTCCTTGGAAAGAAGCTACTGGAATAGGAAGCTGTATTACAATGAGGTGTCAAAAAAGCGAATTGACGGAGACTGCTAGATCGAGTAGAACGAGCTGGAACAAAAGAAGCGGGAGATAGCTCACATAATTCCGAAGAACACATGCCATAATAGTATTTATAGAAAAGACTGAGACTTGCAACACAACATCTGTGAGAGAGAGGGTGCAGAGAAAAATAAAGGCTAAGATCAATCAAATTACAGACACGTTTTTGCACCTTATCAAGAACCTTCAAATGAGACAGATTCACCAGCATAAATATTACAACAGTACTCAATACATGGTCTGATTGTGGATGTGTAGAGATAGAACATCGTCTCAGGTGTTAGAAAGTGTTTCGAGCAATTAAATAAACCGACTTTACGAAAAATAGAAAGAGCAATGGATCTAATGTATGAACTCCAAGAAATATTTGATGAGAGAGAAAGACCAAGAAGTTTCAGAGTCGATTTCTCCTCAAGAGCAGAGCCATCTATGAGAATCTCGGTGAGAAAAGGGACACGCATACGATTGAAAGACACGAGCTGAGTTTTAACTGGATTAAATAAAACAAGCCATTCTGTACCCCAATGAAAAACTGAACACAGGTTAACTTCTAGATAAGCGGCATATTTCGACTGATCCGAGGGAGATGAGCAAGAAGCAACACCAGAATAGATGGTGGTATCATCAGCATAGAGGTTCATTTTCCGAACAATATTTTCTGGAAGATCATTTGTATAGAGAAGAAACAGTGTTGGGCCTAGAATAGAGCCCTGAGAAACACCAGCATTGATAGGAAAAGAGAATGAAGAGACACTGCCCAAAGTTACTAGCAAGATTCGATCAGAAAGAAAAGACCTAATAATGTCAAAAACCTCACCACCAATACCATAACACTGGAGTTTGTGTAGAAGACCAGAATGCCAGACTCTTTCAAACTGATTTCCCTAACCATATTTAAAGGGCATCCTCTGTCCTTCCACGCAAATAGCGCAACCAATCACAGCTTCTAGCATCTCTCCGTTTCCACTCTTCTTGATGTAATATGCGTAACGTCGTTTCAATATCAAGTCACGTTATCTTTACTTGAATATATGTTTTGTTTCAGATAACTTCCTTTCCTTTTTATTTTATTTTTCTTTTTCATTTTCTTTTTCTTTTTCCTGTTTTCTTTTTCATTTCCTTTATTTATTTTCCTTTTCTTCATTTCTTTTCCTATACTTTAACTTGTTTACCCGCCTTTTGCTGACCTTACGTCAATTCCTGCAGTTGTTTTCCCGTTTATATTCTTAGTTCCACTGCCACACAACTAGAACTTGACTCACTATGCATATCGTTATCGTCGGCCAGAAGAAGCTCTTATACAGTTTACTCGCCCGTTTAATCTTGACCGGGCATGACACACGGTAAGAGACAACCTACTCCACTACACCCAGCTTGCCATTCCATCTACTTCAAATCCCCATCTCCTGTTCTCCTAATCTTTTCTCAATTAAATGCATTACATAAACTCGCTTATTTACCCTCATTGACAGAATTATCACAAACGCATGATACGACTACAAAACGTCCGCACAAACAGTTAGACACACATACAGTATGCACATACAAACATGTTCACAAATGCAGACCAGAACACACGCAAAACAACAGTAAAAAATGTTATAAAAAAGATATTCATCCATTAGTACACAAATAATTAATAAGTATTACTATCTACATAAAACAATAAAAAATAATAGTAAAAATATAGAAATAAATAAGAAATCGTTTATTACTGATATATATATATATATATATATATATATATATACATACAGAGAGAGAGAGAGAGAGAGAGAGAGAGAGAAAGAGAGTAAATGTTTTTAATTATTCATAACAATTTGACGCCCTTGGAGTGATTTAATTTATTGTAAGTCCAAAACATTGAGCCGTTTCTAACAGATAATACTCATCATCTAAATACATATATATATATATATATATATATATATATATATATATACATATATATATATATATATATATACATATATATATATATATATATATACATATATATATATATATATATACATATATATATATATATACATATATATATATTTCGGAATTTTTGTTGATAATTTGTAGAATTTGGTATATTCGGACTACTGTTCTCATCTTGGGTGATTTTACCACAACGTTTCGATCGATGTAACCCCGACTTTCTTGTCGTACTCGGGAATCTTTCCGTAGAACTCTGGAATCCGGACGGAATTCGGAACACTTTATTAAATCAACGTAGGTATCATACAATTCTTCGTATCGCCGTCACTGAGGATTGAACCTTCAACCTTGAGATGACTGTCACTCAGAACTGAATCTATAGCGCTACGGGTCCTTGCGGAAAATTCTAGTATGAATTTTGAAAGCCTTAAACCTATTCTTGTTTTTGATCTAACTACTTATCACTATAAATCACGACTTATCTATTATTTAAAATTATAGGTTCCAATATTGTATTGACTTCTATACTAGGTTTGTATAGTAAGTCATTGTCGCCTAACATACGCGCTGCTTCTTTGAGTCGTCTTACTCTCCACCGTTCTTCTCTATCTATAATTTTACTTCACCCTATAAGGGCAGATGGTTTCCATTTTCCTTCCATATGTGGTCAGCCATATCCATTTTTCGATTTCTCCATGTATTACGGCTTTCCGGTGTTCTTGTAGCCTTACGTTTAGTGTACGAGATGTCTCATCTTTATTTACTTTTCCACACTTACATAGAATCGCATACACACAGTTCTTAGTCATGAATGTTTCCGTACGGGGTTTGACTCTCACCTCTCAGAAGATGGTTTCGAAGAGTTTAGTCGCCCTTGAATATATATATATATATATATATATATATATATATATATATATATATATATATATATATATATATATACGTTTTATGTGTATTTAGAAAGCAGTTCTTCATTTATGCAAACATCGTTAAAAGTAACAGAATTCATCTTTTTAATTATACCTTTTTATTTTTTCAATTATTTGATAGTCCTTTTTGTATAACCCCCTCCCCCCCCCCCAAAAAAAAAATAAAGGTTCTATAAGTTTCACAGATTTCACGAACGTTTTCGATTCTTCCTTTAATCATCCTCAAGGGATCAAAAGCAAATGAACAAACATACTGGAATAACAAAGAGAATTTTTAAAAGACGGTGAAAAATCAAACGCGCATAGTACGTTTCCCGCATTGCTTCAAGAAGTCGTTAGCCATTTTGAATTAAGCAACGCAGGATGACAGCACATAACAAAATCGTATGTATTTCGATAAATATTACTAGCTATCTAAACTGAACGCTACCCAGAGAATCTGTATACATTATTTTTTTTAATTTCCCATTCTTTCAATAGGATAATGATTGCAACTGAGAGAAAGCTATTTATTACTCGATGTATATATATATATATATATATATATATATATATATATTCGTATTTATGTGTTTGATGCTATAAAAGCAGTGGTTTTCTAATAGTTTATATCGATTCCAGAGCAAAGTGAAGCTCAATATTCAGCTTATTAATAGTTATTTCAACATTTTAATAGAGCTATAAATAATTAAATTTAAAGATCAAGATATGTGAAACTGTTATGATATATCACGGTATAAAACAACTTTAACATGTAAATAAATAAATATATATATATATATATGTATATATGTATGTATGTATATGTATATGTATATGTATATATATATATATATGTGTACATATATATATATATATGTACGCCTATGTGTGTATATGTATGTATGTATATATATATGCATGTATATATATGTATATATATATGTATATGTATGTTTGCATATATATGTTTGTATTTATATATGTATGTATATATATGTATATATGTATGTATATATATATGTATATATATATGTATGTATATATTTATAAATTTTATACGTACATAAAAGTAATCCATGGGCAGGTGTTTCTGGCTCACAGCCGTCATCAACATGGCTTACTTAGACAAGGATCGATATTGAAGTCTATAGTCCAGCGGCTTAACCATAAGACAAAGACGCTCTGTCGAGAAATATGTACATTTTAATCACCTAAATATTTAATGTATTTTATGTAATTATTTTGATTGGTGATTGCAGCATTCGTTGTTTTTTCTGCTTACTATTATTTCCATTGCCTCACTTCCTAAATGATTAAGATGCAGAAAATTGCATATGGAATCGCCAAAAACTTTATAGGACTTATTTTTTGTTCATATATGTTTATTAATTCTAAAAGTAATCCATAAAAGTAATTTAAAAATATATATATTGACGAAAAATACATCGTATAAAGTTAATGACGACTTATCATGCAATTGTCTATATCTTAATAACTTATGAAGTGATACAATAAAAATAATCGTAAGCAAAAAAAACAATGAACACTGCAATCACCAATAAAAATAATTACATAAAAATACCCCGGTAAATATATATATATATGTATATATATATAAATATATATATATATATATATATTTATATATATATATATATACTATATATATGTATATATATGCATATATATATCTTTATATAAGGTGAGTCAATGAAAAATAGTAAGACCTGTAAATGGAAACAGATCAATATCTTCAGTTGTTCAGAACGAGGAGCATTTAGTAAATAAAAATATTTATTCTTCCACTCTTTCAATTGCATTCCTTAAGCACGGCTTTTCAAAGATCAAAATCTTATCACTAGAGGAAGTAGTGATTGATAAGTTGACAGATAAGAACAGTCAATATTCAAAATTTGGAAAAAGTTTTTTTTTTAAAGTTCTTTTTCAAAAGTTTTTAAAAGTTCAAACGGATGTGTAAATGAAAGTCACCAAACACGGAGATCCAAGTTGTATAGGGTTCAAATGTAATTGGTAAATCCAGAAGAATCTTCAAGAAAATCCAACAGCGAAGATTCCACCCAAGTCCTTAGTCCTTAGAGGGGGATCAGACAAAATTAGCCATATTAAGAAAACGCATTTCTTCCTGTTTTCTAGTAAACAGATCCAAAGGCAAAAAGCAGCGAACCAACCCTCAATGAAAATTGGAAATCCGAATTGTTGTAAAGTGTGAAACTTACTTGGAATTGTGGGATATGTAGGGGGGTAAGAGTGAGAAAAAAGTGGAAATAGCAAAGGAGGTAGGGGTTTAGGAGCCAGAAAAGACAGAAGAAAAAAATGGAAAAGACAAAAACAAAAAACAAAAAGGAAAAGAAGAAAAAGAGAGAAAAAAAGAAAAAAGAAAACAGTAAGAAAATAAAGCAAGAGAGAATGAGGAGGGGGCGCCAATCCTATGAGTGGGGAAAGGGGTTAATGATGTTTAGGCAAAAGAAGGAAGAAAAAAATAAAATCTAGGGTGGTCAAAATTAGGAATTTTATAGCTTTTGGTCAGTGCTTGAATTGAATTCCCGTAGGGTTTAAAGTTTAGATTAAATGCAGATAAGCTTCAGAGGTTATAACTCGAGATGGATTTTGCTAAGATAAATAGACTTATTGGCGGGGCACAGAGAAAAATAGGCTGTGGTGATGATTAGATGAAAAATTAAAAAAACTTAGGTGTGGAGATGGGGTCAGGAGGGTTATGGGGTTCTGAGAGGTGAAAAACGGATCTGTTTTCCCCCGTAATGGCTTTAAAAAGTCTTAAGAATTCAATAGATATCTGTGTAGAATAAAATAGATATCTATGTATAATAAAATTGTTCTGAATGATTTTGAACTAATTGTCATTCTATAAAATAAATTAACAATGTAGGTTGTTAAAATATGGAAAAATGAGTAAGGATATTTTAGCAGATACAGAGTATATTAATAAAATTAAATAGTGAATAAGCAATAGAAAGTGAGAAATAGAAAAATAAAAAAAGGATAGAGAAATAGGATGAGGAAAATATAAAATATAATTTTAAAATGGGTATAAATAGGTATATAGATGTGTAGTTGCACTGCTGCCCTCAACCGCTCAGGGCAGTACCCCACTGCTCCCCATGTCAATGAGCATCCCATACAATCGGGCATGAAATGTACACAGGCACATGCGCGCAGCCACGTGAGCATAATCACATATACATACAAATGCACATGTAAAATCCACACATGTACACATACATACCCGTATATACTTATACACACACACACATATATATATATATATATATATATATATATATATATTTATTTATTTATATATATATATATATATATATATATATATATATATACACGCATCCACAAAACCAGAAGCATCTCAGTATCCTCGCACATATTCACATCAGGCACACACGTCTACAGAAATCTGTAGCACTAATATATACATTCGAGATTTCAGGCGATTATATATATATACAAATGCAAACATGCATATCCGCAGCACTAATACATGTACTCAAGACATTAGGTATTAAAAAATATTAAAAAACGGTAAATATTTGTGTTTATTGTTTATTTTTATTCCATTTCTATGTAATTGTTTTTCTTTTGTTAGATCTTTAATTTTCACGTTACATAGAAATGTTATAGGGAACGGGAATAATGTTAAATAATCGTAACCCAATATCTAATTGGATAATTGTGGTAACTTTTTATAGTTATATATCAGATTTCTTATATATGATAAATTAATAAATAAGGCAAGATAATTATGAACGTTAATTATGGTTTCTTTTCATCTTAAAAAATCTTTTAACATATATATTAGTAGTTCACATCCGTTCGCACAAATTACAGAAAAAGTGTTTCATCATTTGGTAGCACTCGCTGTTTATTGAGATATATAACTTTTATATTCACATAACATTTCAAGATTACGTCAGTCATTTAATTTTTAAATATGAATTATTATTGGCATAAAGAATACAAACGCCCACCGTTGTAAACTTTTTACTATATAGTGAGAAATATATTCCCGAGTTTATTTTAGGCGGCGGGGTAATTCTGCGTGAATCGTCTGACTTGCTATTTGCTTTCTTGTTTTTTCTCACATCCGAAATGGCTTTGTCACATGTATTACTCGCTACCTTCTGAGTGACGCGATTGAGGTATATATGTCTATTTATATCCACATAAATAAATATTGGTCATTATCATTGAGTGGGGGATGTAAAGTATTTCATTCATCAGTGGTGTGCGAAAATCGGATTTAAGATTTATATAAAGAAACGAATTTAATTTAAGATTAATATAACGAAACGAATCTAATAATTCATAAGTAGATATATAAAAATCTTACTTAATATAATTATCAAGAGCGAGGACTGAAACTAAATTAAAAATCAACGTTCATTTAAAATCAACATATTAACAAATATATATTACGTATTATTGTTCGTTGAGGTGTACAAAAACCCTGGTTTGAATTCATTTGATAGACAACCAACAGGCAGATTTTAATCCAGAAGCAGTTCTATAACAAAAGACGGCCTGCACGGTCCCATAACTACCGCATTGGCAGATGGAATGATTGAGATTACTACTTGAACAAACTATCCAAGAACTCAGAAAACATCTTTCACGTGGAACAGACCTCCCAAAGAAGGACTGTGCCACCTGGAAACGAGCAAAAGCGAATTTCAAAAAGACAGCCAGCAACTTTCACCAGCAAAAACAAGCAACTGCAGTTGTAGAAATCCCAGACAGACAATGGAACACATCCTTAGTGTTCACAGTGATGGAATGAAACATAAAATAAAATAGACAAACATCAAAAGAATGTAAACGTTAACATGTTTTTAAAAAGTAAAAAATTAAATTTTAAAAATCAAAGGTTATTGTTTTTTAAATAATGAAACACTTTTTTATGTTTATTTTTTAATTATTTTACTTTTTTAACTTTCAAATTTCCTTCTCTGTTTTATTTTATTTCATTTAACTTTATTTATGTGTTCTTCCTTTCAGGGAAAGTAATAAGACTTATGTAACAGTATAACAGTTGTGGACTTCCTTTATGGTGGGGACCTATGGTTTTAAAAGGGACTGGTACGAATGATTTACAGTTGTTTCGTATTAGTTTGTTCTTAATGAAAAAATAATTAAATTAGGTTTTCTTGACATTCAGATTATTAATTAATATTTACTAGCTTTTAATATGAATTTTTCCAATTAACTCTTTGAGTTTTACTGTTTTTTTTGTCTATTTAACGCCTTCTCTATTGATACTTTTTGGGTCTGATTCTTTGTTTTTTACTCAGATAACTGTAGTCAGGCTGCTGCCAGATACTTGATGCTATTTTTTGGGGGGAGGGGTATCATTTGCCTTTTTCTTCACGTGAGTCTATTCCATGCATTCTAAAATTATCAGAATTTTATCAGACATCGCCTTTTTAGTCTTCACGAGGTTTTTGTAATCCTCTTATCGTTTTTCTTGTGTGCTTTTTATTCTGCCTTTGGATAATGTGAGTTGTATTTACAACTCCACCATATATTTCTATCATTCCCATATGACTGATGGATGGACTGTCGAACTGTATTTTTTGTTCATTCCTCCAAGAAACACGTGTAAGTGCACAAATAGATTTATATGGAACACCAATAGTGTTATATGTAAGACGAAAATGTGAATGATGATTCTCCACTGAACTGCGGAAAAAAAGAATTTAAAGAAGTGATATAAATTATGTCTTTGGAATCAGATTAATAAGTGTATATATATATATATATATATATATATATATATATATATATATATATATATGTGTGTATATGTGTGTGCGTGTGTGTGTATATTGTGGGAAGTATAGATAAACCAGAAACAAACACGTATGAAAACAGAATGGATATTATGGGTAAAAATGGAAAGTTTTTACTTCTTTTAATAAAAAGTAGGTTAAATTAATAGGGAGATTACGGCATTCTATTTTCTACAGAATTACGTCCCTATGGTTTCCTGTTTCCTTAGGCTTGGGAAAACAGATGATTAATTGAGAGTTATATAACTCTTATGTAATTATAAAAAAGTATAAAATACAATTTTAGAATTAAATCTAATTATTTAAAATAGTAAGTCTGACCGTATTTTTTATTCAGCCATTTAATAATATCTAACATTTTATCATCATCATTAATTAAATTAAGAACTAACAGTATTTTCTCGACCGGGAATTTCAAATGTTATTGTGGTCTTGGTGCAGTTTTGAGTTTTTAATCGAAACTTGACGAGCCCTGCACTATTTGTTGATTCCAAGATGGCGGCTCACAATGTGTCATATGTTTGGGGAGAATTTTTCTATGATTGTCATCGTTAATATCATTTTTAGCGTTCTGTACATCTTTATTGTTGACCTTTCTTCCTATTTGTTTCGGAATAGTGTGCTTGATTTTTATCATTAAATGATTGTTTTGGAAGAGCCAAATAAATTCTGTCAAAGCAAATACTATATTTTATTTACGGGTGTTAAACGTAAGACGGAAAGAAAAAAATATAGACATTAGCTGAAATAAAGAATTAAATAAAATGAAAATAATGGTTGTGGACTGATTTTTTCTTTGACCATCGTAACGCAACCAATTAACCAGTGTGTATATATATATATATATATATATATATATATATATATATATATATATATATATATATATATATATATATATCCATACATATATGTAAATATATATATATATATGTAAATATATATATATATATATATCTGTAAATATATGTATATATATATAAATATGTATATATATATATATATATATATAAATATATATATATATATATATGTTTATATATATAATCTTTCATCTCCAAAACATCAAGGAGTTACACTTCTTATGAACTCTTCATAGATACAGCACACTTTTAAATACAAACTCTATTAAAATGTCCTACTCCACAATACCCAATATAACGCAAGTTATCATCATTATACCCCATACTAATAATTGTAATAGCCAGAAATCCAGAGAATGCCCGTTAAATAGCGAATGCCCGTTAAGTGACGTCATATACGTATGTACTATCAAAGAATTCCCCCAAAATGTTATTATGCTAACTAACACCAGCATGCAAATTCTCCTCTCACCATATAGCCCTCTACATCTCCAACTCTTTGTACTAAACAACACCCTAAATAACATCCACAACACTAACCAACAACCTCCGCTAACTAAAAATAACCATGATCTTACTCCTCAAACTCTCTTATATTCTCCACCTAACAATTTCCGATACTACTAATAACACAAATACCATAATAAAAGCCCAATACAACATGCACACTTACATTGAGGCTAGTGCCTTTCCCATGAAGACCTGAATCTCAACCCACATCTATTCCTTCAAACACAATAACAACAGTACCACTGGAAACTCTCTATCTAATTTTATTTAAAACTTTAGCCATAAAAGCACTCCCTACTCCCTACATTGGTCAATATAAAAAAGTATATATATTACACTCCAGGATACTCTCTCTGTCAACTATGTACATTAGAAACATTTATGATAGCTAAAGCAGCTAAAAGCAAACATATTATTAACTCTAAAAACGAACTTATCTCAAATTGTAGGGACAAACGAAAATTTAAATACATCAATTTCATGACCCCCTTTAACACCCTTCCTCCCAGCGAACAACACCCCCTCTAACATTAGACTAATTCTTAAATTTGTATAATTCATTCACTTTTTAACTCATCACTTTTCCAACTTTCCCACTAATCATCCCAATAACATAGCGTATTTTCCCCTGTGCACCATATAATTGTATGCCCCTATAATACTTAATATAAATTGAGAACTAACATTACTCTTCTTCACTCCACTAATCCTTTATCTCGACTACTCAAACACTCTAATTACTATACCCTTTTTCAATCATTAGCGAACCCCTCTTACATACTTATCAAGTGCCTCTCTTATCTCCGTTTGCATACAATTCATCGACTCCCCAGACAATATTTTCTCATAGATCCCATAACTCTCACTTTTAAATTGCGCTCCCCGGTTACTTCTATAATAACGCATTTGCCCCCTTAAATCTGTGTGTAATTTCAATACTCCATGTTATCACTTCAATTGAATAACAACCCAATCCACCCCATAATTCTTATACTAGAACTCTATTGATGAAAACAAATTAACGCTGCTTCCAAACCTAACATAAGTAATATTAAACTGGCTTTACTATTCACGCCTCTAATATTATAACTAACTGTAAAATCTAAAAAAAAGTTAAACATTAAACTCTGAAATACTATAAATGTCTGGATAATTACATCTTAAACACGAAAATTCCAGATTTCAAACTGTCTGAACCCAAATTTCCAATTTTAACCCTTTTACACTTTCTGAATTATATATAAGTTCGTCTAAAAATCCGTTTAAATGCGGGGATAATCCCCCCCGAACTGTTTACTTATTGACCAGAACGCTACTGTATTAGGCTATTGAAACCTACACTTAACTCTTAACAGAAGTCTTTCCAGGCCTATCAAATAAAATAGCAGTAATTAAATTATATTGTTGCTTACACTCGATGAGCTGTAACTAAATAAGCCCTTCTCCTACCCTATTCCTAGTGTTACATAGCCACCAATCCTGCCTTGACCGCGGCAGTTCTCTTAAATCACTTAAACAACGGATTACGGTCCCAAAAAGGTGTTTGTTGCATACCTTAGATTTTCTCCCTCGTCATATAGAGGCTGGTTGTGTCGTTTAGTGGATGAATTCTTTCTTCGTGCCGTCCGTTGTCTGCAACAAAAGCCATGACGCACCCTGAAGACAAACTCTTCTTTTAGATTTAATTCATTTTATTACAAGAGTTGTTATTTCAACTGGGAGTCATTTACCACTTCGAGAGAGAGGGAGAGGGCAAATCCTACTTTATCGTAGTTCGTAAACAATGTTTTTTTAACCATTCATAGAGAGGGCGGGAAAGGATGTCTCGCGCTTGTCTTCCCTTAAGGGAAATATTTCCCTTAGTTTTACATCGTGAATCGCACGTCCTCTCGGTTCGCCTTCCGAATCATACTGACTAAAAACTCGCTTCTCACGGATCCTCTCTTTCCTACGCAAGGCCCGCGACGTCACAGAGCCTCTCACAGGTGCAGACTGACCCTTGATCTGGGGTCCCGTCACACGGTAACCATGTCACGTCTGTTAGCTCTGACTGTGAGAACAGGCCCCAATCTGCACTCGACTGTACCCGCGTTAATTCGCGAAAGTCAAACCAACGATTTCCAACAGATACTTCCATTCTCATGGGGCCATTATCCAACACTAGCATAAGCCATATTTTCCTCTCCTAAACATCCTCCTCACACATCCCTAATACTACAATCTTCTCACACTTTTCCGGGCCTCGTCTTCGACTAGTAAATAGTATCTCAGACCTTGGGTTCGATCGAACTAACACCTTTCACTAGTAATTCGGCCTACTTAAAATATATGCAATATTTTAAACTCAATTCCTAAAAACTATTATCATTCACGGTCCACGGAAGTATTTTAAAATGGCCCTAATTCTCGAACTGAACAGACTCTATATTTTGATAACCTTCTCATGCACATACTTTTAATATCCATTACTTTTTATTGTTTTTTAAAAAAAATTTAAATTTTGAATTTTGGCTATTCTTCTTCCAACTTTTCTATTTATGTAATTTCTCTGATGGTAAGAATTTAATCTTTGAAAAGCCTGGCTTAAGGAAAGAAAAAATAAACCTGTTTTTATCGAGTACACCTTACATTGAACAATCTAAGATAAAACAGATTGTCATTCCCATATCTTTATCTTTGTGTATGTCTACCTTTTGTGCATGCAAATATTAATTTGTAAATTAATTAAATAAATCTGTTTGCAAAAATTAATTCATGAATTAATTAATTCATCAAAATGTCTATATATACAAAGATTGATTACTCGTCTGATTAACGACGAATAAAAAAAATGCGGCCTTCTACATATTTTTAAAATAAACAAACCGCTTAGGGTAGCGAGAAATAATAAAACGCACCTGTAAACACTGGTTGACTATTGCCAAAAATCAATAACAAAAACTCAGCATGTATATATATATATATATATATATATATATATATATATATATATATATATATATATGATAATTTTATTTACACAGACATGTACAAAATCTGCGACACTGGCATGTCGATGTTATCGATCAACAGTTACTATAAACTGAGATCTCATCAGGCAGAGTTAGAATCCGATCTTAACCTCAGATCATATTTGGAGAGGGTCTCTCCAAATATGATCTGAGGTTAAGATCGGATTCTAACTCTGCCTGATGAGATCTCAGTTTATAGTAACTGTTGATCGATAACATCGACATGCCAGTGTCGCAGATTTTGTACATGTCTGTGTAAATAAAATTATCATATATAAAGCTCTATTTTGATATTGAGCACTTTTTATAAACCCGGTTAAAATTCTCTGGATTACCACCCTGTGGATATTTTTCACCTGGATTATTACCATTATTATATATATATATATATATATATATATATATATATATATATATATATATATATATATATATATATATATATATATATACACCAGGGTTTATTTTCTTTGCCCTCAAATGAGTGTGACTTGCGTATTCATCTTATAATCTATTTTTGCTCAATGTTTCTTGCGAAGTTAAGCGTGACACATCTTAAAAATTCAATTTAAAACATAGACGTGGCAGACATACGAATATTTTATGTAAAACTTAAACGTGACAGACTGAGAGATTGACTGAGTCTCGATGCATCTGAAAGTGTATTTTTGAAGTTAATCGTGACAGACTGACTAAAATGCTATTTAAAACACCAGCCTGCCAGACCTTTGTAAATTATGTCATGGTTAAACGTGACAACCCTACGGACGAACCAACAGATAGTATGAACCCATATAAGACGTGAGCGTATCTGAAAGTGTTATTTAAAACGTAAACGTGACAGGCTCAATGACGGACAGGGTCTCTTATAGATGTACATGGACGCATCTATAATAATTTATGAACGTTCAATCTCCGTGTTTCACGACGAAAATGCTATTTGAAACTGAAGCGTCACCGACAAACGAACTGACCGATTGACAAGCCTCTTATAAAAAAGCGTGGTTGCATCTAAAATATGTATGTGTATTGCAACCCTAAATTTGGCTCGATTTTAAAAAAAATCATGCATTGAAGTGTAATTTCTATTAAGACTAGTCTTGCGATGTTTAATCGGAATCGGAATCGGGAATCGGAAAAATTGGAACATTTCGAGGTATTGGAATCGGAAACATTTTAGTCCAATTTTTGATTTCTCTGTTTTGTTTTTTCGTTTAAAACTTAATTTGCCATCGCTAGTACTAATGATCAAATAATAGATATTTATTGATTCAAAACTACCAATAAAACTAAAATCTATATATCACAATAACTAATTAAGGTGAAAATAGCACAGGAAAAAATGTCACGGTAAAAATCACACAGGTAAAATGGCGTAAGTAGATGAATAGGAAAAAATGGCGCAAGTGAAAATTATATATGAAAATCTCAGAATGAGTTTATTAACTCCATATTTTTAATCAATTACGAGAGAAGGATTAGAGTAAAATAGTTAGAAAGATCTATTTGTGTAATGTACGCCCTACCCCCCCACCCCACTATGCCAAGTGTTCTTATACTTTTGCAGAAAATATATGCACACATTACACTAGTTTTCACGGTAATCAAAACATTTTTAAAAACAACTTTATAACAATATTAAAATATTTAGAGATTTTAAAAGAATCGGAATCGGAAATTGCATCGGAATTGGGAATTTAGAACAGAATCAGTAATTGTATCGGAATCGTGAAAAATACTGCAATCGTCCCATTACTAATTAAAACCACTACAGCCCGACATGGTCGAATATAATGAAAAACAAACATGTCTATTTTAAAACATTTTTCTAGCCTCAGACACGAAAACGGAAATGAATTCGAAACACGTGACTGTTTTTCATTTTTATTTCGACACTGAAAATAGAATATTTTTATTGCTTGTTTTGTTATTTAAAAAAAACTTCTCAGACCGACCTTTCAAACCACTAGCAATAATCACAATACATTGAAAGAATATGAAGGAGATTGCTAATCTACGCGATGAAAATGTTGTTTCAACGCTAAGCGTCACAGACCGCAACATCAATGCTTTTTTGTTTGTTTGTTTTTTTCAAGAAAATCAATCAGCAATTTTTGACAGACATGCAACACGAAACCATTACAGTTTGCAGGGATTTTACGTTTTGTTTCACGTATTTGCCATCAGATCTCTCGAATGACTTTCTTAGGAGGCGGAGACCACTATCACCAGAATACAAAATATTAATAAATCAATGAAGATGACTTCGATCCATTGATCAGCAACATATGTACTCGTGCTCCTTATTTTTAATTTCTTAAATTAAGTAAGAAATTGCCTTAGCTGTAGATGGAAGTCCGGCAAAACGCAAAGATAATGGTTTTACTGTGAAAAGAACAAATATAGAGAAATAATTGCGTGCAACCCGAATACAAAATTAATGCACTGTAGTTTTCAATCGTATTTCTCGATAAGCAATTATTAGCATCGTTACGTCGACCCTAATGAGGTCAGATGGAATCGAAAGAAAGATGTGGTGTTGTCATTAAATTACTTTACAAAATTAGGCATTAGTAAAAGTAATTTAAATATTATGTTACATATCGATTTCTTTAACAGTTAATAAAACAACCAAACAAACGAGCACTCTGGACTGGAACAAAAATAAAAATTACTTCAGTTTAAAAAGAAATTTTCCTTAACTTACTGAAGACAGAAAAGATTAAGTGTAGTATCAGAACGGATACTACACTTTGCTCCTAGCAAACAGACTACAGACGGCTGTTGTTTTATCAAGGCGAGTAATCAATGCATAGTTGGTCCTTGTGAATTCCTTCCACGCCAGGATCATGAAACACGTATATACTACTTTAAAGTGGCACTTTGGAAACAATCCGCTTTCGTTAGCGTTTATTTTTGGTTAGACAGTCTAAGACGCTTCCTTTTCACTCAACACCGTTTCTCTGTATGGTTTGTAATGTAGTTGAATCGACCGTTCTAAACTTACTATACTCTTTTGAAAAAAGTATTTTTAAATGTCCAGTGTAGTTATTCATTTATTCTAAAACTGTACATACTTTTTCTTTTCTTCGGGTATAAAAGCTGTAACTTTATTTATTTTTATTATAAGATTTGGACATTGAAATATAGTATTGTACTAGTGTACACCTTCCGTCCAAATAGCGAAAAAAGTACACTTTGCCAATGCTCGCACTAACATTTCTATAAAATCATACAATTTCATCCGTAATTTATATATATATATATATATATATATATATATATATATATATATATATATATATATATATATCAATTAGTATTATCATTTCTGATGACTAAAGACAAACAAGCATCCACCGTTGACGTTTGATTTAGAGTGAGGGATTTCTTTTTGAATTAATTTCAGGAAGCGGGGATAGTTTTACTTGTCATTTGTTTTCTCACGTCCCCAAACCACTTCCAATGGCTTCGTTCGGTGGTTAAAAAAGACATGTTTTTTACCCGTTAACTGTTGTGTGATAGAACGGATTAATATTTAAGTACAAATATATACACATTGGCTATTATAATAGGGTATGTTTCTTATAGTCTCAGCAATGTATATTTGTGGAAAATAGGAGGAGCGGTTACTTACCAGAGTGTAGCTGCTGGCGACTGAGGATGTTCTTCAAACATCTAAGAAGAAGGACGATTGTCGCAGAGAATTTATATCAGTAGGGGATGGCGTTCAGTTGTGATATAAACCTTCCTCACTGCGGAAGAGCGTTACTCGTCAATTTGTCACTAAACTACAGAAGTTATTAGACCTAAGGAGAGGGTCGCGAAGGAGGTTTTTATTTTTTCGCAACTTCACTCTTCAGTTAGCTTCACTCTTGGTTACCTATGATTTTTTTCGACATATTTAAAAATAAAATTTGATAACAAAATATTAAGTGTTTATTATTATATTTTCAAACTATATTTCGGGGTAACAACGCTTAGTCAAGTGTCATACGCACCGTCGATTTCGTCGGTGTTTTCTCCTTAATTTCTCTATATCTATTGTCTTGGGGATATCTGATAACAATTCCGCGTTTTTGAAGTTGAATATTTTCGTTTCATCCGGTGTCGAAACAATTATTGGAAGACAGTATAAAACCGGAATTGGCTAAGCGTTTGACGAGTAAATATATTAGCTGTTTCAGCCTAAACATAAAAACATTGTGACGTCATCATAACTTGAGAGTGTCAATTTTGTAGACACGGGTGTTTCCTTTATTTATGTATATTTTCGTGGCCAGATATTCATCATTCTTAACAAACACTTTCGTTTTTTTTTATTTCTTCCCATATATTTTTTCTCCGTTGCTTAATGACACTTTTAAACTCTTTATTTCTTTTTTTAACCCTCGTTCTTTCCTGTCCTTCCTTTTTTGTTTTTTGTTTACACCCTTCCGTATTCCTCTTTCTCTCTTTCTCTCTCTCTCTGTCTGTCTGTCTCTCTCTCTCTCTCTATATATATATATATATATATATCTATATTCTTTAACCCCCTTCCCTTTCCTCTTCATCCCTATAACTGACACCATTATTCCTCTTTTTCTCTTCTTTACCTCGTCCCTCTCTCTCACACACTATTTTCTCTCTTATTAGTATCGCTCTTTCGCGCTCTTTTTTCTGTTTCGCTCCATCCGTATCTTTCCCTTTCTCCCCGTCTCTCTTTCTCACATACTTCCATCTTAATTGTACCTCTGTCAGGTATCATATATTTTGTTATATTCATAATCACCATGCATTGGAGGGGAGGACAGAATTGGCTTTCACTTACGGAAGGAGTTTCATCGACCCACTTCAAATTCCTTTTGCCCAAGATGCTGATTAACCAAAGCGTTCTTAAAGCGAACCTTGTCACCGAGCGCCACCACCAGTCGAACCCGTACAAAAGGTGGCTACTAATTGTAATTAAAATTAAGCCTTCGACATTGACTAATTAATTATCTTTTCGCCGCTATTTTTACCAACATTCATTCATCCCTAAACTTTGGTTCATCAGCATGGTCGATTTTGTTACACAGCTCAATAGACACAGCCGTTCAAGATTCTCCATGATAAATTTAGTTTATGGCACATCGAGCCTTTTTTTAGTATTTACGGCCTGACAAAATAAAAGGTAGGTGTTGTTTGTTTTCCGGTATATCAAGACCCAAGTAGTCTTTAAAGCCGAAACACAATAAAATGCTTAACTTATCTATTTTGCCGCATATGACAGACCACGATAAAATGCGGAATATCAACGTTTTTTTATATTACTTGATGTTGGATCACAAACGTTTATCTTAACTATTTTTCAGGAAACAAACTCTTTTTAATAATGTTATGCCGCAGGATAATGAAATGTCGGATCCGCTATGTTTACGGCTTATCAACCCTTTTAGGGATTATTTAATGCTGAAGCCCGATGAAAGTGTTTTTCTTTACGAAGATAGGAATCTACGTAATACTAAATCTTTGATAATCTTGTTCATTTTTAAAGTGAAGGTTTTTTGATGATCGCTAAAATAGCGAATCAGATGAGAAGTGGTGTGAGGAGAGAAATAGAGGAAGTCGAAAGTGGAGAAAGGGGTGGTGTAACAGCATCAGCAGCGTAAGCGTGTGATATACTAGTGTGAGTATCATAATGTGTCACACTATAAAAACAGCGACTGAAGAACCAATTACATTCGGTATATGAATCTCTGTTGACTGAGTTTCAGTGTTTCTGTAAAACGGAAGGTATTGATGAAAGATAACACTCTTATTAGTGTCAATTGAACATATATATAGTTATAGTGTGCTGGTAATCTACCCTACTTCGTTATTATATAGACTCTTCTAGACTTGCATGTCGAGGCCTACGACGAAGGACGAGCAGTCTTTTTGTAAATTACTATTATGTACTTCTGTACATATATACTTTGTAAATATACCACCGTGTGGTCTTATTTGATATCGGTCCTTCAATATGTATGTGTCTGTATGTGCGTCTGTATAAATATAAAATACAGCCATCTACAGACAACTCTTCCGACGTCTTCGACTCAGAAATGTGACTAGGCGTAGCGAGTGTTTCAACGCTGAGATTCGAAACAATACGTCCGGCCACATCCAAATGCGACCATCAGTCAATCACCGTATGCTTTACGCCAACAAACCAACTAAGTAGCACAAATTACAGCACAATACATATGAAGTTTCTTTGCTTACATTTATATGCAGGCAATTAGCCAGATGATTTCCCTCAGGAATTAAACAAACGTCTATGTGATGTCTCAACTATAGTTTTATACAATGATATATATGTATATATGTGTGTGTGTGTGTGTTTATGAATGAATGCGAAAGTTTTTTTTATTTATACTGATTATATCTATACTAAAACATGTTAAGCTTATTTAATAAAATTTTACATTTATATATTTTCAAACACACACACACATATATATATATATATGTGTGTGTGTGTGTGTGTGTGTGTATGTATATATATATATATATCCAACAGCAAAATTCCAAAATACACTGACCAAGACGCTTTATTTGAATAATAATTTTATAAACACTCTCAAATAAATTAATATTCGGCACAATTCATTTCTATTTTTGTACTCTACTATCCTTATATACATCTAATGAGTTTCTTTCATATTAATATTATTAGTAGTAGTAGCAGTGGTAGTAATAGTAGTAGTAGTAGTAGTAGTAGTAGTAGTAGTAGTAGTAGTAGTAGTAGTAGTTACAACGATTTAATGAACAACGTTTTATATTCGAAATCATAATTTAGAAATTCGAAAGATAACTTCCGGTGTTTGTTGTTGTTGACGACGACAACCATGATGCTGCCCTTTTCGGCCTCGTTCTCTCTTCTTCCCTTCTCTCTCGTCCCTCTCGCTCGCCACGTCACACCACGCCACACCACGCCACATCACGCTACACCACGCCACACCACGCAACACCATAGTCAAATTTTCTTTTTTATTGTTTTTATATAGACCAACATCATTGCCCAAGCGAATTGATTTTTTTCTATCTATTTATTTCTTATTAAAAAGATAAATAAATTGGTATCGACATTACAAAAATGTAATATTTATCTACTTCATAAATAAATGCGAAATAAAATTCATTAAACTTAGACATGAATTCCTAATTCTTTTGGAGGGAAAGGGGTGGGTGCCGATGGTCGTACAATTTTGACAACAAATCTTTGTTTTTGGGGTCGATAGTCATACATTTTGTCTGAAATACCTTAGACTGACACTACGCTGTACACTCTCACCAAAATGCCGCATTCACTCTATGAATTAATCCTTACTTACTTTGCGAAGCAATAGCGAGCTGGAACCATAATAAAAAGACAAGAATAGAAATGTCAATATGTGATTTAGGGCGTATAAGAGGAATGTAAAAGCCTTCTCATGCATTCCTGGGCGACACCATTTATGACCATATAACGTCATAGACAACAACAATTACAAAACACAATAAAATTAGATAAGAAAAAAACGAACTGTTAAGTTGAGAAATACCTTTAGCCAAACTTGGATTTATATTTGTTGACTAGATAACTATAGTGGTACACGACCGACCAGGTAATAGAGTTACTGACACCAAGGTCACAGGTCAAAAGTGTAACCCTGAACATTTAGATTAGAAAGGATTTTCATAAAATGAAAATATTCATAGACAGGAATTGTTTATATTAAAGAACTTTCTACCAATCGCAATCAATCAAAGTGGAAACCTGGAGATCAACGCAAAATGTAGAGGCAAGTCTTGCTCACAAGACGGAAGGGGACGACACAAAAAAGCCGGCGAGCAGTTTAAGCCATCTCACTCTTTCTATATATATCTATATCTCTTCATCACTCAGCATATTTTGGCATATATCTTAAGCATAATGACGTCACTAATTTTCTCGTGTTGTGATTAATGACCATCTGGCAACGCAGATAATGATACTCATATAAAAGAATCTCCACCGAACGAAAGAAAGTATCGGCCAGTACATACGGTGACTAAAACGACTTCTATTTCTACGATGCTATCTATCTACTACTAAATCCCGGTGGGTATTATCTTGTCAACGCTTACACTGGGTGACGTCATAGTTTTGTGACGTTGATCGAAAGGTAGAGATGACCGAAAGGGTCACGGGTTGTCTACTAAACACACCGTATAGACCACATACGGGCTAGTATACTACTCTAACTGCTGATCTTGTTATCTTCTTTATTACCTTGTGTTATATCGTAAGATTAACAATAAGTAAATAAGAAACCCAAGACAGGAATTGAAAGGAATATGAATTGTATTAAGAATACTTAATTTCAATAAGTTGGTCACCATTAACGGCCTTAGGCAGACGTGCTTAGCGATTCGCTAAACGGTCCTCATTATTCATTTTGACAATATTTACGGTGAAAAATTGTAAGATGTAGCACAAGGCCAAAATGATTATGGGGAGAAAGGGGGTCAGGGGTCGTCCACCGGTCTATGCCCTAAAACTAGTTCCAATCACCACAATACCACATTCACACTATAGACTAAGCTACTTTAAATAATCCCCAGATGTTCGATGATTTTTATTTACAAAATATATACAATGTTTGATGATGATGGGAGTAGGAGGACAAAAAGGCCTTTAAAAAATCTCCCTAAAATAAATAAAAAAAGGGATAGAAAAATAAAGTACAAAATAAAATGCTAGTTATGGTACGTTAGTAGGACACACCCATCCTATCTAAGGTATGAACTGCTCGCTGTCTTCCGGAACGATCGAAAGCAAGAGAGTCAGTCCTTAAGTAAGAGTGGGTATTGTCTTAAAGACAAAAGAAATACAGGATAGGGTTTTTAAGGATGTGCGGTGTCTTCCAATATAAATACAATTTGGGCGGGTCATAGATAAAGTAAATCGGGGGAACGGGCATCCTGGGGGAGCTCTGACACCAAAAATAAAGACAGGGGGATAGTACTCAGTTGTACTACTAGCTAGAGGGACTGATCCAACAATTGGATGTTCAAGAAATTGTCAATAAAAAGAAGACCTAAGGCATGGAACACGCACTGGAATCTATTTCTTACGAACACGCATAAACTAGCGGTGTGTATCCACCTACATTTAAACATTGGGGTAGGCAACCTCCTTCTATCACATTTAATTTTGATTTTAAGCTGATACATAAAATACGAAATCAAATAGTAATGAGAAGGCAACGCCCCACCCTCTATTTCTAAGTGTGAGTCTAGCTACAGCTAAAATAGCAAGAAACAACATTCGTTTTTCCCTGGGCTACAAGAGATCTATATTGAAGACTACGAACGCTAAATCCAGGCACACCACCCGCTCGGGAACGATGCGAGCCGTCACCTCGTTGACATACGTCCAGTATCCACGAAGCTTGGAGCATTTGAAAAAAGCGTGCTCAGCCGTTTCAATTGTATATTCGTTTGCAACGTGGACAAAAAGGGTTCATGCCCATACCAGGCGTATGCCATTTAGGGGTACCACATTTCGAACCAATCGCCAGGTTAGAGAAAACTCAGTATTGTTAAGGGACTCCGGCAAAGCGCGGAATTTCACTGAGAGCAAACCTACTCGTCCGAGAATCCAAGCCGCTCCCCAAGTAGATTCATAGCGGTCCTCGCCACTAATCCCAATATAGTGTTTTCCTAGACCAGGCAAGGTCACTAGACCTCGGCAGCACTCTGAGCGCAGTTTGGCATTCGTTGAAGAACTGTGATTGACCCCTTGGCTTTCAACTGCATTCAGCCAAGTGGGCAGGGATGAGGTTGGGAAAAGCCTTCTCAACCTAGGGTCCCACGCAGACTCCCCCGTCAAAGTTCTACTCAGGAATGTTAACCTCTCAGCATATAAATGGCTCGCCAAGTCGGGCATTCCCAAGCCTTCAACCTCAGGACGTTGAGTATAGACCTGACTACAGACTAGTGGTTTCTTCTTCTCCTCCCACAAAGGCGAGAAAAGCATGCGCGTCAAAGGCAAACGATTTCGATCGCATCCCGTTTACATGCACCACTGCCGTCGGGCGGCGATACAGCATGGAGATCCATCTACGGAAGTCCGGTGTAAAACCGGCGGCCTCTAAAACAGATCCCAAGAACTAATGATCGACCCTATCAAAAGCTTTGGACTGATCTAAATTGATTAGCGCGGCTTCGGTGTCGTCTTCTAACCCCTCTAAAATCGTGCGTATCAGATGCAAGTTGTTCTGAATCGATCTCCCCTTCACAACATAGATTTGATCGGGTTCAATCAATTCACCAATAACAGTCTGCAACCGATTGGCAAGAACTCTGGCCAAAATATTTAAGTCTGTGTTTAACAGAGTTATGGGCATGTAATCACTTAAACCCCCTGACATGCCCGCCCATTTTCTTAAGTAATGTGATCACTCCCCTGGTAACTTGATCAGGCTTAGAACCCTATTCAAACCAGTGGTTGAACACATCTGTCAGAATAGGAATGAAAATGTGGGGCAGCCTCTAGAATAGTTCATAGGGCAAATTATCATGTCCCGGAGATTTGTCGTAGCCGATCTGTTTCAACGCAGCCAGGACCTCACATTCCGTAACACGCCCATCACAACTAGCCGCTCGGGGCTCTTCCATGCGGGGCGAGCCAGCTAAATAGTTGCCAAACTCCTCGACATGGAGCCTGGATAGTTAGGTGAAGCGATCCACGAAATGCTCAAGAAACCACTCCCAAATCCCCAGAGCCGACACAAGGGCGTGATCTTCCGGGCTTTAAACTTCACGAATATATCCGTCCGAGTTGCGACGTAGTGGAGCTCAACGCTCTTTAGAGTCAACATTCACTGCTTCGTTGGACACTCTTTCTAACCTTGTCCTGACTATTTGACTTTTATACTGCTCGTTAGCCGAGCGTTTCAGCCCCCCTTAGCTAAGTCTATGCCTAGTAAATCCACCATTGACCCCCGGGCCATCTTATTTTCTAAACGCTTTTCTACTTCAACCTTATTTAAGGCGAGGCGTTGGCTATATTTCACAGAAAATCGCCTAATACCACATTTAGTGTAAACCCACCACTTACTTCCGGTTACCGCCCCCACTAAGCGTTTTCGAAAATTAAGTGTTAGTCTGTCCCGGAAGTCACGTATCTCTAGTAAGGAGGTATATAACTTCCAGTACCCAGCTAACATATGGGTTCTATTTTCTATATCCAAACTGTCCACAAGTAATTTGTGGTCAGAATGGCCTAACCAGTGGAACATGGGGCAAGACATATAGTCTAGGTTGCCTCTTCTCACCAACAACCGATCCAATTAAGTACTTAGAGCGGAAGGTCCGTTAGAAAGCCACGTCCACCACTTCCTCCCCGGGTGATCGGCACGAAACATGTCGATCAGATCACATTCAGTCATCTGATCAGACAGACTTGTCTCCCACCCATCCGACCCTCTAGGCCCACCCAACCTATCTATTTTGGGATCAAGGATGGCATTCCAATCTCCCAAGATTACCCGCCTTGATCTACCGAGGAACCCCGTCTAACCCCCGGAAAACGAGCCCTCTCCCGGGCGATATTGAGTGGATAACCGCGACGATTCCAAAATCAGCACTTTTCATGGCAACATCGGCCACGACCAGTCTGCTATCAGCATTCGCGTGAACAACGTTTACCCTTGCGGACAGGATGCATCTTACTAAAAATGAAAACTTCCTTAGCACGACGGTAACCGAATTCTAAAGAAACATCGAAATACTTCGACAGCAGTCGGTGATCGTCGATCGAATCATAGTGATATTCCTGTAACGCAGCCCCATCTATGTTAAAGGACATGAGGTCCCTCAGCATGCGTGAAGCTTTGCTTAAGCACATGCTCCTAGTGTTCAGACTCCATAGAATCAAGTTTGTGGCCCTCTGCACTATTCAGTGTCAATCACCGGACCTAAATTTTCGGGACGTATGATGCCGCAGGCTTGGTCAAAGCTGCCCGTAAGCAGGTTGGACGTAAACTGTCCATCTCTAGCGATGCCACCGACATCCAGTGAGAAAGTTAGTTTGATGGCCTTATAAAATGAGAGGTAGACGTAAATCGGGACCCTCCCTGTGCAGAGAAACTTTAGCTGTTTGAGAGAATCATGCGCCTCTTCCACCAATCTCATGCCCAGTATTGAATTTATTGCTGCCTTGACCATATTCCATAGCCCCTTAATTCATTCCATTCTTGTGCTTGTATGTTGTTACCGAGGGGACATTAGGAAATGTTCTTCTGGTTTCAAACTTTAAGTTCCAGGACCTGAGTCAGGTGCTGTAGCGATCTGAGGACTCCGTATTGCCTAGGATTAAAGCCCCTTACAACATGATGGGGATCTACATCACAAATTTGATGCACCACTAGAAAAGGATTTTTTCTTGTTTTACCCTTACTCGAGGGGGGGACAATGCAGACATAATACTAATTGTTTGCTCCTGCTCTTTCTCAACAGACACAGAGCGGGAGCGAGCTGGGGGTTGAATTAAAAAGGGAGGGGGATTCTGCTCAGAAGAAGGAGGAAAGGATTGGGGTTGTGGGGTCTGAGCAGAAGAGATAGTTATCTCTTTTGATATAGGGGGATCGGACCCAGCCTCCTTTGCTTTCTTCGTCTTATGTTTTGATTTTGTGTCTGTTGTCACTGCTGGACTACCTTTTTCTTCCTCCATTGCATCGTCGATGATAGGCCCCCATTCTGATTCAGACACCGAAGGGGTAAACAACTTCCTTTTTGCTGCCGATGAATTTGCACGCTGCAGCACTTCGGTAGGATTTTTGGTAGCTGCACTCTTAATTCTTCAGGGGGCTGCATCTTTTTGGAGGAGGACTAAGGTGGTTTGGGAACTGCCTCTTTGGTGCTTGTTACGTTCTTCTTGGCAACCGTTGTCTATCAATCTGTTGTGGTATTTCTCCATCCTGTCTGTTTCTTAGGAGCTGTTGGTGCCTCAGTTTTTCGCCCGGGGGGCGCAGCCGGGGCCTTTGTACGGAATTTCTTTGGGCAGTCTTTGGACATGTTCCTCGGCTGCTTACAATGCCGACACTGTGGCCTCCTGCCTTCGACTATGACACACATAGTCCATGTGTTGCATTTTAATGATGCGGGAATCTTCTTGAAATTTGTATGATCAATGTTCATTTCGATCCGGTAGTCCCCTACCATGATATTACAGAGACCCCGTACTGGAGTAACTTCCTCGATGTACCCATATTGGCTAAGTACAGCTCCACGTTGTTTAGAGCTAATGCAACAGGGGACGCCGAGGATCGAGACTGTCGTTAGCCTTTTGTTGAGGTATTCAGGCTTCAGACAAAAATGTTTCTACCTTAAGGTAGTTTTGGAAAGCTTTTCCGCTTCCTGACAATTTAGGAGAAAAATTCCCCACCTTGCATAGCTTCTACTACATATATAATAAACAGGGATTTTTAGCTCCCATACCAAGTCCGCCATAGTGCCCTTAGAAGCCCCAGTCAGCCCCATTTGTCTTAACGTATGTTGTGACTAACGCTACTATTCTTTTGGTCAGCTCTTCAACAGCTCCAGAGGCGGGTTTTAGGATGGTGCTGTCTGTTAAGCTTCTGTAAGTGGTTTCGAAGAGCTGACGGTAATCATCCGGTGCTAGTGTGACAGGAGTTCTCATGTTGCCGTTTTAGATGTTGATGGTTGTGGGGACAAGGCAGGAGTTGTTAGAACAGCTTTCGGTGTTGATTGACCGGGCGGAATAGTGCTGTTACTGCATTCGGCTGTCTTTTGAGTGAGATGGGGGAGTATGCAAGAGACATCGCTGATGGCGGCACCAACTGCGCCACTTTTTGGACTGTTCGGTGTAGCGACCCCCATCTTTTTTCTGGATCTGGATTGTCTGGTTGACATTCTTGTCTGCTCAGGTATGGACTTTCAAGTGATGATGCTGCTGCAACAATCGTCTCTGGCTTGGTGTGGCGTAAGGTTTTAGTCCAGATTCGACATTATTATCATGGCAGCCTCCCGATCGCAGGAGTCCGCTCTTTTTCTTGGCGTCTGATCTGGATCGGTTGCTCCTTTCTCTTTGAACTCCACCGACCTGGCTGGCCTTACACCTGCAGGCAGGAGACTTTTCCTCCTTCGAGCCGATGACAGTTAAAGCTCGTCGACCAACTGGTGAATAGGGGACTGTATCCCACCGATCCAGATCACCTCTCCCAGCTGAACTAGGACCTACGCTGCCGGGGTCAAAATCGTTGAAGTTATACGCAGAGCTGCCGCATAAGGCAGCAAGCTCCGATATACTTCCAGTGTAAGGGACGGCACTGGCGGAAGTACTGGGCATGACGCTGTAGGAGTTATGTCCGTATCCAAAGTATTGGCCGGCTCGGGCGGTCAGATGTTTCAAGGCATCTGGAACCCAGAGCCCGAGCTAGGCACTAAGCCTACACCGGAGCTCGGACCAGTCCTCCGCTCTTCTGTTTTGCATTTGCACAACGGCGAAAAGACAAAACGCTAATTGGTAAAAAAAGGTAAAATGAATAACCAGTTCTGAACCCGACTGAAACCCGCCAATTTGAACTTAGAAGAACGTTTGCTAGATGTTACTCTAGCTGTTCAACCAAGTCCGGTCAGCTGCTTAAGTCCAAGCCGGGCTCAGAACGAACCTACAAAAAAAAACAGAAAACAAAATAATTAGTGTACAAATCAGCCAAAAGGGGTGATCACCCAAAGGGGTTGGGAAGGGAAATGCTGCCCAAAAGGGTTTTACCCAGGGGACAGAGAGAGAGAGAGAGTCCCCGGTCGAAAGAGGCACAGAAGCCGAGGAGCTTGTCGCTTCACAAAAAAAGGCAACGCAATTGTAAGAAATTTTTGTGAAGAAATTTTCGCTAAGCGACTTTCCTTGGTAAGAGAAAAGGTGTCGACTTCATAGTAACTGATCAATCCATCCTGTAACTATGGGTGAATCCGGATCAGTCAACAATACCTTGTTTGTTTGTTAGTTTGTTTGTCCCTGTGCACATTGGATGACGTCGTTTTTTGTGACGTTATTCTTTAAAACAG
>OY744531.1:53062199-53074699 GCA_963556195.1 Sepiola atlantica
ACACACGAAATAAATATTAAAATAAAAATATACAACTTTTACACCCTACGTATAATATATTAGTTAAAGTATCCATATACATACGTACGCATACATCTTGACCCATTTGAGCTTTATTTGCCTATATTTATTCATCATCCTACACATACACGCATGTATACATATATACACATACACATACATACATACATATGTATTTATATACATATATAAATATATACACACATATATATACACACATATCGATACAAACACTCATACACATACATACATACATACATACATAAACACACATACACACATATACATACATGTACACCACTACATATGTATAAATAGATACCGTTATATATACATATATAACATACATAACCGATACATGCATGTATATGCATATACACCATTGCAGATACATGCACATATACATACACACATAACATAAATATACATAAAATCGTTATATATGCACGCAGACACATACGCACACATACATATATGTATACAGACATTTGTTTGCATGCACACACACATGCATATGTACACAAATATCGATATTTCTATAATTAAAACTAGAGTATTTATATCATTCATTATTGCTCCTATCTATCTCAGTTCAATTTGCTTACATTTATACCTGCTCTAGTATTAATACAAGGAACTAACAAGATAAGTATCATACTAATTAAATACAGCATATGCAATTGCAATAGTTAATGCTATATATAAAAACAAGTAATAACTATGAGGAAGTACCAAATCATATCATTATAGAGTGAGGTGTAAAGATATTGGATAATATAGATTACTTAAGTTAAAAAATAATAAGACATCAGAATTTAGTAAAATAAATAAATACAAAAAAAATAAATGAAATTAAAATAAAATAAAATAAAAGATAAAAATAAAAATTAAAAAGAATACAAAATTTAGTAGGTCTTATACTAACAATGAAGTAAAAGTTAATAAAGTCAAAATAATAATTAGATTACAATGTGACGTGTTATTCGTAATCTAAAGTCTGTTCAGTGTGTTTTCCTTGAAATGTTTGCAGTTTAAACTCGTTTCGTGTCTGACGTTGAGTAATTTTTCCCTGTCTTAAAATTTTACAATTTCAAGTTTCTCACCTAGGCATAAGAAACAGGGTGAGTTGAGTGATCTACATGAAAATATAAGAAAAGCTAAGACACGTAGATCACTCAACTTGACGTTCATATAACGTCCATGAAATATCGTGTCCAAGAAAGTATAGTGTAACACCGCGAAGTATATATAATTATGAATGCCCCTCTTCTATAACCGTCAATGCTTCCAATAACAAGTTGCACGTTTGCATTTTTTTCACTTTCTCATGCAATCTTCTGGATTACTTATTACCGATAGAAAGTGGATAAATACAACGCTGTTACTATCGCCAGTAAAAACAATAACAAATACATAACTTAATATTTAGGAAATAAAAATCAAAAATATTTCTAGGCAAGGTATCGTATTCCGGAGGTTAAACTCCAGACTACAGACAATACAATCGTGGGTTCGATCTTTGTCTAAGTTAGCCATGCTGAATAAGACTGATAGCCAGCAACACGTGTCTGTGAATTAGTTTTACAAATGTATATATATGTATATGTATATATATATATATATATATATATATATATATATATATATATATGCGTTTTGAAACATATATACGCCAAAACATAAATAATAAAGTATAGAAAAGACAAAATATTTAACAAAAACACATTAATATTGAGCTATAGCTGCATAGAAAACATCGAAAAAATAATAAGGAAAACAACAACGAAATAATAAAATGCAATGGCCCAAACAGTGGGATAAATAATGATATAACCACAAATAACTACCAAACATCGAATGAATGCCCCTTTACATAACAATTCTCTTACTACCTCAATGATATAACACGCCAAAACATATATGGTCGAGAACCAAGAAATGGTCAAGTTCTTTATAGGGAACACGTCAATGACGTTTAAAGATAGGCTTTACGGACATATATCTACGTTCAGACATGAAATATATAAGGACTGCACTTCACTATCATAACACTACTGCACTTCTAGAAAATTAATTCGGAACAAAAACACCAGTAAAATAATGGGAAATAATATTTAAAAACAAGACACATATATCCCTTTTAGTAACCTTGTTTTTTATGTCTCAATGAAAAACTTGAAATTATAAGATTTTAAGAAAGAGAAAAATATTATATATATATATATATATATATATATATATATGGATGATAATTGCCACTTCTTTACAGCATAAGTCCATCCTACACAGATTGAAATTACCGATTGTGGTCGCGTATGTTGTTCAGCAGGCCGATGTATCATTACAGGTCTTCGTCGTCGTGGGTCTTGTACAGATATCTGTAGATGTGATGCCCATGCTCTGCGTTTGTACGAGACGAAGAGAACTCTCTCCTTCTACAAAGTCTGATTTCAGTGACAAGCCGAAGCAAGATAACTGAGAGACGATGTAGAGCGTAGGTTTTATATCGGAGTTTCTGTCCCCTAGATGGATGATCTAAATAAAATATACAGGTCCATATCGCCGAGTAGGGTAACGTCGCGCCTAGGTATTTAATAATGTATATATATATATATATATATATATATATATATATATATATATATATATATATATATATATATATATATAATGTTGTGTGTATAGTAGGATGAAATATGAGAAAAGTTTTTCGCACATCACTAAGAACTAACATTCAAATAGAATGTATCAGAATTTGAGACCAATCGGATGACTAGTTTTTACTTATTTAAGTGACGCTACTGGTACATCGGGAAGTTGAACGAAAATAAACATTTCCATAATATTGCACATACAATTAAACCGCTGAAAGCACGCGTTTCTAATACGGAGTTCGTGTGTTCTGGCTAATTTCTCTTTCTGTTTAAGACCGTGACAAACAAAAAGAAAAAAAAGAAAACAGCTAGAACACAAGAAATTCATATTAGAAACGCGTGCTTTTAACGGTTTTATTATATATATATATATATATATATATATATATAATATTAAAAATGTCTTTCGGCAGTATTTTCTCACTATCGGCGATTTTGTTGATGCTAATTTTTTCGCCGATAATATCACTTAGCAAATGATTTATGTAGTCCGCACTTCTGGAGATAAACAAAGAATTTCAAATATCTTACTAGAGAGACTGCTCAGATATTTATTCCTTGTATGATGCTTCTACCATATAGTTTTATTCCTAAGAGTTTTCTTTTTCTTCTTGGGTATTCTTTTTCAATCTTAACTTTCATTTCTGTTTTATTTTGTGACATCCGCTTTGAGAACTCCCAGATATTTCTAAGTATCATCGTTACCAAGTGGCATCATCCTTTTTCCGTTGGACAGAGCCATGCCGTCTGTGCACATTTTTCCATTCCGGTCGGATGGCCTGGCTGCTCATGATTCTGTTATTTATAAGAGTTGATTCGTTCATATTTGCTTTTGTTTTCAAATAATTTCATGTCGTCTATATACGTGAGGTGGATGCATTTTTCCTTTCGTATCTGTGAGTTTATATCGGGCATACAACCTCCTGAGTATGCTATTTAGTGGCATAATATGCATGATAAAAGTAGTGCTTATAGAGAGTCTCATTGGAAAATTCCTCTCTGCATTTTTATCTTCAGCGGCAAGTTCCATTATCGACGTTTCCATTGCTTGTTATACGAAACTGCTAATTTTGTCAGATATTTTGTACATTCTTAGCCAATCAATTAGTCATGCTTGGAAAATACTTGATGACTGTTTTTTTTCTGTTTCTCATCTCTTTCAGGATCTTTATGTCGATGTATAGAAGATGATATATCTTTTTTGTCGCTTCCTGGCATCGTTTCTCGTCCCCAAGAAATAGTCCACAGTTAGGATAATAGTGGTAGATATGATAACTCAGCTGTGTGATTAATATTTTCAACATTGTTCATAGGATTATTATTATTATTATTATTATTATTATCGATACAATAATACGTTAAGACATTTCATGTGTGTGCGTACGTTATAACCTTTCACACACATTTAAAAAAATGAGAGCATCCAATAAGCAAATGTTATGAATGGTGATTAATTTGATGCCGTTAAGGTAAAACTTTTGACTTTACCCATTCTAAAATGAATAATTCCAACATCAAATTATGTCCGCAGTCGACTAAAATGGTACAATTTTAAATACATAAATTTGTTTTATGTATTTGAAGAATATTTAGTTGACAATTATTTTTTCGGTAAGAAGACAGAAAATTAAATTGCTACAATTTTTAATAAATAAATGAATGAATAAATAAAGGTAATATTCGTTTTATTTATTTAAAGAATATTTAACTGACAATGACAATTATTTTTGCAGAAGAAAGAAAAAAGTCATTATTTAAATATTATTTATCATGAAAGACATTTATTATTTAAAAAGTAATATTATTATTAACAGTACATTATACACATGGATGTATGAAGCACCATGGAATTTTCACGAGGTCCACTTAGTAATTATTATTAGTAGTAGTAGTAGTAGTAGTAGTAGTAGTAGTAGTAGTAGTAGTAGTAGTATCATCATTTTTATTATTAATTATCTTATTTTTATTATTCTTCTTCTAATATATAAAGTAGAGACGTTTTTCCCCCTGTACCTTCTCGGAGTATAGGAAAATAACCATACAAAAAACAGGCTACTAAACTCACCGCTATACTACACTTATTCACTCGAGCGTGTTTTAGTAAAGTTGTTATTATTTTTTCCAACCTAACACTAAATATTACATTTGGCCCACCATCAACGTCTCTCCGAACAACCAACTCAATATAAGTGGTAGCAAAGACTTTTCCCCCTAACAATTGTGTACTGTGACTACACTCATCGACACCGGGGAGTAATAAACACAGTTTACTTTTCACAAAACAGTCCGTCCTTATTTATTATTTGCCTGGTATTAATTTACTACATAATATAAAACAATACGCAAACTAATAATGACCGCTCCCGTTGAATCCGATGATATTCAGCGAATATCAGATTACGTTTTTCCTATTTCTAACTATGATTTCCACATTTACATTCATTCCAGAATTAAGCGAATGACATTAACGAACACAGTTCCTGCAACATTTATTCTTCAAATATGGCGGCTACAATTCCTTCATTAAATCGACTTCCTACTTAATTCAATAGCCGCCAAGATGCTGTTAGATCCCGACACATTTATATTTTCAAAATCATATACCTTTAACCCTCCCAAATAAATGACATAAACCGTGTCATTGTTGAACTTTACTTTTCACTGCCAGAAGCTGCCAGAAGCTGCCAGTAAACAAACTTACGTTAACTCGCATATTTTCACATGCATTTTTTAAGTAGTAACTGTGGCGCAATGGTTAAGAAGGGAGGTTTCATTATCGCCAGTATCGGCTTTCGATCCCATTCTGCTCTAAACCTTTTTCTTTTCTTTTTTTTTAAATTTAAAACATTCACCAAACACGGTAGAGGGGGGGGGAGAGAAGAACAATAGGCGGTTTCTTTTTTATTCAATAGGTAGTACTTTCTCCCGCGCAACTCCGGGCGACGGGTTCAGCTAGTTATCTAATATATAAAGTAGAGACATTTTTCCCCTGTACCTTCTCGGAGTATAGGAAAATAACCATACACAAAACAGGCTACTAAACTCACCGCTATACTACACTTATTCACTCGAGCGTGTTTTAGTAAAGTTGTTATTATTTTTTCCAACCTAACACTAAATATTACATTTGGCCCACCATCAACGTCTCTCTGAACAACCAACTCAATATAGGTGGTAGCAAAGACTTTTCCCCCCAACAATTGTGTACTGTGACTACACTCATCGACACCGGGGAGTAATAAACACAGTTTACTTTTCACAAAACAGTCCGTCCTTATTTATTATTTGTCTGGTATTAATTTACTACATAATATAAAACAATACGCAAACTAATAATGACCGCTCCCGTTGAATCCGATGCTATTCCGCGAATATCAGATTACGTTTTTCCTATTTCTAACTATGATTTCCACATTTACATTCATTCCGGAATTAAGCGAATGACATTAACGAACACAGTTCCTGCAACATTTATTCTTCAAATATGGCGGCTACAATTCCTTCATTAAATCGACTTCCTACTTAATTTAATAGCCGCCAAGATGCTGTTAGATCCCGACACATTTATATTTTCAAAATCATATACCTTTAACCCTTCCCAAATAAATGACATAAACCTTTTTCTTTTCTTTTTTTTTTAAATTTAAAACATTCACCAAAACAGTAGAGGGGAGGGGGAGAAGAACAATAGGCGGTTTCTTTTTTATTCAATAGGTAGTACTTTCTCCCGCGCAACGCCGGGCTACGGGTTCAGCTAGTTAATAATAAAAGTGATACTAATACTAACAACACAACAATAATGAAAATATAGTAGTAGTAGTAGTAGTAGTAGTAGTAATAATAATAATAATAATAATAATAATAATAATAATTATTATTATTATTATTATTATTACTATATTTTTATTATTGTTGTGTTTTTATTATTAGTATCACTTTTATTATTATTATAATTTTTATTGTTATCATTATTATAATCATTATTATTATTATTTTTATTTTTATTATTTTTTATTATTATTATTATTATAATTTTTTGTAATATTATTTTTATTTTTATAATTATTAATATTATTATTTTTTATTATTATTATTTTATTTTTATTATTATTATTATTATTAATATTATTTTTATTACTTACACAGGAGTTCTCACACAGGTCATCGTCAGTGATTGCTCACTGACAATAACTGATGGTGTTCCTTGTCAGTCCGAGTGACAACACGTCTCCCTAGAATTCCAGTTCTCTCCATCTCTTTCAATAACCATTGCAAATGATATTGCTGTATCTCACCAGCCACCTACCATTGATTTCTTGCTGGTAACGACTATTGGTTACCCCTGGGGTTTAAGTAGCAATAAGCCTTGCCAAAGTCCCAGCACTGTCCGCACGCTTCCAGTAGAGGTCTGGTTAGTGCTGTCCCTCCTCGGGCTTCTAATACTTCTTGACCCTCTACGACTAGTTTGTGTGGTGGCAGTCGAAGCGGCGCCATCTTTTTTTAAGAAGGGGTAGCGTATGATATTTCGTGCAGTTTCTGTTCCTTGGTTCGTGCGGTGGTGTTCTTCCTGTGGTTTTGTTTTCTTCTTGTTATAACTGCCATGTGAATGGTTACCATTCGTGGCTTATGCGGGTTGTTTTCCGCATTCGACGATTTTCCTAAAGATTACAGCTGTTTTGATCATAACCGTCCTTTGCATGGTCACAGACATCCCTTTAATTTTAATTTTTCCCAGTCTTTTCTCCATGTTTTATGAAACTGTTCCTAGTGTTCCTACGGTTATTGGTATGATTTGAACTTTCTTCATGCTTAATATTCCTTTCAGTTCTTTGGCAAGTTCCGTGCATTGGCTTCGTCTTTCCGTCCCCTTGATCTTGATTCTCTGGTCTGCTGGAACGGTGAAATATATGATGTGGCAGGATGTTTCCTTCTTGTCGATTATCATGACATCCGGTCTACTTGCTTGTATGAGTTTATCTGTTAGTACATCCATATCCCAGAAAATGTTGCGTTTTTCGTTTTCTATAACTGTCTATGGTTTATGGTTGTACCATTTGTCTACGTGTTCGAAATGTACATTTCCCAGTGTACGGCTTTTCCCACACAGTTATGTCTATTCTTGTATTCTTTTCGGACTAGCTTGCTACATTCACTAATTATATGAGTTACTGTTTCGTCTCTTTGCCCACAGAGTATGCATTTACTGTTTTCCTGGGTTTTATCTATTTTAGCTTTAATGTTTTTTTTCCTAATCGCATTGTTCTGTGTAGCCGTCAGTAAAGATTCTGTATTCCTGTTTAAGTGTCCTTTTCTTAGCCATGTTCAGTTATTTTCGCTGGATGCTTTTGTCCGTCTTATGAAGCGTAAATTTTGTTTTTCTTCCCAGTTTTCTTTTCTTGTCTTTTTGTTTCTGATAATTATTATTATTATTATTATTATTAGTAGTAGTAGTAGTAGTAGTAGTAGTATTTTCATCATCATCATTATTATTATAATTATTATTATCTTAATGACAATAAATTGCTATAAATGTGACATTCGAATGATACCTGTTAATAGTTTAGTTCTGTTCATCTTCCCCTAGTGAAATTACTTGATATTTTGTCACTTGGCGACACTTTTCTTTAGGCGGTAACATTTTTTTTCCAGAAAGAAATAAATAGATTTTATCGCCATATTTGTTTTTAATTATGCCGGGGAAAAGTTTCTGATGTATTTCCTTATCATTTATTTTTGTTTTCCTTTCTTTGTGGTATTTTTTCGACATTTTTCACACCGTTTTCATTCTCTATTTTACGTGTTTTAATGACTTCTCTTGTCTTCATCTTGGATAAATGTGACGCTTCATATTGGATACTAAGACATAAGTGAAAGTATATATTTACTGATGCCAGCGGCAACGAAAGGGTTTTAATAGTTTTTTCCATCTATTGTTTTATCTGTCTTCTTCTTCTTCTTCTTCTTCTTCTTCTTCTTCTTTATCTTAATATTTTTATCGCTCTTATTCTCTTCTTTTTCTTTATTATCATTCTCTTCTTTCTTCATCATATTTCATCCATCTTCTTTTTCTTTACCTTCTTTCTTCTACTTCTTCTTCTTATTCTTTATCTGCCTTTTTCTTCGTCTTCTTTCTACTCTTCTTCCTTTTGTGTTCTTTTCTTTTCTCTTCTACTTTATTTCTATTCTGTTTCTTCTTTATCATCTTTTTATCCCACTTTTTTGCCTGTTATTTTCTTTCTTCTGGTTTGCTTAGATCCCTTCTTTTTCTTCATCTCTTTCTACTTCTTCTGTATACGACTTTCTTTATATGTTTTTGTCTCCATTCTTCTCCTATTTCATCGATTAAAACTCTTAGTCTTTTTCTTCCATTTCTATCTTCTTTCTCCCTTGATCTTCGTTTTATCGCCTTTCTTCTTCATCATCTTGTTATCTATCTTCGTCTTCTTCATCTTCTTAATCTTCTGGTTGTTGTTGTTGTTCTTCTTCTTCTTCTTCTTCTTCTTTTAATATTACTTCTTCTTCATACTTTTTATTTTTCTTATTATTATTTTTTATCTCCCTTCTAAATATTTTGACCTTCTTTTTCTTAAAGTTCTCCTTATTGTTTTTCACTTTTTCATATCCCGTCTTTTGCGTGAACTTTTCACGTTTTTTAGGCGTACCCAAGTGGAAATTTTAATTTTTGTTTCTCCAATAGTTCAACTCTGATACTGTTAATTCGCTAGCTTTATTTTGTATGATAATTCTCAAGTGTTGTATCGTGTGAAAGCGTTTTTTTATTATATATACTACAATGATAAATAATTAGACTTACTTAACTCGAAAAATAATGGTAGACATTTCTCGTGGAAGTTGTAAAATAATGACATTTAACTATTAGTGTTACACAAACGCTAAATCGATATGTTTGTGTGTGCAAGATGTGATGTATTGATACGGCTATGTATGTATATATATATATATATATATATATATATATATATATATATATTCCTCTCGTTCTTACACTTTTCAATTTTATTATACCCCCCCAAAATGTCGCAAACGTCTATATTCCTTTCTTTAGTATATATATATATATATATATATATATATAGTAATCTATGTAAAGTCTATATCCACACGGTAAAAATCAGGAGATTCTGTATTGTGTTCATAAAATAATGCTTAATAATAAATCGAGCTATTTACTTGTAATAACAAAATATATACTTATAAAAGCATAATTTGGCTCCATATTTAAAAACATTTTTAACTCACATCTCTAATAGCCTGAAACTCTCAAACCAACATGTTTTTCTTTATGCTGGCTTGAGGCTGAGAGACTTATTAAAGTTGTGACTGAAACATGTTTATGAATGTGTTGTGAAATTATGTGTGTTTTTATTTCAATTTTATTATATATATATATATATACATATATATATATATATATACACATATATATATATATATATATATATATATATATATATATATATATATATATATATATATATATATATATATACAGGGTGGGCAAAAATAAGGGTCCTATTTTTAAACATTCATAACTTTTTTATTTATTGATTTAAAAAAAAAAATTTTTTAGAATAAGTAAAGGACCCCTTCCGAAGCAAGCATGAGCCGTATTAGCCCTAAGGAACGTACCCTCATTTAGAAAACATTATTTTTGCTTAAAAAACTCAAAACAGTGTAAAAAACAATACTTTAGTTTTTGTAAGTTTTAAGAAGTGTTTTTCGGCTAAAATTTGTTTTGTTTATTTCAAAAAATCTCGGAAGGGTCAGTCTACACACACATAAAGTTTGGTAAGTTTAACTTTTATTTTGTGGAAGTTATTCAAATTGAAGTTATTCAAATTTAAAGATAGGACACTTATTTTGGCCCACCCTGTATATATATATATATATATATATATATATATATATATATAAGTGTAAATTAGTCGTCCAAGGCTATAGCAATGCGATGTGGTTGCCGTGAGATGGAAAAGTGAAAAGAAATAAACGCAGGGAGAAAGTGAAACTCAAAACGATTTATTAATAATTTCACGAAAACTGATTAAATACCAAATAGTATTTTTTTTTTCGGTAAGTAACAGATCGGCAAAGGGTAATCTTAAATTTTCGAAAGAAAAACTTTCATTATCAGAAGACAACAATAGAAGACCGAGAGGGTCGAAAAAACGGGAAACAAACCGGTGTCAGATCATCGTAATACAGGGGAAAACAATTGGCAGTAGGAACGCAGAAAATGTCAAAATTCCATTAAGCAATCATATAACTAAGGTTAAAACATTATAAACATTAGTTTAGTAATATACCAATTTTTTAAATTTTATTATGTTTCATTTTACATGACTCATCAATTAGCCTTTTTTTTCCATTTATTCTCTTCAAATCTAAATTTAAATTTACTGTCAAAGGGAGATAACTTATTCTAAATAATATATTCAGACTCTAGAAATGAGATTAGAAACTTGAGAAGGAATTTGAGTTGTGAAGTGGATAAAAGCCAAGGATGGGACCTTTTTTAGCAGGGGAAGGGGGGGGGGGGGAATAAGAAGAGATTATGGGAAGGGGGAGGATTATGAAAAAAAAACAACAAAAAAAAAAACAAGTAAGTTGGGGGTGGGAGTGGTAGGAGGTGGGAGTGTGAGGATGTAAGAATCAGAGGATGAAGGGAGATGACAACTCGAATCTGTTATTCAAGGTAGGACGAAATTTAGAGATTAGGATAGCTTCCGAAATTCGAAGCTGACCTATATTGCGGACAGAGTTGAGGATGCGGACACTAATGGAGCGATGCGTGTTGCCACATGATATTAAGTGTTTATGGAAGGAAGAAATGTGGGTGTTTAGATGCTCTTTAATGCGTTGGTGTAGAGGCCTAACGGTACTACCGATGTAGAACTTTTGACACTTAGAGCATTGTAGGTTGTATACTGTATATGTGCGGAGGCAGAGGCCAGAGTTGGGGATGGGGCAACTAGCTAGAGAGCAGGGGTCTGGGGTGTAGTGGCTTCTTTTGGATAAATGTTGTCGGAGAGAGGTGCCTGTGTGAGAAAGTTGTATGTTAAGGTTCTCACTACGTATGGCATTGCGGATAGCAGAAGTGATACGGTCGCTAAAGAAGGGGAGTTTAAGGAAGCAAGTGTTTGTGAGGGTGTGGTGTCTACGTCTTCTAGTGTTGTTAAGGTTAGATATGGTAGTTAGGGGGGAGCCGTTGGTCAATAGAGTTTGGTGGAAGGCTTCGGTGTGTGTTGTTTTATCGGAAGAAGAAGAGCATTTGTCTTGTATGCGGGTGATTTCTGTTTGTGCGTAACTAATTTTGGATTTGAGGGGTAGTGCGGATTTGTAGTGGATAAAGAGGTTCCTGCAGGCTGGTTTTCTATAGAAAGTGGTGTGGAGAGATCCGTCGTCATTAATGCTGAGTTTGAAGTCTAGGAGTGAGGGAGACCCTGAGGTGTTGGGATGTTCGATGGTGAATTTAATGTGGGGGTCAGAATTATTAAATGTATTAAAGATAGAGGTAGATTCCTCTCGGGATGAAGTGAGGATCAAAATGTCGTCGACGTATCTCGAGAAGAAAATATGGGAATGGCAGGTGCTAAGTGCTTGCTGTTCCAGTCTGTTCATGTAAGAAATGGCGAGGAGGCCGGAGAGACTGGAACCCATGGGTAGGCCAGAGACTTGTTTGTATGTGTCTTGTTGGAACTTAAAGTAGGTGTTATCCACAATGATACGTAGGAGCTGATGAATGTCTGTAGGGGTAAGTCCAAAACAGTCAAGATTGTTAGAGGAGATGTGGTCAGTTATGAGGTC
>OY744531.1:53079699-53177199 GCA_963556195.1 Sepiola atlantica
TTGGATCATAATATGTTAGAAGTAATTCAGACGTGACAATATTCTTTATTTTCTCAAATACCTCTTGGCATTCTACCGCCCGGATCCAGTATTTCTCCTTCTTCAATAGTTCGTTTATAGGTGCCCTTCAAGGTCACGCCACTATTATTTCATATTTCAAACTTGGAACCCTAACCCTAACCCTATACTTTTCGCACGTAACACAATACACCCCCTCTCTCTGGACGCTGTAATAATTCGCTAACCCAAGGAACTTTGAAATGACAATATGTTTTCTGGAGCTGCATATTCCTTATTGACTCTGGTCGCTGTGAGTCGGGTCTTCTGCCATTATTATCTATTATTAGTCTCAAATATTTAATTATTTCCATCAAAAACATCAGATTTCTCTTCCTTTAATTTGAAACCGTAGTTTTGAATTCTCTTAAAATCTTCATGTGCGTGCGCTTTATGCGGCTCTGTAGATTTACTAGTTATTAGACACTCCCCGAGATAGTGTGTCACAAACTCAAGACCGCTAAGCAATGCGTCCATTACCTGTTGAAATATAGTTGGCACACCCTTTACTCAAAACGGTAGTATTACAAATTTGTATAACCCGTTATGTGTATTTATACACAGTAGCTTCGAGCAGTCTTCATCCACCGGTATTTGCAAATATGCGTCGCTTAGTTCGACTTTCGAAAAAAAATTCCGTGGCGAATATTTCTGGACTAAGCAGAAAATAATAATAATCTTTCCCTGCTTGGTTCAAACCCGTGGAAAAATCTGCGTACACAATTTTTTAAAGCTCTTTTTATTCACGTAAACTGCAACCAAAGTCTATTCGCTGAATTCAATCATCATAACACTCTCATTTTCTTAAGTCGTGTCAATTTTATCTACTGACGCAAAATAAAGATTTCGTTTTTTTGTTGTTGTTGAAGCTCGGTTGTATATTCGGTTTTAACTAATATTTTGCAGTAACTATTCTGCATCTACCCAGTTCACTAGAAAAACACTTCTGAAAACCTTTCTTTGAATTCATTTTTCTGCTGCAGCATCTAAAGTTTTTATATTCTGGCGGAATTCATAGGCAAATCCCGCAGTTTGAACTTTTACATTTAATCAGTGCCAGAAGGTAACTTTAATTGTTAATTACAACCATTTTTAATTTTAATGTTTTTCCTTGTAGTGAAACTGTAGTTATTCCCACGAATTTGGTTTTGTTCTCCAGTAACGCATTTGGCTACATTTTAGTCCTCAATGAAGTCGACTGTCTAATTTTCTTTCGATGTCTAAAGATGTATAATTGACAAATGGGAGCGTAAGTAAAGTTGCATTATAATATTTCCATTCAATATTCTTACTCGAACACACTTCCCAATAGCTTCCACTTCGTCACATTCAGCTATTCTAATTAAACTTCATTTTGTTTTATTTTTACTCTGCAATGCGTACTTTCATGTCCTACGTGATCGCACTTAACCTACAGTTTATGGGGCATATTACTTTTCTTTTGATAATCAAATCTAGCTGCTGAAATACTTTTCTTGTTGTTGCGGATTTTTCTGATATTTGACACTCAACTCTTTTCAGTATCTTTTGTATCTGGACGAACGCTAATACACCGTGGTCAGTCGTCTGCTATACGCTGGAGTGTTAATCTGGTTCATTATCTAGTTTATTAAAAACACTTTTTTTGATCTTCTCATCTGCATTCGATACTATCCTTGCGCAAATATAAGGCATTTGAAATTGTAGAAATTCAACTCTGACAACTTGGAATCATCGCAGTGCTTGTTTACTACGCTAGCAAAAGTCGTATGGTCTTCGTCGTCTGTTCTTGTCACGTTCATGCATTTCTCCTTTTTGTGAAAAAGAGACGTTTAGGACAAAACAAGTTAGTCGATAATAGTATCGCTTCACTTAATGTAAGGTCGCTGTTATTTTTGGATAAGATATAATTTACGAATGTAGTATGTTATACCGTACCTACTTTCCGTAAAAAAACGAATTTTTAAAGATCGGTCTAATTTGCACAGTCCGTATCATAAATACCCTCGTATAGTCTCAACTACGAAGCAAACGTAACCTCATTGTCAGGATTGTAGTTAAAATTATAAATAGCATTCCAAATAGTGTTTTGTGAAAACGTACTTTCATCTTTACCATGTTGACACTAATTCGATACTTCGAATGATTTTTCTGTTCCTGTTGGATATGAAGAAACATTGTTTCAAATATTTCATTTGTACCAGCTGTTCTTTAGTTGTTCTTTTTTCCATTCGAAGATTTTTATTTGTTGTTCTTCTGCTATTCGATTTTTTCCGCATCCATGTTCTTTTAATATTCCGCCTATACTTTCTACAAATGTATTTTTACATCCATTTTCTTTCGATATTCCAGTTGTTGTTCTTGATTTTTTTCTATTTAAAACTTGTTTTGTTCTTTCTGCAATTCCATTTTTTTCGCATTAATTTTCTTTTAATATGATGCTTGTTCTTTTTGCAATTGCAGTTTCTAACTTGCTGATGCCTGCACATTTCTAACATTGCATTTTTGAATTCCCAATTTTTGTCACTTCAAATAAACTTACTTTTCCGTATATATATATATATATATATATATATATATATATATATATATATATATATATATATATATATATATATATAAATATATATATATATATAAATATATATATATACGTGGTATAAACGTGGTATATATTTACGTGGTTCTGATTATTGAAAAGAAAATCGACAGACATTTTTGTTGTTTTCTTTTAGCTTGTTTCTGTCGCAGTTGAACGACTTGAATTTCTAAACCTCGATTTGAAAACTGTTTCATCCTACTTAAAAACGACAATTTCTCTTTAATCTCGCGACGTCGGGGTGTTTTGTTTTCTAGCAGAATTTTCACACTGTGTTTGTTAACATTTTGTTTTATGTCAATTTCTCGCTCTATTTTAACAAATATCTGGAGCATAACCACCTAAGTCTTTTTTTTTCAAAAATCCTACATTCCAATTGTAGACATATATTCGAGTTTTTTTTGTTAGTGTTGCATGTAACATAATCCCGGGTAATTTTCGTGTCCGAATACATACGAATTCCTTGTCGCCAGAGTTGTGCGATATACGTTAAGAAAAATGTTGGAACGAATAAGTCCGAGTTTATTGTCTCCAATGTTGTGAGATATAAGTCATTGTCGCTAGTGTTGTTCATAATAATTAAGACAACACAATCGTATATTTATAAGTGTGAATTCATAGAAGTACAGAAATAGTAAGAGCGCTAGGAACAGTTATGGAAAAAAAATGGAAACACACTAGAGGAAATTGGAATCCACGGGAGGATTAAAACTATACAAAGCACGGTACTGTTGAAAACAACTGAAATATTCAGGAAAATCATCCAGTGTTAAAACCTGCCAACACCGACCAAGAACAAAAATTATGCAAAACAAAAAATACGAATCCAAGTAAAATGGAACATCGAGAAATCCCATAACCAGGACTCCTCTATCCCTATCCCGAAATAATTCGATAAGTACGACACAAAATCGTCTTGAAGAGTCAAAAGGGATTGAATGAGAGATGAGGAAAAGCATCATTAAGAGCTCTGCTAGAAGTGCGCGAAAAGTACATCAATCTTAGGAAGGATTATTGTCACTCAAATTTCAGAGAGAGCCAACGATCGTTACCAGTGAGTTATTAATGGTAAATGGCTGTTGTGATAAGGCAAAATGACTTGTAACAGTTATCGAAAGAAATGGAGAGACTTGCTGTTACTTAGACTCCAGGGAACGCCATTTGTTTTATACACGTGTGAAAACTCCTAATGAGTAAGTAAGTAAGTAAGTAAGTAAGTAAGTAAGTAAGTAAGTAAGTAATAATAATAATAATAATAATAATAATAATAATAATAATAATAATAATAATAATAATAATAAAAATAGTAACTAGCGGGACCCGTGTAAATTACACGAAATGATGTTTTCAATACTAATTATCCTGTCTCTAACCTATACATGTTTGAATAAATATAAAGATTTGACTTGTATATTTATTTTTTAAAATGAACAATACATGAAACAATTTACAAAACTTCTTTATATACAATATTTCTAGGTAATATTTCGACGACTAAAACTTGTTTTGTAAATGCTTTAGATTAAATTTGGCTCCAATTCATGAGTAGCATACAAAGATTCGGAAGGTCGTTGCTTTTGATGTAAGCGTGACACACAAAATAATACACACGCTATCGTATTAATATGTGTCTTCCCGGTCGTCCTCTCCCGACCCCCCCCCCCTTCGATGTAGAAAAAAATCTTAGAGGTTGGTTGGGATCGAACTATAAACAAGTCGTGCCGACTTAAAGAACCGACGTTAAAATCCTACCTCGCTAACAAAATACTTGAAAATATTACGAAAATAAGTTGACTTGAATGCTTTTCAAAATATAGGTGCGGCACGTATGCGCAGAGCTTTTGTTGTAAGCGTGGCATACGAACACACACAGTAGCGTATTAATATATAGATAATAATTAAAACAAAAAAGTATTGCTGTAATAATAATAATCATAATAATAATAATAATAATAATAATAATGAAGCAAAACAAAAAGAACACGACCAAATGAGCTGAAGCAAAAGTGAAGCCTCAATAATGTTAAATTAACTGCCCCTACACACACAAATGATGGCACCGGCCTCAGCTGGTGCCACACCGAATATTCGTGAAGGGTCAAGGAGGATGGTAAGACTGAGGAGGGAGAGGACTTACAAGACCTCCACTGGAAGAGTGCAGATGATATTCGGACATTAGTGAGGCTCTTTTGTCACTCAATTGCCAAGTAATACAAATGGCTATTGCCAGCGAGAAATCACTGGTAAACGGCAGTTGCGATAACGCAAAGCCATTTGACAGGGCTATCTAAAAAGGTGGAAAGTGCTGGAGATCTAGAAAGACTTGTTGTCACTAGGACTCCAGAGAACACCACCGGCGATTATCAGTGATGACCTGTGTGAGAACTCCTTGTGAGTACAATAATAATAATGATAACAATCTATTAGTAATGGAGTTTATGTATCTGTCTGTCTGAAGCCGACACTCCGTCAGAGTACTCTTGCTTGCTCTGCCATCTTCTATATATACTGCTACAAAAACTCGCCCAAACACTATGCTTTTTGCCAAGTTACATAATTAATTGCTTTTTAACTTTTAATAAATTAATATTCACAAATATACACTTATAACTCGTGTTCTCAAATTTACATATGTATTTAGAATAGTTCCTTCATATTAAGAAAACTCATTAATACAATTAATTAAATATATTTTATTCAAAAAACAATCGCTTAGATGTTTACAAATAAAACAATCAAGTATTCTTATGTATTTTTCCGGAAATGACGTCATTGTCACAAATTATTTTTTTTTTGTAATCAGATAAAATATATTTAATTAAAATATTATTCTACGTGTGAACAAAATCATTTCATTTATTTATTTGTTAAACAAATATGTTTTTCATTAAATTCTTCGGGCTCACGTGACCCTTGCAAATGTAAACATCATTCTTCCTTCGATCCGGTTAATTCAAAAGTTAGTGTCCACGCTTCGCTACTTTAATGCAAAATTAAAATAATAAAATACATTTCATCAAATTCAATCAAAGAAATATTTATTTTTCAAACAATAAATAAATAAAATGTCGTTATTTTCTTACACTTACAAGCGATAAAAATGTTTTAATTTTGGCGCTTTTATTTGTGCGATTTTTTAAACGGTTTTAACTTTGACGTTTCACTTCTATTATACGATAAAACTTGCTAGATTACTGTTTTTCATTTTAAAAATGTTTTCAAATGTTTTATGATTTGAAGTTGAATTCTTTTCGATCATTAAAATATAGTTGCCACCTTTATAAACAGAAAGAGGCTAGCTTATTATAAAAAAAGTAAAAATCAAGCATTTCACTCTGAATAATTTACGTGACTGGGATAAGAATTAACCTATAAATATTGCCCCAGTCAAGAAGGATTTCTCTTCCTTTGAAATCCAGCTCTCCAAAAAAGGGCACACTGGATTGGGAACAAAAACAAAAATGGTTAATTGCTATTTTAGTCTCGTAAATTATTTAGAGCGAAATGAGTTTCGGCATTTTTTCAAAACAACTTATTTTTTAACTTAAAGCATGTTTAATAAAAACAAATGCAAAAACATGAAAAAGACAGTTATAGCAAACTTCATCGTATACGTGAAACCCCGAAATGAAAAGTTGATCAGAAAAATATAGTCACCATTTTTATAAACATTCCGAAAGAAGCGAACGAATAATGAGTCAAGATCATATTTTTTTAGCTTAAAAAAGTTTTAAAAAAACAACATTTCACTGAATACTTTACGTAACTGAGATAAGAATTAACCTATAAATATTGCCCCAGTCGAGAAGGATTTTTTCTATTCTGACCAAGGACAGGTCTGAAACTTTGATCCCAGTCTGAAGTCAGGAATTCTAATAATTGTTAGGTATTATTGGAGCTTTATGCCAATGAGATTCTATATTTTTCAGTCGGAGGCGCCAGAAACACCAGAGGCGCCAGTAGTTGTGACTCTTATGAACATTTACATAATAATAATAATAATAATAATAATAATAATTATAATGATGATGATGATGATGATGATGATGATGATGATGATGATGAATTGGTGTACGTGCGTGAATTACATACTATTTGCAATTTAATCCGTTTAATTTACTACTTAATTTTAGAAAGAACAGAAAGTTTCATAAGCCAATGAAATTTACAATACATAACACCGAAGCTTGCCGAAATTACAGAAATTTCGTAATTTTAACTTTGATACATTTTTAATGTTGAATAAGTTATTCGTTATAACTGAGATTTTAAATGTTCACTCTTAATAACTTTTCTGTAAATTAAATTTCAGCTATTAATTAGTTTAAAAAATGTAATTTTTAAAGAGTATTTAGAACACTGATGATGAGACGAAATTAAAAAAGGGATTTCAGTTTTAAATTGTTCCTGATATGAGCTTGCGTTTTCATTTTTCCTCTCTTTTTCCTATTCTCCTATTTCATTTTTCATCGATTTCTCCCCTCCTCCCACTACATTTTAAATATAGCAAGATGCGACAAAAAATAACACTTATAGTAAGATAGGGATGATAAAAAAGCGAAATATCAATTTCAATTTACTATTCAAAATAAAGTTAAAAGCGTAATTAAGGATTGAAACATTTTTAAATTTCTTTTTCCCCGTCTGAAAAACCATTTTCCCAGTAATCATATCAACATCGTAAAAAGCCGACACGAATCGAAATTTTGATTGAATGGGAAATTAACTTTTAGCGATGTTATTAAGTTCGTCACAAGATAAATAACTTCAGGTAATTATATATTTTGCAATCTTTAGTGTTGATGTTTTACTCGCAATCCTTGTGCTGCTGCAAACATTGGCCTACATCGAATATTGCTATAACCTATAACGTTCTGTGATCTTATCGGTGTTAATACCTCCGTCAATTAGGTTATGTTTTCGTTCGAGTTTGTTTGTTTTGTCGCTATGTTTGTGTACAACCAAACGTGCAGGTTGCTTTACTAATCCTCATCAAACTTGGTCAAACATCAGTCATGGTTTAATTAGAACATATTTAATTTGGGTATATCTAAGTCAAAGGTCAACGTAAAGATCACGGAAAAAGATATAACTTCGGCTGTGTTCACCGACAAGATTCGCTACTTGGCCCATATATAGACAATGAAGCCCCGCATCTTATATAAACTTAACTTTTGATTATGACATTGAAAAGTTCAGTCATGGTTTAAATTTCGACAGAATGTGCACTTCTATGTTTTTCCTGATGTAATGTATTGATCTAATGGGCTTTGTTAACAGTAACCACCATGCAAAATTTCAGCGAGATCAGATACAAAGTTGTTGAGTTATGAACGTTACCATGGAGTATCTTCGGGAATAGTTCATACACTATGTAAAAACTAAAGCCAAGATAAGACTATGGCCTCTCTTTATTTACGTTGTTGTTACATTATGTAACAATTGTTTTATTTGGGTGGAGAGACCGAAACAGAAGATGTTATTTCCCAACTGCATATAAATAAATAAAATCTCTGTCTTTGTCTATGTCTATGTCTCTCTCTCACTCTTCCCACTCTCTTTTTCCCCTCTCTTTCTCATTCTCTCTCTCCGTCTCTCTCGCTCAGTCTCTCTCTACGTGTATGTGGATATAAAATATTTATGGAAAATAAGATATACGCTCACTAAACGGGAAACACACTGATATTAAAAGAAAAGGTTTCTGCCTAGCAAATGTGAAAGAATCTTTTCCTTGAATTGAATCCTATTACAAAATTACTATGTCATATTTCTTCTCATAAACACAGTTGTATATGTGGCCGAGATAGATAGTACGTTAATTCTTAAAAGTCAGTAGGGACTGACTGCAGTGGGAAGTTCAAACTATTATATCGGCGCGTCGACTGTATAAGCTGCTCTGATGATACTTCATTTAAACGAAACATGTGTCTCTGGGTATTCTCTCTCCTTCTCCCCCTCTCTCTTTTTTTTTCTCTCTCTCTCTCTCTCTATATATATATATATATATACAGAGAGAAGGGGATAAATCTCGCTGAGCCTAGCCACACTGATGAAGCATACAGACAAAGAAACACGTGTTGGCGGAGGAATATATATCAAGGAAAATGCCCGTAATCGAAAATCCTTTCCAGAAAATTGCGTATAACCCCTGAAATAAACCCACCACCAACATCACGACTCATCATGACTTTATACTCTACATCTTCTCCTTTATTTTTTTATTATTCCATAATGCACTTGAGTTCTGCAGTTCCCGACCGGAAGCTCCCCTTAGAGGAGAGTTGTTAAGGCTTTACTCACAGGGTATAATGGTATACATGTTTCTTGTTTTTTCAAAAAGTTACGTCCACAAATAGCTGACGAACCCCTTACACTGTTCGGTCCAATCTCATGAATTTAATATGATAAATTATATAAAATAAGAATAAAAAGAGAATATGATGTTAAAGGCGAAAAAAACACAGAGTATCTCATAAAATCGCAAGCAATGCCTGATATCTATGCTAACACACCCACGCGCATGTATATATATATATATATATATATATATATAGTCTAAAGAAGCTTTGAGTCATTTAAAAAAAAAATTTAAAAATAAAAATAAAAATAAAAAAAATTTTTAAATGTAAAATGCAGTTTAAATTCCCAGGCAAACTAACTTAATCCAAGATATTGCAGCATTAACATTCGTTGGAAAATTAATAAATGAAAAAATATAAGTAAAATAAAAAATAAAAAAGGGGGGGTTTATTATCTAAGAGTGAAACAAAAACAGGAGACCTTAAGCGTCTAATATTAACACGGGGATCATCAGCTGCTTACCATGTAACTGTTTCGGAGATTTAAAAACAGGACAGTTTTAATATTCATGGCTCTCCAATGGTACTGATTATACGACCATTTCCCCAATAATCAAGTGTCGAAATAATACAGCTTAAAATATCACTAATATTTACATAAAAAAATAATAATAATGATAAAATAATAATAATAATAATATATTACCCTTAAGACTACCGCATGATATAGTAATTTGCATATCAAATAACATTAATTATAACAATAATAAAAAATAAAAATAATAATAATACTATCTAAACACTATATCCAAGAACCATTCTGCAATATGGTAGCTAGCAATGAAATTATATAGGAATCAAAGTTGCATTAAAAAATAAATAAAAAATAAAGCTTAAGTACCTTTGGTACCAGAAAAGTAATTAGATAAGAGGAAGGAAACCTAGCCATACAGATCTAAATACCCAATATATAGTCTAAAGAAGCTTTGAGTCATTTAAAAAAAAAATTTTTAAATAAAAATAAAAATAAAATTAAAAAAAAAAAAATGTAAAATGCAGTTTAAATTCCCAGACAAACAAACTAAATCCAAGATATTGCAGACTTAACATTCGTTGGAAAATTAATAAATGAAAAAATATAAGTAAAATAAAAAAAAGGGGGGTTAATTATCTAAGAGTGAAACAAAAACAGGAGACCTTAAGCGTCTAATATTAACACGGGGATCATCAGCTGCTTACCATGTAACTGTTTCGGAGATTTAAAAACAGGACAGTTTTAATATTCATGGCTCTCCAATGGTACTGATTATACGACCATTTCCCCAATAATCAAGTGTCGAAATAATTCAGCTTAAAATATCACTAATATTTACATAAAAAATAATAATAATGATAAAATAATAATAATAATATATTACCCTTAAGACTACCGTATGATATAGTAATTTGCATATCAAATAACATTAATTATAACAATAATAAAAAAATAAAAATAATAATAATACTATCTAAACACTATATCCAAGAACCATTCTGCAATATGGTAGCTAGCAATAAAATTATACAGGAATCAAAGTTGCATTAAAAAATAAATTAAAAAATAAAGCTTAAGTACCTTTGGTACCAGAAAAGTAATTAGATAAGAGGAAGGAAACCTAGCCATACAGATCTAAATACCCAATATATAGTCTAAAGAAGCTTTGAGTCATTTAAAAAAAAATTTTTAAATAAAAATAAAAAAAGTTTTTTTTTTAAATGTAAAATGCAGTTTAAAATCCCAGACAAACTAACAAAATCCAAGATATTGCAGACTTAACATTCGTTGGAAAATTAATAAATGAAAAAATATAAGTAAAATAAAAAAAAAAATTAAAAAAAGGGGGGGGGGTTTATTATCTAAGAGTGAAACAAAAACAGGAGACCTTAAGCGTCCAATATTAACACGGGGATCATCAGCTGCTTACCATGTAACTGTTTCGGAGATTTAAAAACAGGACAGTTTTAATATTCATGGCTCTCCAATGGTACTGATTATACGACCATTTCCCCAATAATCAAGTGTCGAAATAATTCAGCTTAAAATATCACTAATATTTACATAAAAAAATAATAATAATGATAAAATAATAATAATAATATATTACCCTTAAGACTATCGTATGATATAGTAATTTGCATATCAAATAACATTAATTATAACAATAATAAAAAATAAAAATAATAATAATACTATCTAAACACTATATCCAAGAACCATTCTGCAATATGGTAGCTAGCAATAAAATTATATAGGAATCAAAGTTGCATTAAAAAATAAATAAAAAATAAAGCTTAAGTACCTTTGGTACCAGAAAAGTAATTAGATAAGAGGAAGGAAACCTAGCCATACAGATCTAAATACCCAATATATAGTCTAAAGAAGCTATAACAATAATCCAGGTAAAACATCCACAGGGTAGTAATCCAAAGAATTTCAACCGAGTTTATAAAAAGTGCTCAATATCAAATAGAGCTTTTATATATGATTATTTTTATTTACACAGACATGTACAAAATCTGCGACACTGGCATGTCGATGTTATCGATCAACAGCTATTACAAACTTTTATCGATTATTATAGATTATTATTATCATCAATATTTATAAATATCATTGCTTGCCATTTCTGCACTATTACCGAGATTATTATTATTAATAATAATAATATTAATGTCTTTACTATTATTATCATAATTATAATTGTTTGTAGCAGTAGCAATGACTATACAACTACGTTTATTACTATTGTCAACACTATTGCTATAACCATAGTTATCGTCATCTAGCTTTTGCTACTATTCTTATTATTAGTGTTGGTAGCAATGGTGGTATTACCATTAGTGATATTGCCATTATTTTTATTTTTTATTATTATTACTATTATTATTACTACCACTATTACTACCACTATTATTATTTTATTATTATTTTATTATCATTATAATTATTGTTACTATGTTATTATTATTATGGTTACCATTGTTATTATTATTACAGCTATCATTATTATCATTAACATTATTGATATTTTTAGTAGTATTGCACCCACTAATTTTACTATTATGAATAGAATTATTCCTATTATCATATTTACAACCACTATGATTGATATTATGGCTATCTTCTTCTTTATTATTATTTTTTTTAATTATTATTATCATCTATTTCCTGATTATTTTATTTTATCCAACTATTACTTATTATTAATTATTATCGATTATAATTGATTACTATTATTGATTACTATTATTATTATCATTATTATTATTATTATTATTAATAATATTATTTATCAATAGCATTACTTGCCATTTCTACATAATTACCGATATTATAATTATTATTATCATTATTCTAATTTTTATTATTATTATCATTATAATTACCACTTATTGTGTAAACTAAATTAATTTGTTAGTGATTTTTTTAAATTTATTAATTAATGAAAATTTGATAAGTTTAAAACAAACGGTTAAAACTAAGAACAAAAAAACAAAACCAGTAGCCCAATGTATTAACGACCCCTGTCTTCCCCCTAACACACACACACACATATATAGGCTACTAATATATCGCTGACTTATGCTACGTGCTTTTTTTAACCCTAGACTGATTTTGACACGTCCCATCGCATGTCTCCCTTCCCCTGACTCGATCCTAAACGACCTCATTTTATCTCTATTTATTTCTATACCGGTCTATATATCTATCTATCATCTATATATCTATCTATATTTTTATTCATCTATCTACCTTTTTATTATATCTCTCTCTTTTCACCTTATCTTACTTTATTTTATTTTATTTTATTTTATTTTATATTTTATATTTTATATCTTATATTTTATATTTTATATTTTATATATTATCTTTTATATTTAATATATTATATTTTATATTTTATATTAAGTATTACATTATTATTATTATTATTATTATTATTATTATTATTATTATTATTATTATTATTATTATTATTATTATTATTTATCTATTATTTTTATTTTTTATTTTTGATTATTTGATTTTTGGATTTTTGGATTTTTTGATTTTGATTTTGAGATTTTAATTCTTAACGGTCCCAACCACGTGATTTTGCAAATTTAAATTTCAAATTTCTTTTCTTTTCCTACATTTTATTCTTTCCAAATATGATCTAAGGTTAAGATCGGATTCTAACTCTATCTGATGAAATCTCAGTTTGTAATAGCTGTTGATCGATAACATCGACATGCCAGTGTCGCAGATACTGTACATATCTGTGTAAATAAAAATAATCATATATATATATATATATATATATATATATATATATATATATATATATATTGTGCATAAAATATATATTAATTTTTTAATAAATAGTTCAAACTATTGAAGGTAATTCCTCGATGAGGGTAAACATTTTACAACAGAGTATATATAAATAAACGACATCACGCTCAATTCCAGTGACCTAAGCTTTATTGATTTCTCCCAAATCCAGATATGTCGGTACAATTGATAGAGTGCATTGAGACAAATTGTTTTTTAGTATATAAATAAGTTATAAAATCATAGTTATGTTAAAAAAAGAGAAATACTTATTCTGAATATAAAGATACGAAATGCTACATAGATGAAAGATCCTTAATGTAGATGTATATTACTTGTTGTTTATACATGTGCGAAATGAACCGACAAATGCACTATATTTTATACTTTGGAAAAAAAATGAATAAAAACATTGTTACTGGAATTTAGCGTAATATTGTTTATATATATATATATATATATATATATATATATATATATATATATATATATATATATGCATGGCTGAAGATTGCTAGAGTGATTTGTTTATAAATATAAGCGAATCCAACAAAATATTAAATTTCGATCTGAGCGCGATCCAACCTTCAAACCTATAGTATCATGTTTAGTTGACCTGATCTTATGTAACATTATTAATCAATAAATAGTATGATTTTATTATTAAATAATTTTGCACTGTGTTGGAGTGTTTTCTACCAAGCCAAACCAGAGATTGTATATATATATCAGTGGTTTTCAACCAGGGTTCCGTGGAACTTTAGGGTTCCGCCAGTACAGTCCAGGGTTTCCGCAATTTCTAAATTTGAACAACGAACTAATAAACAACATATTAAGTTCAATTTCCCAAATCAATTTTATTAATATATGCATATTTTTTAACCCTATACGGTCCGACATATGAAAACATGCTTTAAAAATTGTATATTTATACAAATACAAGTATACAAATATTATTATTATTTAGTGTATGTAGATATAAAATAAATTATCTATATGTAATTTCCAAGAATACTATTGCTTAAATATGATTGGCTGATAGCTTCCACTAATTATAAGTATTTTTCATTCTAAGTATGAATATTTTATTAGTTGCCGTATGGAAACTGTGGACTGTAAAGAGTTAAATCTTTTAATATGATTAAACTCGTTACATTCATTAAACTCTTTTACAGATTTTACAACCATGGATAGATTTGTGAAAAAACGCAAGACAGATGCAAGACACAATTGTGTGTGTCTATCAAAAACACGACCCAATCTTAAAGAGTTGTGCAAGAAACACCAGGCTCAAGTTTCCCATTGACTTTTTCATATGAATAAATGTAATCTATTCAAACATAAACATTTTTGTTTTCATTTCATGTACAATACTCTGAACATGAGTATTTTCATTTTATTACAAATTTATTTTTTTTGTATAATTAAATGCTGTTTTTTGCATGAGACAACCAAAATTTTGCACAGGGGTTCCTCGAGCCAGTGGAATGTTTCCATGGGGTTCCACTTCAGCAAAAAGGTTGAAAAGCACTGATATATATATATAATCTCTGGTTTTGTTAATCCTGAAGTACGAACACGATAATCTTCTAAATAGAAGAGGTGAGCTAATAGCGAAGTGCAAGCATAAATGTAAATTTAAAATAACGAACAACTCATAATCCAAGATGCATTAAAATCAAAAGCGATGGATATACTGAATTGGGTCTGCCTAGATTGTTCTTATCCGTTACCATTTATCCGTGAATACCCATTATGATCCTTTATCTATGTATCTCTTGATTTCACCATGATTAAATACCATTATAACTATTAGTATCGAGATCTCAATTATTAGATATTTTTATACATATATATATATATATAAATATATATATATATAGGTGTGTGGGGTGTTATGTGTTTATGCGAGTATATATGTATGTGTGTGTATGTGTGTCTATATATGTATATATGTGTGTATTTGTATATATATATGTATGCATGTATGTATTTATACGTGTATGTGTATATATGTGTATGTAGGTATGTGTGTATGTGTATATGTATATATATGTATATGTGTATATATATATATATGTATATATGTATGTGTGTATGTGGATATATATATATATATATGTAATTATATATTTAATATTTTATATGTTTATATTTTTATAGCTGATATATATTTATATATTTAATATTTTTATAGCTAATAATAATATTGTCAATGTTTTCTTAAATCTTATTATCATCATATTTAAAATATTCAAATAAGCTATTAATAATATTGCTAACATTTTCTTTTCTAAACTAAATTGCTATATTCTGAATTGATATAGACTAGATTTATATATATATATATATATATATATATATATATATATATATATAGAGAGAGAGAGAGAGAGAGAGAGAGAGATAGGTAAAGGTAAAGGTTGCATAGTCTGGACGCGCACGAGTGTCGTTGCCGACATCGCACACTGCCCATAGCCGTAGCGGCGGTGATTTGTTAAGAATCACAGTGTCTAGGGCACAGCATATGAAAGGCGGAGCCCATCCCTCTCCTTCCGTCGCCTTGAACCTTCCCTGAGTTTTAGTCAGATACCCATTTACTGCTGGGTGGACAGAGGGAGTTTTCAGAGCCGAAAATTCGATTGCCGTGAGTGGGATCGTCCAGCCCAAAGACAAGTGCTATAACCACTCGTCCACAGGCCCTCCCTTTATATATATATAGCTCATTAGGTAAAACTAATTCGAGCTCCTGGCACTTGCAATCTTTACATTGAGATATTTCTTACATTCAGTCAGTGTCGTAGGGGCTAGCAGCGCCGACTGTCAGCTCGACGGTTGAGGTTCAATCCCGGCTTGAGGCACTAACTGGTCTAGCTATGATACAGCGAAACAGTCTGTATGTGGATGACTATATATATATATATATATGTATGTATATATGTGTATGACAGGGTTTCTACACTTTATCGTCTGACAATCTATTTTCGGTTTTGTTCTTTCCTCTCATTTCCAAGCTTGATTGTCAGTCGCCGGACGAACAATTTTAAAGACGATTTGGGGGAGCTTGGGTTGGGCGGTTGGGCGGTTGGGGGGTCCTAGATAGGCTGACCTAGACAAGCTGACCACGTGTTGCTATACCTTATCTTCCTTTCACACGCCGTAGTAAATCATACAATTTCCCCCTCTCTCTATATATATAAAATATGTTGTCACTCTCCTCCCCCTTAATATACATCTTAAATAATTCATTTCCCCCTCTCTCAAGATATGTAGTAAATATGTTGTCGCTCCCTCTATATGTGTATTTGAATTGTGGGTGTGAGTTTCTCTTTTTTCATTTTCAATGTTCGAAATAAATTATTGCACCGGTGATTATGTGATTCCTTGTTACTTTATTTTATTTTATTCTTGCTCTGTTTATTACATTGAGCTCTCATACCCATATTTCCTTCTGGGATTCATTTCACTCTAACAAACACACACTCTCTCTCTCTCTCTCTCTCTCTATATATATATATATATATATATATATATATATATATATATATATGTTTATGTATGTATAACAAAGCCGTGAACACGTAAAAACTGACTAAACTACCTTGCAAAATCCGAATTAAGCGTATCATCTTCGAGACTAATCACTTCTACAAATATCATTCTGAGAAAAATGTCCTTGAGAATAGGTGCAAATCCTTAATCACTGATCATCTCTCGCCAAATCCACGCGATCGAATAATACTGTTGTACTATTGTGTAATTGTGTTAGGGATAGGGTTAGGGGTGTATTCTTAATTGGCCAGTCAGCTTACTTCCTTTATTATCAACCGATGGTCAACGCAAACAGATGATTTATTCGTTACTAATCAGCGTTTGTCTGGTTCTTTTATTTTACGGCAAATCAACCCTTTTATGTCATTTATATGAAATATAATACTATGTTTGTCTCGTTTATTTAAACGTGTATTAATCCCTTTTCGATTATTTGATGTCGAAATAAAATACGATAGTTGGTCTCGTCGTTTTCTTAAAATATAAACCCTTTTAAAATTATGTAGCAATACCAGCTTCGAAGCGTATCAGATGCTTTGAATGTTGGCCGACCGCTAACTAGAGAAAAATCACTCACTTTCCTAATACGAGATTTTAATTGTTGGAAATATATCATTTCTACATGTGTGAGGAACTAATGCGCATTGGTAGAAATCCACTGACTTTTAAAGAGACGGACTAAAAGCAAACGGAAATTTTATTTTGGACTGTTGAGAGAAAGCATTTATGTTGGAAATGTTGTCACGGTGTTGAATAAACAGGAGTTTTTCTTCAGTTTGGGCCATAATTGTTACATTAGTATAGCTTTATATGCATCTTTGTTTGTTACAGGTAATTTAATTAAAAAAAATAAGGCTTCTAACCTTTTTACGGCATATGAGCCAAGTATAGTTTATTTAATGTCGAAATACGATTTTCTAACTGGAGGAAACAGGTTAACCTGTTTACATCATGCAGACTCATTTTAATGTATTTTAAATAAATAATTATTTTTTTATTATTATTGGTGCACGGTAATAAATATGGTTTCTTTTATTTTTAGGTAAGTGACATCCTGTATTTCAAAGTTATACATCTGCAGAGATGAGCATGTTCTCCAAAATTCACATTGTTACTAAAATAACGAAAAACGTAAGTAAAGAAAAAGACTTCAATTTCTTTTTTTCTTAAAGTAAAATTGCTAAATATGGCATATTTTCCCGTGTCAGCTCCCAATTCGGTTCATGGTAAGTCTCCACTCATGAATCATGTTCAAACTCAACGCTATAATCTTTCGAATCTGCAAGGTGGAAACCTGGATAATGTAATAAGGTCAGAATGCAATAAAACCCGCAAAACATGCGGAACTCGAGTAAAGAAAAACGATTGTTTTTTAGTTGTTCTCTGGATTTTTTTTCTGTGGATCTGTTGGCTACTAGATCGAACCTTTCTTGTTATCCTTTACTTCTTTCAAACCCCAGTCACTTGCCTGATATGTGTACCTTCATGGTCATACCGCGTCTTCTAATGTCCTCCTTACCCGTGTTGTTCGTCTGTGTCTAAGAAAATGTATCCGTCATTTACAAAAATTGTTTTGCTGTATTCTAAAGTGTTCGGTCGAATCCATTACAATACGTTTTAGGTGATTTATAGTTTTATGTATTTGTATTATTTTATTATATTTAGTTTCATATTAAAAATTAAATATATATATATATATATATATATATATATATATATATGTTAATAAATATAAACTCCATCTGTTATATATACGTTTATACATATTATACATTATTTTTTAGGTAGTTTTGGATTTGCTCTATCAATTTTCATTGATTAATTTGATATGTCTTAAAGGCGTCAGGATGGCGAGTAATTGCCTTATTTAATTGTCTAAATATTTTATTTTGATCGCCACCTTGTTTAATCATTCTTATTATTAAGGCAGAAATTTGGGGTATAAAATTTACTAATTTTAAGGTAACACGAGCAATTCGCAGGAATTCGGACATAATGCTCTCGTAAAAAATATAGACAGGGCAGGTACTATTTTTATGTAGTTTGTGTTTCCGTGTGTTCACAGTTTAATTTTAACTCCTTAGGATATATATATATATATATATATATATATATATATATATATAGATCGGACTAAATTGTTTGAACCAGAACCAAGGTGAACGGCAACAAACCAATTCAATCCCGAAGGGTGTGTAATAGTTGGGATTATGATTTCCTAGGTTCGATCTGAACCATACCTGATTACGACAAAACAATTAGACACTTTGCGAATCAGACACTAGAATCAGAATGTGACAAGTATTCATAAGCTTGGCATCTCTTGTGTGGGTGACTCAGGCGACAAGCTGGAGGGAGAAAATATCGTATTCTGACAAAGGATCTTTCTATTGAGGTAATTCCTGGGTTTCCAGGATGATGGCAAAAATGCCTGCGGTTGGTATGAAAAAGTGAGATTGCAAGGCCAGTTAGCATTTTTTTTTAATAAAAAGGCAAAATCCAAAATTATTTTTGTTTGTTCGCTATATCTGTCCCCTCTTTCCAACGCTCTCTCTTATCTCTCGTCTTTTTTAGGTATTAATATTTGTGGTGATGTGCAATACTGTTCATTATCGACTGTTCTAATTTATATTATAATTAGTTTTATTACTTTTGGCTATTACAAAACAGACAAAGAAAAAGAGTTACGCAACAGTGATACAAAACGTATAAAATAAGGGAGTGTGTCAAACAACACAGAGTGAGATAGGGTGAGAGTAATAGGCAGAAACTTACTAAGAAATGGGGGACTTGCAAATTGCAGCTTATCATAACAATTTAAATGAAAGTTGTTTTAAACATACCTCTATATCAAGGAAAAATTAAACATTCATTTTGTGTGTTTGAAATACATGGGACAAAGCCTTAGGAGGGAAATTAATTTTTGATTAACTCAACGTTTTTATGATATATATATATATATATATATATATATATATATATATATATATATATATATATATGTGTGTGTGTGTGTGTAAACGGTTAAGTGGTAAGATAAGCTTTTTGTTTGTAGTTCAAGATCTGATGTCTTTCTCCGGCTCTGTTTCTATTGCTAGAACTTGAATTTTCATGATATAATATATGTATATATACATATATATATATATATATATATATATATATATATATATATATATATATATATATATATATATATATATACAACATGAAAAATCTACCTGAACGAATCTAAATAAAGGTAAGTATGTTTATATGCTTATATATTTGAATCTACAGGATTAACGCCTAAACTAATTAGCCGATCATTATGGACATTTAAACGCAGCTGCTACAAGTACAATGCTATGTGAGCTATATTTAGTTTAATTTAATTCATGCAAAGGGGGTAAAAAGAAAGTGGAAGCCCTTCGTGGAAATTCATATAGCTTGTAAAGAATGTTTCTTGAATGTGTACACAAGTGGGTAAAATGTAAGTTCTTTTTCTTTTCAAATAATGTTATTTTTTTAAGAAATTAGGGTTTAGTTACTTTGAATTTTATTTAAATGTATGTATATTATTTAAATGTATATATATTATTTAAATGTATATATATATCAACAATATTCTAATGTGTTCAGATGAGCCAATTGTATCAAGCATAATTGGTGTAATGCTATATCTGAACATATACAGCGTCTTTTATATGTACAAAGTTCTGTGTTGATTCAGCTCAGTTTCGGATTCATATCTGAACGACCGTTTAGAGCTTTTAATATTCATGTTATATCTTTATAGTATTGAAACTCTATAGATCTTCTTTGTTTTTGTTTGTTTGTTTATTTGATTTTCCGCTGGATTATGTCATCGTTTTGTAACATCATTCATAAAAAAATAGTTAGGGATAACCATGCCCAATGAAAGATTTCCCAACATGTTTGCGTCATCAAACAATTGTTGTAAACGTTGTTAATGACTTTGAACCATTTTATATTAGTATTCGTCTCCTTCCATTGGTTCAACTTTAGTTTCCTCCGTAAATTGGGGTAGATATTTTCGAATATGCATTTACTAATCATATTTATGTTTTTGCTGTTGCAGATTATTCAACCCAATCAAAATCAACGTAGGAAAAAATAGTTCATGCACAACTGGCGAAAGTGTCGGGTTTTCCAAATATGTGTCTTCACAATGTATTGTATGAATGTCTCAGCAAATTCCAAAATTTGTCGGGGAAACTCCGGCATCTTCGTTAAATTCTTACATGATATGCTGCATTTTTATGGAATTTTTAAAAAGATTTAAAGTCAAACGCCTGGCTACAGAATTGGGATAAAATCCAGTGCCCATCAGTCAAAAACTGCGTTACGATTACATGCAAATGGATATTTATAGGAACGCGATTAAGATCGTATTTCTGGTCTGTCTAATGAGCACTAAGAGCTTGAAATCATTACTAACAATCTATTAAAACAACGTAATGTAATAATGTAATATTTAGCTTTGTATGAGAAGGCATAGAACTCTGTATATTCGTAAGATTCAAAAGGTTGTGCCGGTTTTAAAATCGTATCTTCACAGTACCCCCTCTCTCCTCTCTATCTCTCTCTTTCTCTCTCTCTCTCTCTCTCTCTCTCTATATATATATATATATATATATATATATATATATATATATATATATATGTTAACCATGATAATGACGGTGAGATAGCCAGAAAGATGTGTCCATGGATAACTTGTATGTACGTAAAAATAATTAAAAGTAAAAGGCGTCGAAGTACAATGGTAACACTCCAGACTGCAGACTATAATTACGGGTTCGATCCTTGCCTAATCAACCATGCATTCAATGGTTAACGTTTATGTATGAAAAAATATTTAAATATATATATATATATATATATATATATATATATATATATATATATATATATATGCCTGTGTATCAATGCACGCTATCTATTATTAAATTGTCTAAATAAAGTTATACAAAATTCGAGATGAATGAACGTACACTTATAATTGAGAAAATAAATTGATTACGCGGCCATATATAAGGCAAGTCCGTGATCGAACTATACTCTGACGCACACATATACGCACGCACACATATATAAAATCACATATGGCATACGCCTACATTAGTACACACTTATATATGTTGAACACGTTCTTTTAAAAAATTAATTTGTTTAAGAGTAACACTTTTTACAAAAGTTTTAGATAAACTCATAACTATGTCGTCCGATTACAAATAATAAGTAGAGGTGTGTGTCAATGTGTAAATAAATTATTATTCGCACTATGGAATCAGCTAGGCTGTTCAAATCCTGGTCATATCTACTGCTATCATTGACACACCCGTACAAGCAATTTATAGTTAAGAATATAATTTGTATCTATCTCTCCTACACACGTACCTAGTCTATTGATACTAAACCAGTAGTGACAATAGGGATTTAGGCGGAGAATATAAAATGTAGATTTTAAATATGGTTCCAAAACAAGCGTACGTAAATTTATGAGAAAGAAAAACAGGAAAAATATAATGAGTGCCGAGATGAAACTCACAAAAGTATGAACGAAGAAAAAACGCATGAAAAGGAATAAGCGAAAAGACCTGAATATGGAACTGATAGTATATATGTGCATGTTAATGCCACTGCGGGTTTAATATTCATTAACTGGAAGAACTTTTATATTATTATATTGTAGGCGACTAGGATTGTTTTAACTAAACAAATAAAATATATTTAATTTACTTTAACGAAATTCTTATTTTCAATATCGTCAGAGAATAGGACTTGTCCCTTATAGCCTTAGGACTAAGATTAAAATGTAATATATTCGTCAAGCATCAGCTTGATGTTAAAATTAGAGATGATAGAAAATGATTACATTTCATGGAATTCGACTAATGGTAGATGAAAATTGCGAGCATGTGCGTACGAATTAGGGTCAGGCATTAGTACGCTGTGCTGGGTCCTTTTAAATCCCACCCAGTTCAAGTAGCCCTTTTGCTTGCTAAGTGACTCTTGTTGCTTTTTGTTTTGTTTTCGGTAATAGAGATTCTCCAAGAGGCGCACTCGACACTTTTATTTTTATCGTTAACCTCCCGAATTGTTTTTTTGATTTATCCTTTGTTTCACTCCAAACAAACTAGAATCTATGCGCGATTTACTCTTTACAAGGATTGAGAAGTCTTACTAACTTACCTCTAAATATATTTTATTTTTTATTTTTATTTTTGTTGTATCACTTCCAATTATTTTGCAATGACCAGAGGGTTGTGTAGTCGCCAACAACACTTCTCTTCAAACGTTGGCAAAGAAACAACAACAAGTCGGGACAAAACAGATAAGGGCTGGTGCTATGTCGGCTTTTCCTCCCCCGATACGTATTTGTCTCCCAAGACTTAAGGATCTAGTCTAATAGTTCACCAAAATCTAGGAAGAGTAGATAGTTCAATACCTTTCTAATAACGTATTAGGTAAAGTTATTAAGTATTCTCTTCGAAAATGCAGAACGTGCTTTTCCCAAATGGTCAACATCTAAGTACGAACTGGATGCAACATTGCTCAACTTCGTTGATGCAACGACGAACCCCGATGTTCACGAAAGATATAAAGTACCGTTTGCTCAACGTAATATTCTTTCTGTTAGATTCATTTTCATTGATCAGTTTCTGAAGACGAAACAGCCGATGGCAAAAAAACAAAGTGTAGTATCAGAACAGATACTACAGTTTGCTCCTGGCTAAAAAGCTTTATAAACGTTTTTCATTTACATATTTTTTTTTAACCAATAATTAATTTGCCATTTAATAAAAAAATATCTCGTTTTTCGATTCGAATTATTTGGAGGAAAAACTCACTGATCGCTCGCATCACATGACACAAGATAATCAGCTACAACTGTTAGTTTGTACTAGCAATGCTAATTGAAAGTTAATTAAATAATACAATTTTACATCGGGTTTTATAGTCGGAAAATATTGTTTGAATATAGTCTTTGGTATTGCAGAAAAACTAAAAATAATGAAGAAAATATTTCCTGACGTTCGAACTAGGATCAGACTGTAGTATTTGTTCTGTCCTCGATCTGTGAAGGAGTGATCCTTCTGGACTGACCCAATTTTAATTTTCGTCGCAATCCAGCGTGCCCTTTTTTAGGACGCTAAATATTCCCCACATATGGAACCGAGCTTGTTTCTAACTCTGCTCTCGTGGAGAGGCAGGTAAATACGGATCGAGTAAGGTGTATGTGACACAAAACAAACAAATCGAAGAATAAATTAATCGTTAGAAATATAAAATGTGTTTCGGAATTCAATACCGTGAAAACGATTGATAAAACTCTATCAATCAATCGAATTACACGAAAAGGGTTGATATGTCGCAAAAGGAACAAACAACCAACACTTGAGAGAGAGATATAGAGAGATTATACTGCTGGTTATTTTAAGCATTACATTTAAACACGTCTTTTGCGTCTATCTCTAAATGACGTCTCCCTAAAAACCCGGTGTAAAACCCCCCAGCATTCTCTATGATGACGTGGTTCCTGTCACTCCCGGCAGTTACCTACTCTTATGCATATCTTGGCACCTTGCATCCGGGTGTGTGCCTGGTAAGACGTGGAGTAGTGGCGCGCTCAACTTGATTTTGTTGTATTCTTGAGAGGCAACAAGATCATGTTGAACATGTAATGTCTCGGTCGTGATCCGCACTTTCCAACTTACTTTTTTAATGAACGCTATTTCATTATATACAATACTTACAATTGAATAACAACAATGAAACAAACAATGGTGTACATGTTTACAACTAACACAACAAATTGAAAAGATTTGTGTAATTGTGTGTGTGGCATTCTTCTGACATTGTCTCTTGCCCAACCTAAATGGCAATTTTCCCGCTTATAATTGAACTACGGACGTGTTGTTTTCATTTTATTCTTCGTTTTCTTTTAATTGCTACGTGATGCAATGTTATTTTCTTCGATCTCTTGTTCTCTCTTCATATCTATCTATCGATCGATCGATAGGTCGGTCTCTTTTGTCCTTCCTTTGCAATTAAATGCTAATAAGAAATTAACTGACGTTGACTACACGTTCAAATGGGAAAATAATAATGTTACGAAATAATAGAGTCCGATCGGTGTCGATCGAAAACTATCCTCGTGGCGAAATGACTGTAATCGAATTTGAACGATTTCAGGTTTGATGGAGAGTTTACAAAAATGTAATAATTTCAATAAGGATATCGATTTTTGTCGATTATGAAAAAAACTTTCAAATATGATTCTGGTCTTAAAAGTATGATTCGTGATAAAATGTATTCACGGGAGAGAGTTGTTTTTTAACGTAGGTGTTCCTGTATTTCTTTGGCTTTTTGTAATAATACAAAATACTCAATTTAAGATATGTGACAAGCTATGTGTTTATATAGATTTGAATACTTTTATAAAGGATCCCTAATAACTACAATATTGATATGTGTGGGTGTTTTACATAAATAAATGTATACATGCCTACTTTATATTTGTATATATGGGAACATTTATTTTTCAAGTATACAGTTAAATATATATAGCATGTATCATATGTTAGTTGAAAGAAAAACAAGTGCTCGATTGTAGGGTCTACCAGAGCTAATATTGCCAGGGCGATAAAACCCAGATACACCCAATAGATACGGCAATGTATAGTTTTTAGATGAAATACATTATACATATTACCCCTTCCCAAGTCTGGGATATCATAAAAAAAACTTGACACTTCCAAAGAATGCGGGGCTGATATTATCTTTAAGAAATGCTCTGTTGAACGCCCCGGTCCCTTCTAAACTCTTCAACAAATGCCTTGACGAATTTTGCTTTCCTGTTAGTTGGTAAATTACATCTGTGACACTAGTCTTCAATAATTATAGTGAAAGAACTGACCCGCAAAATAATCGTCCTATCAGTTTCTCCCATTCTTCGTTAAAGTATTTGAATCAATCTGCGTTGGACTACTACATATTTAATGCTAAACTCTTTCTGACCAACAGTATGGACTTAAACAAGCCCGTTATACGGTGGATATCCTAACATTCATCTCGAGAAGCCTATACCATCCACTGGGCAAAGCTAGTGAAGCTAGTGCGGTAGCGCTTGATATATCCAAGACTTTTAACAGGGTCTGGCATGAAGGTTTTCTCATGAAAATTAATTCGTACGTTATTACTGGATGCGTATTTGATATAATCAAATCCTTCTAAGCCAAAAGAAAGATCCAGGTTGTCCGTGATGGTTATAGATCTAAAAAAAACATGATACTAATGTGAGTGTGCTCCAGCGGTCGATCCTTGGGTAAACCGGGGTAAACTGGGCCACTTTTGGGCAGGTTCATTCTTTGACATCTGATAACTTCCCCAGAACCGCATGCATCAAGTGGAAAAAGTGCTCAGGGTAGCAAATGGGTTCTCAGCATTCAGTCATATGAAAATAATGCATACGAAGCTTTCTTATAGTACAAAAATGTCCCAGCTTTTATTAGGTACTTTACGTATGTTGAAAAAAGAAATACCGTAGCGAATAGTGCGACCGATCCTAAGTATTTAAACATCACCGTAAAGAGAATCATTAAGTATTTTCTATCAACACATGTCTATTAAGTGAAGTTTTACTCTTGCATCCATTTCATCTCTTGGTAAGACACGGAGTACACATACTCGTCAACCAACTGATATCCTAACGTCACAAATGTAAAACAAACATAAAATGAGCACTGCTCTGTTTATTCTGAAACTTCCTATAAGATAATTGTTTTATTTTATCTTGATTTGAATGTGTTTCCCTTAGTATTTAACGTTTGATTACGTGTGAAGACCCCGGAAAACTTGGCGAAAAGAAAAAATAGCACACAAAAAAAAACTATTTCAAAATTTAAGTGGGTGGGTAGGGTGATAAGTTTCGCATATAAATTTTACATAAAATGATCTAATTTTTCGGGCCATACTAGCATTTTAGGACAATTAACCAGTTGGTTTTCTTTTTGCTATTGGAGATAAATTATGTACGTTTTTGTTTGGGGGGAGTACTTTTTAGGCGATCACATGTTGGTTTACGACACTGCAAATCAGACTGCAAGTGAGGCTTAATGGTAAAAAAACAAAAAGTAGTTAACTAGAATCGGAAATGGAAGATCATTTAATATCAAATGTACATACGAACCTGATCCCCATTATAAATATTAAAATAATTGCTTGTTTTGTATCATACTTTCTTATTTCCTAATTAAAATGTAAAATCATTTAGCGGAGGGTGTTAGTATATGGAATTCTCTTAGTAAAAACATATTTTTGCAACTTTACGCCCCTCCCTTCCCTTCCAATTCATTGCTGCTCGGAGGGCGGGTAGTTTTTTCTTTCTTCTTGTTACCTTATAAAGGATTAGAGAGGAAGAGACAGACGGAGATGAAGGAAAAAAGTGTCAATTGTAGCATAAAGGCTATAGGAATGTCTGTCCTATTTAATTCTTTTTTATGTTTTTGAAATACTTTTCGAAGACTATTTCAATCAATAGTTTTAATCACTGGAGTACATTTTTAAGTTTATGTTTTGCTATTATTGTTGACAACAGCCTCGTTAGTACGTAAGTGACATTGTATTCGTTTTATGATTATTTTTTCAGAAGTTATTTTTATTGTTTATAAGTTTAATACTTCGGGAAGGAGAAATCCTTTATGTAATTATCAAATAGGCTGTTTTTAACAGTCGAAAAAGTACTCAGAATAAATACCTTATAGATTTTGTGGAAAATCCATCAACGTTAATTCTATGCGGAATTTTAAGAAACGTTTGGTGTATTTTCGATAATATTCCAACATTCCGCGAATACATTCCTAACTACTTATAAGAAGATAATAAACATGAGAGTGTTCGCTCTGTATTCCCAGGTTTGATCATAGTTAATTGTTGATGAAAAATTTATTGTGAAAATGATTTTGTTTTTTTCTTAAAAGAGAATTATTTAGTTTAAGAAAATATTTTTCTAATCGAAAGCGTTTTACTTAATTTAGTAATAGGAGACTCCATGTTTGTTTACTGTTCGGCAATTATTTTCAAATATTCGTGAAATAAGTTTGAAGTCAGACAATCGAGGAGGTGTAAAGAAAACAACCGAAGCCCAGGGGAGCAGTCCGTATTTACCTAGCGAAGTAATATTGCTTGATAGATAATAACATTGATTCAATAAATGACGCAAGGACAGTCGGAGCTGTATAATGTCACGTAGACGCGAGGAATTTGTTTTTGCGGGGTGGGTGGGAGGTTAAGTAATTGTGTCCATAAAAAACACTAGTAGGAAGTTACTTTTTTATATAAATGAAACATACATAATTATATCGCTAACCGTAAGTCCGGGTGGCAATACGAAAGAAAATATGGAAATGCCGCAGTCGCAGTTCGCGTAACGAAACCTGTAAAAGTCAATTTCTATTCTAAGAGACCGTTACCGGTAAATTACGCTTAAATTCCCTTCTGAAAGGAGGTGGTAATCCGCGAAATTATGATCGCCTGTCAATTTTGGAGATGAAACGAATTCTAAATCACTAAAAAACTTATGTATTTCTTGAGATGCTTCATGGCAACAACATAAAGACCGGGTAGCAATACGAAACCTAAAAAAGGGAAAAGAAAAAGACGGAAACGATGGATGTGTAGCAAATGTAATCTAAGTGACTGTGAAAAGACAATTTCTCAAGAAAATGACTGTTTTGTGAACGGATATTTTGGAAAATAATACTAATGCTCGTTCAATAGCAGGTTCTATTGTGTACGTGTGAATCTGTATGAATATAATTCAAATATAACAGCTGCAACATTTATCGTCATCATAAAAACAATCAGTCTTACTGCTGTGGCAAGAGACTAGCGGCGCCAAGGAGAGAATCGCGATTGTGAACTCGGAATAAGGCAATGCATTTTTTATGCTGATAACATAAAAGTTGCTCGTCTGATGTGGATTGAAACTGCACGTTCAAACACGATGTTCTTAATCCTTTAAAAATCGATTTTTTATGAAGCTAGCAAAATTAAAATGAGTATTTAAATGTAACCGCGGTAAGCCGGGAAGCAAAATGCTGTTATTATGTGAACAATATATTTAATGTACTAAGAGAAAAAGTAAGAAAAATTATTTATTATGTGCGATTATTTTATTAACTTGAAAGGCAGAATACTATTCAAAATATGTGGATTTAGCTAATCTGCCGATCTGTTATTAAGATATGACTCGAATGTAAGATCTATGTAAGGTGAATGAATAGAATTTGAACGTTTCATCGCGGTATGTGTAAGACCACGAAAATCGAAACTTGAAGGGGACAAATAAAAAGTTAAATAAATAGCTTTATGTGCACAGCGGGACTGGTAATCGATTTTTTACATAAATCATATAGCTTGAAAACTGTAAGAGGAAATATAATAAAAAGAAATAAAGAGTGAAAAGTATGAAAATGTAAGTCAATTTTCTCCTTCTTTTAGCGAGACAAATAAGATGTGGTTCTAATTTACTTGCCCCCCCCCCACAAGGGCAGAATTAGACAACAAATACGTTTTTAATGACGGGAAAATCCAGCTCCCCAAAAAGGGGCACTCTGGATTTTAAGAAAAATAGAAATTGCCTCAGTCTAGACTAAGGACAGAAGTGTAGTATCAAAACAGATACTACACTTTCTTCCTATTGTAGAAAATCGTTCTGTTTCAGAATTTCAATCGTTTTGTCTCATGAAGATATAAATCCAAATATAATAAACGAAACATCTACGTGGTACAACTACTGAAAACGATATTTGTTGTTTTCAGTAATTTTAGCGAAATTGCACATATGTATGAAACATAACACAAAATGTGGTTAAAGAAAATAGACGACATGCTAAAACAATAATAACAAAAATGATAGTAATAATTTCTGAACAACGGCGGGTAGATAAAGTATATATATATATATATATATATAATATGAAAGCCAACCTATCAATTGAAACAGAACTAGATTAAGATTGCAGATCTGGGACAAAAACTTTCCACAGAATGAAACTAACTACCGGAACAGTAGCAGAAATTCGCTATGAAGCGAGTTGACAACAGAAGATATTGTTGTTTGAAACAAACAGCTTCTCTTGTGAGCTTGTGTATATATATATATATATATATATATATATATATATATATATATATATATATATATATATATATATATATATATTCCACTGCTTTTCTACTGGTGGAATACTACATTTCAGCTTCTAGACAATGTCAGGTCATCAGGAAACAATTCGTACTGTTTCGGGGCCTTCCTCTCGACTGTTTTTTACGTATCGTCCACCCCCTCACTGATGTGATGCCCAATTGTGTCGTTTGCTGACTCAGCGCCTCGTCTGTTTTTGTTTTGTTTTTCACGGCTGAGAGTCTTACGTCTTTGTTGTATGAAAGGGTTCTCTTATATTAAGAGAGAAAAATACTAAATAAATCGAAATAAATAAAATGAAATTAATAGCTAAATAAATAAATGAAAAATATAAATAAATAAATAAATAATAAATAACATTCCTAACATTAAATACCGAGAAATTATTCAAGAGAGAAAAAAAATATCTAAATGGTTCAACGGGAGATAATTCATAAATAATTTTAAGTAAATAAAAAAAAAGGTTTTTTTTCTCTTACAGAGATAATTATACAGTGGCCACTATCTATTATATCGCTATGTGATATTCCTTTTCGCCCAAAGCCACATTGGACATTGTTCGGTTATATCTATGAAGCGTTTGCTGGCTGCAACTTTTTTTCGGCCTTTAATTCCAAGCTGACCTACGAGTTGATACAGAGAGACTGAAAAGAAAATACGCGCGCTTCAATGTCAACGACTCGAAGGATAACACTATAAACTTCACGGGTCAGCTCTCTTTTTAGGTATTCTTATTTCTCTATCTTATATTAGTGTTGTTCTTCCACCCGGATCTCATAAGGAGAGTCTTTTGTTTATTCTTGACGATAGAACAATCTCTGGCCGTTGCCCCTTTTCACTAATAACCTTGGGGTAATTATTGCGCCAACCAGGGAGATCTGCGGCTACAATCCACTCGCGGTCTGGTCCAATAATATTTTGGCCGGGTACTAATAATTGGTTTGCTGTACGCTTAAACCCGATCTACATCTTCCCTCCTTCTGTAAAGACTTTGGGCTGATGTTAGCAGCTTCGGGTTTCATATGATTGCTACCTAGTACCCTGTTCTGCCGCCACGTATATCGCCATTTGCAAGAGCCACTCTGCATTAACTAAAAACATGGTCCATAGTTTGGGGCTTTTCCTTACACTAAAGGACAGGTTGTATCGCCATCCTTCTTCCATTTGACGTGGTTCGCATTGACGAAAGCACGTCGTAAGTTGAGCGTATTATGAAGCTACAACCTAAGCGGCGTCATGTGGCAAATGTCATTCCATGTAAGTGATCTTTGTATAGCTTCGTTTCCAGTTCGTCTATTACCCCTGCTGTGACTGTGGGACTCTTTTACAAGCCTTTTGCTTTCCTCCTTGCTCCTTATTTCCTGAATGACCCGGTTGCGGCGAGTGATTCCGATTACTTCCTTACGGCATAGGTTCTCTTTAGCCTTAGTTATAGCTTCTCTGACGTTTCACTTACTTCCTGTCTCAAGAGAGGGTTGTACTGACTTTACCACCGTGTTCTTTGAATCGTTCAGCATCATCTGGAATCTGACTTTCTCAGCTTTACATTCGTCTGCAATAGACTTGAGCGGTAATTTTAGTTTGGCCTGTTTGCTGTATAGTACTACATTTGACAATCCTGGAGACAAGCCCAGTCATTTTCTCGTATATCTACTGATCTTTGCTTCTATTGCCTCAACTGTACTCAGAGTTATTTCATATATAAGAAGACACCATAACCGAATTGGGATAATCATTTGTTGAAGACACCATACCTTGTATTTACCTTGCAGTGGACAGCGCACGATCGTTTTTAAAGTTTCATCAACTGTTCTTATTGTCACTTTAACCTGCTTGGTGTCTTTCAAGGTCTCATCGTACCATTGACCCAAGCTTTTTATTGATTCTTCTGAGACGGTCGGGATTTTATGACCACCCACTGCAAAGCAGATATCCAGGTATACCTTCCCCTTTCTGAGAAAGAGACTTCTGTACTTCTTTAGCTTGAAGGTCATCCCAAGTAGATCATCACATCATCTATTATACTGAGTAACTTGCACGTCTCAACTTCTTTTGATGTGAAGATCGTATTATCGTCTATAAAAGTTTTCAGTGGTGACATTTGACACCCTTCCTCTAAGGTAGTAGGGTTTACATATCTTTCTGTGGCTTTGAGAATTATCTGCATCGTTAAAACGAAAAGTATAGGTGACACTGTACATCCCATTGCTATTCCTACCTTGAGTCTCATCCAGTTTGTGGTATAGTCGTTTGTGGTAAAACGCATGTGGAACCCATCGAAATATGTTGCAAGCATCGTTCGTATTCTCTCTGGAATGTGGTACATCTGAAGGGATAGTTAAATTATTTGATGAGGCACAGACACATGCATTAGCCAAATCCATATCCTAGTAGCTAAAACATATCAATAATAATCTATTATATAAAGTAGAGTTGTATGTATGTATGTTTGTATGTATGTATGTATGTATGTATTTATGTATGCAAAAAGCTCCCAGCTTCAGCTCGCATATCTTAGAATTAGAAAACTAGTTATCCTTTATTGGTCAACGGGCCCATTTTCTCTAATGAGGTAGCTTTTTCCTCTATTTTTCCAACGTTTTATGTAATAATTTGGAAAAAAACCCAATGATATTATGTACTAATTTGGAAAAAAACCTGCAAGTTATTCCTTAAAACTCAACCGGAAATGAGATCAGAGGGAAAATACGTGAGGGGGGGGGGGAGATATTACAAATTATTAGATTATAATTCTGGAGAAATAACGTTACCGTCCTTAATTCTGTCGGTCTGAGACGAGTTCTAGAAAAAAAAAGGCGGTCCACTCTCCCAGGCTTTACCTAGATACCCGTGTAATTCTTAAACCTCAACCGAAAATGACGTCAGAGGGAAGGTTCAGGAGGACCTGGAACAGAAATTAAAACTTAATAGAATATAATTCTGGGGGTATACCGGTACCGTCCTTGATTTTGTCTGTCAGAGTTAGGTCTATAGAGAAGGAGGATCCATTTCCCCAGGATTTACCTTGATATCCGTGTCATTCCTACACCTAATCCGAAAATGACGTCATTTTTATTTCCCTCCTCTTTTGGCTAAGATCAAAGTGTAGTATCTGTTCCGATGGATACTGCAACCCATAGACTGGTATTGTCTTGGCCTTCGGGGCTTGATTTACGCCGGTCTATGGGGCTGTCCTGTGCAGTTCTAGGAGGTCCACCCTCCCAGGCTTCGCCTCCCTTCTTTGGGGAGGAGTAAGTTTATTGCTTACTGTCTGAGGCGCCCCTACCGGGGAATGCCATCGGGACTGCCCAGGCAATTTTTAAACCTCACTTTCCCGACCCGACCTTGGGTCACATCTTACTTGTGGGAGTAAGATAAAAACTGGCCTTGTGCCTAACTCCTGGAGAGGAGTAAATCAATACTCCAACGTTTTATTCCTTTCTTTCTTCTTTCTTTCCTACTCCCACGTTTTCCTTCTTTCTTTCTCCTTTCCCTCTTATTCCCATGTTTTCTTTTCATATTTCTTCTTTCACTCCTACTCCCACGTTTTCCTCCTTTCTTTCTCCTTGCCCTTCTACTCTAACGTTTTCTTTTTTCTTTGTTATTTCCCTCCTACTTCCATATTTACTTATTTTCTTTATTCTTTCCTTCCTACTCACACGTTTTCTTCCTTTATTTTGTATTCCTCTCCTACTTCCACGTTTTCTTTTTTTCTTTCTTCTTTCTCTCCTACTGTCACCTTTTCTTTTTTCTTTCTTATTTACTTTTTTCTTTCTTATTTACTCCCACGTTTTCCGTTTTATTTTTTCACACCCTCTTATACCTACATTTACTACTCTCTTTCTTTACCCCCTACTACCACGTTTCAAAATTGATAGACGCTAATTCTGGGGAAATAAATATTGAAAAAAAAAACAGGAAATGAGTCAGCATTTTGTTAAATTTACATTTAAGTAGACGCTGCCCACTACTAACTGCAAACATCTGCCATAGTCCGCCACTGTCCGACCTGTAAAGAAATCGCCAACTAATAATTCATTTGTCAAATTTCGCATTTCAGTAGACACTGCCTGACACTACGTGCCAGTGTCCGTCGGTGTCTGCCAGTGTCCGCAATGTAAATAAATCGCCAACTCATAATTCAAAAGAAAATGGGTCAGCATTTTTTAGATTTTACATTATACTATACACTGTCTGCCACTCCACGCCAGTATCCGTCAGTGTCAACAAGTGTCCGCCATGTAAAGAAATCGACTCTTTTGTACAATAGAGGCGACGCGTTAAACTGTCGATTCTCTTGTACAATAGGGGCGCCGGCGTAAACTGTTGACTCTTTTGTACAATAGGTGTGCGGCCTTAAATTGTCGAGTTTTTTGTAAAAAAAAAAGAGCGCCAATGTAAACTGTCGACTTTTTTTTACAATAGAGGCGTCCCATAAAGTGGCGACTCTTTTGTATAATAAATGCTCAGCCGTAAGCTGTTGACTCTTTTGTACAATAGCGGCGCCGCTCTAAACGGTCGACTCGTTTGTACAATAGAGGCGCCAACGTAAACTGTTCACTCTTTTGTCTAATAGGGGTGCCGACGTAAATTATAGATTCTTTTGTATAATGGGTTTGCCGCCATAATCTTTCAACTCTTTTATACAATATAGGTAAAGGCGGAAACTGTCAACTCTTTTGTACAATAGGTCCGCAACCGTAAACTGTCGACTATTTTGTATTATAAAGGCGCCGTTGTAAACTGGCAATTCTTTTGTACAATAAGGGCGTCGCCGTAAACTGTCGACTCTTTTGTATAATAGGGGTGCCGACCTAAATATGTTTACTCTTTAGTATAATAGGGTCACCGCCGTAAACTGTCGACTCTTTTGTACAATAGAGGCACCGACCTAAATATGTTTACTCTTATGTACAATATAGGCGCCGCCGTAAACTGATGACGCTTTAGTACAATAGGTTGGGGCGCCGTACACTATCGACTCGTTTGTACAATAGGGGCGCCGTTGTACATTATCGAGTCTTTTGTACAATAGAGGTGTTGCCGTAAACTGTGACTATATTGTACAATAGGGATGTCGCAATAAACTGTCTACTTTTTGTACAATGACGGCGCCGCCGTAATCTGTCGATTTTTTTGTACAATTTGGAGTGTCGCCGTAAACTGTCGACCTTTTTGTACAATGTATGTGCCGCCGTAAAGTTGCGATACTTTTGTACAATAGACGTGTTGCCATATGGTGTCGACTCTTAAGTTCAATGAAGGCGACGCTATAAACTGTCAACTTATTTGTATAATAGGAGAGCCGACGTAAAGTGTAGACTCTTTTGTACAATAGATGCGTCCATATAAACTGTCAGCTCTTTTGTAAAAATAGAGGCGTCGCCGTAAACTGTCGAATCTTTTGTACAAAAAAGGCGCCACAGTAAACGGTCGACTCTATAGTACAATATAGGTAAGGCCGTAAACTGTAGACTCTTTTGTAAAATCGAAGCGCCGTCGTAAACTGTGGACTATTTTGTAAAATAAGGGGGCCACTGTAAACTGTCGACTCTTTTGTACAATAGAGGCACCGCCATAAACTGTCTTCTTTTTTGTACAATGGGGTCGCCGCAGTAAACTGTCGACTTCTTTATACAATAGTGGCGCCACTGTAGACTGTAGACTATTTTGTACAATGAGGGGGCGCTGAAAGCTGTCTACTGTTTGTACAATAGAAGCATTGCATAAAACTTTCGACTCTTTTGTACAATAGAGGCACCGCCGTAAACTGCTTACTTTAATTGAAAAATAGACGCGCCGCTATAAACTGTCGAATATTTTGTACAATAGTGGCGCTGCCGTAGACTGTCGAATATTTTGTACAATAAAGGTGCAGTTGCAAACTGTAGGGGCGCTGCCATAAATTTTCCACTTTTTTGTACAATCGAGGCGCCGCGGTAATCTGTTGACGCTTTTGTACAATAGAGGCGCCGCCACACACTGTCATATTTTTGTATAATGTGAACGCCGCCGTAAACTGTCGACTTTTTAATACAATAGTAGCGCCACTGTAGACTGTCGACTTTTTGTACAATAAAAGTGCCGCTATAAACTGTCGATACTTTTGTACAATAGACGCGCCGCTGTAGACTGTAGACTATTTTGTACAATAGGTGTGCCGCCGTGAACAGTGTACTCTTTTGTACAATAAAAGCGTCGCCGAAAACTGTTGATTGTTTTGTACACATGATGCGAGGATTTACACTTCCGACTCTTTTGTATAACAGAGGCGAGGTCCTAAACTTTCGTTTTCGTAATATAATGCTTCCAGGCATTAACTCCTACTTTTTCATTAAAATATAACTCCATTTAATCGGTCTATTTATTTTGTGTAGTATATTTTCATCTGCTATGATACTTTTCTCTCAGACATTACCCATACATTTTGGGGAAAGGCGTGTTTTAATATACCTTCGTTCCTTACTATAACGTTCTCCAAAGATGTCCTTCTCTTTTTTATTGAAGAATAGTGTACTAATTATTAGGTTGTTATCATATGATGCTCTCAGGCCTTAACTCCTTCATTTTAAGGTTAGGAGAGGTTTCTTTCTACGGCGACCAGGAAGTACAGAGCCACAGGCAACGCCGGGTACTCCGGCTAGTTGATAATAAATGTAAGATTAACACTTAACTGCAGCTTCATGGCATTACTTATCATCAGAAGTATACCTGAACTAAATCTGCAGTGCTGCAAAACTGCAGTTACATTTTAATCTAAATACATTTTATTGTAATTTATTATTGATCATGACCTCCGTGCCGTCTTGCGAGACAATAGATAACCCTAGTTATGGTAGCTGCGCATATAATTGTGTAGCAAGGGTTGCGCAATCCGCAATCACACCTCTCCTGAATCAGCACTGCTTGATTTCAGTGGCAATAAGAAGTCCAGAACGACTAGAAAATATGCCGAGATGAAGAGAGAACGCATACAACACCTAGTATTCCAAAATAGTCACCTATTTGGTACTGACTAAATTCAACGGTGATCGAACGGCTACCGGTGTATCAACGTGATTATTCTGTATATATTATTATTCATACTAGCAAATATATGCGACCAAATAGGGTATACATGACGATCGAACGTATACAGTGCCACCCCCTAAATGAAGAGGTAATCTCTGTAAAGATGGTTTCATGACAACAGAATAGATACTACGTCGTAAATGATGAAGTAATGTAGGATAGTAATATGACAATATAACATATATTACACTACCCCCCCTCCCCCCCAAAAAAAACATAGGAGGAGCTAAAGCCTGGGAGAATGGTATCATGACAACAGAGCATATTTCACACGCCCCATTTTAAGAAAGTCCTCTCTGAGAGGACGGTGTCATGACCATAGAACAGATACTACACCACCCTTTCCCCACGAGAAAAAAGAAGGAGGTAATGTATGGGAGAATGGCACCATGACCACCTAAAAGATATTACACTATCCAACATCTGAAATTGAATATTGAAAATTACACTCTCTCACACCTAAAATTGAACATTGAAATATTACACAATAGTCTGAAATACAATAATAAACGGAATTCAGCATTAATCGAAGAAGTAGTAAAGTTTCGGTTCCAGAAAAACACATATTAAATCTCCTTTTGTAATTGAAAAAGTTGTTGTGATGGGATACCAGACTCCTCTCAGTCACTAAAGAAATGAACCAGTCTGTAAAATATATATATGACTACGAACAGTACTATGTTTATTCGACGGTATTCGACTTTATTCGACGGTATTCGACTGTATTCGAGTGTATTAGGTGTATCCTATTGGATTACCGGTAGTGTTATTGTTTTTTACAAGATATATACTTTGTAATAAACTATACTCTTTTAAAGACCTTACGCTCTAACTATTTTTGTTATGATAACTTCCTACTAAGTTATATCAAAAGTATAGTAAACTGAATTGAACGTAATAAGAAGTAATAGTATACTCTTAAGACAGATACTTAATCTCCATTCGTAATAGATATACCGGGTGATTCATAAGTCACTTAGCTATTTATTTTTAAAATTCTAAAGTTAAAAAATACGGTAATACAAAACAGAAAGTTTATTCAACAAATTCATTTATGGGAGTTTAAAATTACAGCAGATTTTCAAAATTTTCACCTTCGTTCTGCATTCATAGCTCCATTCTTTTTTGCAAGGAATTTACGACTTTTTGTAGCATATTTGATTGATTAATTTTAACAAATTCGGCAGTGATTTTTGATTTGAGGTCGTCATTGCCTTTCAACAAGTGTGGGAGATTCATCAAATTTGGCCATATGAATAACAATAAAAAATCGCTCTTCAATTGTAAATGACATACTGCCTGAAAAAAAAGCACATATGATGATTTACACAAATTTAAATAAATAAAAATAAATATATATAGAAACAAATATATAAAGGAACAAATTTAAAATCACAAATAGCAGTAATTAGAGAGTAAGATAACAATTATCAAAAGTTCATAGTATGTTTGTGCTTCATATGGCAATCATTTTAAATAGCTAAGTGACTTATGAATCACCCTGTATATTTATTATCTCTATATACATGTTTATTATTTTGTATATTATTTTGTATCTTATTTATTTATTTATTTATATTAATGTGTTCGTTTCTTTCCACTTGTATGCGAAAAATATGGTGTTTATCTATTATCTGTAAAGTTTAGCCTTTCAGGCTGTAATTAAGCCAACTCGTAGTAAGAAAGCAATTGCAGTTTAACACCGCGTCGGAAAAGAAATCAGCGCTTGCGCATTGTTCGTTTTCCAAGGGGTTGGGGCAGAACATATGGATGGAAAGTTCCCAAAGACGTGGTGTACCTAAAAACAGAGAAGGCCTTAGGCCTTTTTTCGGCAGGTTGCTTATTACTTCCTCCATCTTTTGTATTGCCAATTCGTTTGCAGTTCCTGCAATTTTCGGTTCCTCCTTCGCCTCGTTTGAACTTACGCAACCACCATCTACGCTATCTGAATCCCCCAACCTCGGGATGAATCTTAATTTATCAGGTGGGACACAGTTTTCGCTCTCGTGGTATAACATTGCTAAAATTGCATAGATATCAGAAAAGCTAACATGTACATTTCCACAGTAAGGTAAACAAATGGCTTTCATATATATATATATATATATATATATATATATATATATATATATATATATATATAGTATTACGTATTTATTATTGTTTTACTTGCGATAGTAACACCGTTTTTTTTATTTTCCACTTCCTAAGGGGTAAAGAATATTGCACTGTCGCCCTTGACAGGACGTGTTTTTATTTTTAATATATATTTTTTTATAAAATAATCCGTGAACAGGTATTTTTGGCTATCAGCCGTCATCAACGTGGCTAACTTTGACAAGGATCGAACCCTCGATTAAATTGTCTGTAGTCTGACGCTTTACCACATACCAGAACGTCTTGCCAGGAATATGTATGATTTTTATAGCCTAAATATTAAGTTTACGTATTTGTTATTGTTTTTACTGGGGATAGTAACAGTGTTACTCGAAAGGAAAATAGGCAGGTGATGGAATGCTACTATAAAAGCAACTCTTCACAAAGAGGCTATTTGACAGAAAATGTATGAGACCGTCTTAATGACTTTAAAGCAACAGAAGATATCATATAAAGCAAGGCACATATTTAAGAGAGGATTGCACAGCCTGGCTCAATATATACACCGAAACTGCAGATACCGCTTTCTACGAGACCACAGAACGCATTGTATACGAAGCAGCCGAGGTCGAACTTATCAAATAATTGTGAACTCCAATTTAAATGAATGAAAAATAGAAGAAAGCGAATTCAGCCTCAAATATATATGAACAGATATTATTACAGATCTAAACAACATCACCAGAACGGTATTCACATGACTATGAAGAGAAACAAAACCCCATTTAAAGAATTGGCCAGCAACGTTCGAAAGGAACATAAGATTTGAAACTCAAATCAACAAACAAAAACAAGAAGTTAAATCTGCGAATAAGGCCCAGGAAAAATAACGATTGAAGACAAAGAAAGAAAACAGACTAAAGAAGAAACATGAAGAACTAAAATAAAATGTACTAGTATAGGTAGGAAGACTGAAGAGTACAAACAAAACAGACACTTTGAAAATAATGCAAGCTGGTGTTATCAAAACATAAAATGAAGAAAAATAACGGAGAAAGCGACAAGATTGCAACCGAAATTCCGAATGGTTGCAAAATATGAAAAGAGACTTTCAGGAAATCGAAGTAGGAACACGCACTAAAATTGATGAATGTATCATTCAAGACGACCTTAAGAAAATAGAAAGATAGAAAAAGCCAGACAAAGAAGGAATGCGTGCATTATCGTTTAAAATAATTCATGGACCTACATGAAAGACTAACACATAACTTCGTGTAGTACTGGAAACACAAAAGCATAAAATTCTCTGGGCATCGAGGTACAAATAGATAAACGCATCCAACGAAAGAGACCAAATATAATAACAGTAAACAAAAAAGGAAGAACTTGCTAAATCGTAGATTTTGTCGCAGAGTAAAGTTAAAGGAAACAGAAAAACAAAACAAATGCGTGGAACTTGCGAAATAGCGAAAACGATTATGCAACATGAACAAAGTAAGTGTTTTATCAATAACTGAAGGAGGGTTGGAAAAATAGAGAAATTGGAATCAAAAGAGAGATTGACACCATACAAGGCATAGCATTGATTGAAACGGCTGAAATCTTTAAAAATATCCGCGAATGTGAGAAAACTAGCCCAGATAACCAGGTTACTCCGACCAACCGCAATTAGGTTAAAATAGTAATAGAGCAAAATATGGAGAAATAATATTAAGTGAAGACAAGGGAACTGAAACTGCTAGAAATTAAACAATCTAGTTGTAGCATTACCACAGGACATTATTCCATCCCAACACACTGCTGTCGTCGTTTAGACAGCAACTATATTCTTACTTGTCACGTAGGAAGTCGCAGTGATTAGCATCGCCGTCGCAATGTGTAGAGTTCGTCTGCCTCTCTTTCTCTCTTTTTCTATTTCACTCGCTTCAATAATAACAGTAGTACTCTTGTACTGATGTTCATAATAAATGTGGTAGACTATTAACACATTCGATTTAAGTGTTTATGATCTTCTTCGTTATATATTCTCTTTAATATGCCCTGTAAATGATGTTACTTTATTAATATTACAGTGCCCGTGGGGAAAAAAGTGCTCCGTAAACTATTTTCCTCGCTTCGCAGACCAAAACCTAAAGAGGAAATTTTACGAATTGTTTTTCTAAGTCTCACTCGAGGTATCCTGTAACATCATTTCCTTAAACATGTTAGCTGAAGTTCACACTTTAGTTTATATATATATATATATATATGTTTATATATATATATGTATATATATATATATGTGTGTGTGTGTGTATCGATACAAAGGTTTGAAATAATCAGCGATATAGAAGATGCAACAGAAATAAAATAACAATATGGAAGGAATACCACGTGAACTGAAACGAAAAGAAATATTATAAACTGTGCCTCCATTTTCCAAATAAGTGGCATCAGCATCGCTTGATAGCAAACAACTTAGTCGTGAAGGGTAAACGAGGATGGAAAGACCGAGGAGCTTGAACACTAAGTATCCCTCCACTGGAAGAGTGCGGAAGGTACTGGGACCTTAGAGAGGCTTATTGTCACCCATATCCTAGAGAAAACCAATAGTCGTTTCCAGCGAGAAATTAATGGTAAGCAGTTGTTGCGATTACGCAAAGTAATTTGCAATAGCTATCGAAAGAGTTAAAGATTTCTTGAAATCTGGGGAGACTTATTGTCATCCAGACTCCAACGATCACTACCGGTTATTATCAGTGAGCAATCACAGATGATGACCTGCGCGAGAAGTGTCAGTGGGTAAATAATAATAATAATAATAATAATAATAATAATAATAATAATAATAATAATAATAATAATAATAATTCGGAGACGGTATGATAGCAAAGAAGACGATACTGGTTCTGAAAACAGAACGTGAAAGAAAAGATGGGATACTATTGTCTTAATCATAAATATATATAAATATTAATATATATATATATATATGTACATATATACATATATATATATACATATATATATATATATGTACATATATACATATATATATATATATATATATATATACATATATATATATGTACATATATACATATATATATATATATATATGTACATATATACATATATATATATATATATATATATATATATACATATATATATATATTAAATGACCTGTAATCCGACTAACGTAACAACAACAATAGTTTGATCCCGCGTTGTTACCAGGCAACAGTCTCGTCTGCATAATATGTTGTCAAGAAAAATGCTATTCCAATCCACAAGTGAAAACGTTGCTAAGTTACGTATCATAATTTCTTTTATTCATAAGCTCTGGATCCATTATCTTTACAAATCAGGAAAAATTATTTATGAAAATAAGGATTTAATCTGTTTTATTTGTAATTTGTTTAAAGATTTATTGTTTTTTTTCTTTTGTTTTGTGTGTTTAGATGTGTTTTCGCATATTTATAAGGGGCTTTGTCTGTAGGCCGATCTGTCACGCTATTGATTGAAATGGTATTCTCATCGCTGAATGCTCAGATTGAATGGACGCATCTTATCATATCGGTTCTTGTTTGCGTCAATCTCTTTTTGGTTTAAAAGCACACACCATTTTGTATACATCTCATTATGACATTTATATCATACAGAGTTTGTTGTTTTCCTTTATGCCACATTAAAATGGACGTCCCATGAAGGATAGTAGCCCGTTGTATATTGGGATCACATCCATAAGTAACTATTAATAAACCCAAATTATTGTGGATCGTAATATGTAACTCATATATTAAGCAATAATTGTTTTACAGCATCTAGACTGCCTTGTCATCCGTATATTTGAGGCAGTTCTTGGGTCTTAAAGTGGTTCGTTTGTGAGGCCCCATTTTGTGGGGTTTGGGGGAAGAGTAGCTACCCTTTAGTTTCCAGAACTCGAGGTTTAGTCTGACCCGGATTGGTAGTTCCTCTCATATCACATTTATATTATGCACAGTTTACGGTTGACCTTTCTCGGCATTAAGATGAACATTGGCGTTTCAAGCAGGATTATAATCTGTTAGATATTAGAGTCACACCCATATCTACCTACTAATAAACCAAATTAATTGCAAAATTTAGCTCAGATATTGGGAAATACATTTTAATGGTGCATAGACTAGTTCGTATTCTTTATAGACGGGATATTATTGGGTATGACTATATGTAAATCCGGTGGTAAAGCAACTTTTTAGGGGAGTGGATTTACATTTTAATAACAATTGCTTCCAAATGTACCAAAATGTACTCTATAGGATTAGTTATAAACTGTCAACCTACGCGTAATGCATGCTTCGTGCATCTGCAGTGAACACCATCTGAGTGTTTTTCTACATGTGTCCACTGACTCGACATAACATATAACTTCATTCTTTTTCCTTTCCGAGAGAGTATTTGGTGACCGAGGGGCTGCAAAGTCAAAGGTGACTTGTGATTGGGTTCGAATCCTTTGACTCGCAGTAATATCATTTCCTACACCGGTGATTGCGTAAGCATGAAACACTAGTGTGTGTAGGTAAACATAATTAATATTTATTTTTTAGATGTTAGTATATATATATATATATATATATATATATATATATATATATATATATATATATATATACATAAATATATATAATTACACATATTACCGTACATAATTACGAATGCAACCACAAGTAAACACACAATATTTATACATTTATCCCAATACGTATATATACGCATGTACACATATAACTCCATATAAATATATAAAAATGTTATCACATATACGTATATATATATATATATATATATATATATATATATATATATATATATATATATACATATATATACATATATATATATAGAGAGAGAGATAGAGAGAAGGAGAGAGAGAAAGAGAGAGTAGATTGTGACGAACAAAATTAGCACATTATTTATAGTAGTTCCAAGAATGCTAAATCAACAAATATTTTGCGTACGATCGTTTCTAATACGATTTAGAACATTTTATTTCACATTTATGAGAATTACAAAAAGCCACTTTTTCATAGCCTTTCACACAATCACAAATAGAAGTTAAAAAAAACATGATCAAATTGTTCTACTTAAAAACTAAAATGAAAAAAATTTCTAATTATTATAGAATAAAAAAACTATCTAATAATTATAGAAAAACATGTATTTAAATGTTAAAATATTACATTTAACATTATTATTATTATTATTATTATTATTATTATTATTATTATTATCATCATCATCATCAATAATAATAATAATAATAATAATAATAATAATAATAATAATAATAATAATAATAATAATAATAATAATAATAATAATAATAATAATAATAATAATAATAATAATAATAATAATAATAATAATAATAATAATAATAATAATAATAATAATAATAATAATAATAATAATAATAATAATAATAATAATAATAATAATAATAATAATAATAATAATAATAATAATAATAATAATAATAATAATAATAATAATAATAATAATAATAATAATAATAATAATAATAATAATAATAATAATAATAATAATAATAATAATAATAATAATAATAATAATAATAATAATAATAATAATAATAATAATAATAATAATAATAATAATAATAATAATAATAATAATAATAATAATAATAATAATAATGATGATAATAATATAGTATGTTAAATAAAATTAAATACAGTTTAAAATTAAAATGAATTATTAAAATAATTTGAAATGAAGATAAAGAACATCAATAATTGTTAAAATATAAACTAGATTAGAGAATCCAACCAAGTGAACCAAGGAATAAAATAACAATACTAGTCATAATCTACAAGCATCGTAATAATAATATTCATTATTAATTATAATCAGGGCAATAATTAAATATGAAACCTATACATTATTATAAACAATATTAAATTGTATTATATAGACAAGGCAGGTGATGCTAGAGCGGTTGCGCGTTGCGCTTGATATATGGAAAGCCTTTGTCAAGGTCTAGCATAAAAGCCTTGTCATAAAAATTAGTTCATATAGTATTACTGAAAGAATATTTAATATAATTAGATCGACCTTTCCAATCCAAAGGAAAGATTCAGGTTGTCCTCAATGGGCATTCATACAAACAACATGACATAAAAGCAGGTGTACCCCAAGAAGCGATCCTTAGACTTTTATTGTTCCTGATTTTCATAAACGACATCTCTGATGACATTGTGTCTGAGATGGATGTATTTTTTGACGAAACCACGCTCTACTATCGTCATGTGGGTAAAAAAGACGCGCATATATCTTAGGCAATGGCTTAATCCCTAGAAAATAACCTCTAGTCTGTAGTGGATTGTGATCATAAATATATAGTAACAGTTAATGTTGCTAAGACAAAGCTCCTTTTCTTCAACAACACCAAGAAACCTCTTCAGTCACGGATTGCCATGGCAAATAACACCTTACCTGAAAGACCAACGTTCAAACTCATCAGCTAACATTCGCAGGTAAAACCAATTGGAACAAATACAAAGAAGACATTGCAAAGGCTGCTGCATAGAAGGTGGGCTCCCTCTACCATGCTAGAAAACTTCTCACACCTGACAGTAACCTATATTTCTACAAATACACTATCCTCCCATGCATGCAGTATTGTTGTCATATCTGGAATGTTGCACCATCCACTAGTTAGACAATGCCCCCCAAAGTATCTAATCAGATAGATCCCTGACTATCTACCAAGTTCCAGCCCTTGTCGCATCGTCGCAATGTTGCATCATTGTGCGTGTTTTACAAGTACGTCAATGGATTGTGCTCTGATGAACTTGTTGCTCTCGTGCCCCTCTCGACGTAAATACACTCGACTAACCCGAAAATCAGCTAAATCTCATCCATTCACTGTGGAGGTCCTCGGATGTCGGAGAGCCTTCTACTCTAATAGCTTCTTTCCTCGAGCTGCCGGCCTTTAGACCTCTATCCTTACTCCCTGTTATATTACTTTTAGCATCTTGCTGCACAGCTCCTAATTTAAGATGACTCTCTAAACTTATTCTCAGTAGCCCCTTACGTCTAAAGTGGCAACTTGCCTTGTTTGGGGTGAACTAAGTTAAAAATGAAATATATAAAAATTTTAATATTAAATGTTATATATATATATATATATATATATATATATATATATATATATATATATATATATATATGTATATATATGTAAAATGAGAAAACTAAAGATAACAATTATATCTTTAAATTATATTCTACCTTGAATAGTCAATACTCGATATACGGGATGGGGCAATAGTATACGAAGATAGGTGATAAGAATAATAACTGGGTTAAATGCAATATTTATTAAATCACCAATTGTTCTAACAAGAGTTATATATAGAAAAACATCTTCCTTAATCCATGGATTTTAAAAGATATGATTTTATCATCAGAGGAAAATCAGACAGATAAGTCAGTAAAATGTTCTGTAATGCAAACATTTGAAAATATAAAAATACTAAACATATAAGCAATATAAACAATTTATAAAAATGTTAAATATGCAAGGGAAATCGTCACCATTGAAGAAGCGTAAAAGTTCGTGTAAGAAAATCCGATTAAAAGTATGAAGCAAAAGTTTTTTTATATAACCCTTGTTTGAACAAATTGACGATTTAATAAATATTGCATTGTATCAAATTTGTATTCTCATCATTTATCTTCTGATATATATATATATATATATATATATATATATATATATATATATATATATATATATATATATATGCAGGCGTCCTCGGGCTAAAAGTTGCAATATTGAGAAGAAACTATTGGGACTCGCCGTTAGGTAAATGCTGTTGCTCGCTTCATATATGTGACAATAATGCAATAGTAACACAAAAATACAGCAAAAAGCTTCCTTCATTTACAAAAGTCATATGCAAAGACAAACATAGGTAAATACATAAACACACACATGCACATATCTGCTTGGCCTAAGGTTTGTTTGCTGGCGCGTTTACGAAATTTATTGGGATTCTCTTTCTGGTAACCACTGCTTGTCGCTTCTGGTGGTACGTAAACAATGAAATAATAATCGTGAAATAATTAATTACTTATATGCCAAGGTGCGTGCGACGCAAATGACGAAACTGTTTATGAGTGATCGAAAGCTGCTATCTAACAAGTTGACAACATTATTTGTTTTCTGGTTTTACACCGAACCTTATTTTACCATGTTCCCCAATTCCTTATTATGTATTAATTTTATTTTCTCTGATGACATTTTTCTAATTATTTGTTTAGACGTCTATATATATATATATATATATATATATATATATATATATATATATATATATATATATATATATATATATATTATTTATTTAAAAACTATACGTTACATACTTCAGAGACCATTGCCATTGAGATAGGCTGACCTTTTATGTTTGTTCAAAAACTCGTTAGAGCCCAATTCATCATCATATATAGGGGTGGTAGTGTGTTTTGTAGTTTCTTTTTCAGTGAATGGGTTCGATTTTTGGTGGGGTTATATTTTTGTTGTTATTAAAGATTTAAGTGTTATATTTATATTACTTTTTTATTATTTTGGGATACTGCTTATATTTAAGTGTAAAACTATTGTTATAATTCAAGTTTATTATCTATGTGGGGTCGTGGTGTTAATGGAGGGGGTATCTTTATCAGTAAAAAAAAGTTTTCTTAATGGATATCAAAATAAATGGATGGGTTAATATAAGCTTGCTATCTTCATGTGTGGTGTCTGTATTGGTTTTTGTAGCATACTTGTGTTTTTCTCTGTTAGCTTATGTCTAATAACGTTCATGAGACTATCGGAGGGTCTGTGTGAATCGATAAAGTACAGCTCTCGGTCATTTTTTTCTTCTATTGAAGGATATCCAATGAACATGCTTCTCGGTATTTAACTTATAAGACGTCATATATTTAACATATTAAAATGTTTAAACAAATAGGGATTACGAAGTTGCGAATTTACGTTTCATTTGGGTTGGTAGAGGAGAGATGAATGTGATAAAGTACTTATACGGAACAAAAGTTAGGACTATAAATATTTTAGGATGATATGACTAGTTTTAAAGTTAATTTTATTAATGTCTGTTTCTTTTTGGTTTTGATGTATAAGACTAATAATATATAGAGTTTTGTTGATATTAATAAGTAGGTTTAGCGGGAATTATATTATTAATACCGAACTAAAGGTAGAACTATAAACATTTTAGGATGATATCACTAGTGTTTAAGTTAATGGCTGTTTGTTTTTAGGTTTTGATAGAATAAGGCTTATAATATCATGATTTTTTGTTCATTATTGCTATGTTCTAATATTGTGGTGTTTTCTATTAAGAGTTTTCAAAATTTGGAGCGGGGAGGGAAATGCTGGATAGTAATGTGCTGTGCTGGATAAATGCATTGTTAACCTCCTCGACAAAGTTGTAGTAGTGAGGCCAACGATGTGAACACACGCTCGTATCCGACGTTTGTACCTAACAGAAAGCAGCACCAGCACCCGTTTATGTAAGATAAATAGTTAATAAAAGAATTAAATAAAATTATATAGTAAATCAATACAACCACTGAATTAAGAAAAGATTAAGACAAAAAAACTCTTGTTTAAAGAATATATTTCTCATCACACTAGATACACGAGTTATCCGCTTACATGATTTCTAAAAACGCAGATGATCAAAATAAAGAGGAAAAAGTAATTATTAAATTAATTAAAAGTTTATATCTAAGTACAGACACGTGATAATCGTGTATATATAATTGGTAAAATATCATTAAAATAATTAAATAAAATGAAACACAAAATATAAGATGAAGCTTCAACAATAACTAAACGCTTATTAACTAATTATGCGGAAGTACCGCATCGGACACCCTATAATTGAGTAGGAAGTTATTTTTTTATTTCTTCAAAAGAAGGTGTGCCTCGAAAATTTTAAAAATTGGACACCATCCATATTATCTTTGTTCAACACATTACGTTGATAAATAAATATTTAACTGAAAATCATTGAATTCTTCAATATTGTAATTTGATCTGTTTATATTGCCTCGTATTCAACGGTGTTTTCTACCAAATTGCATTGTCACCGTGTTCAAAATTCAAATTCTTTTACATGTTACGCATATGATGGGTCTCTACTGCTAGAGCGATTATAAGATGAGTTATTTACTTGTTTACGTGACCCACTTAAAATAAATAGCGCACAAAATGTTTTTTTATATGTAGCTAGCTTGCCGTATTTATATTTTATACTCATATGAATATATATATATATATATATATATAATTATTATTGGCAATATATGTATTAGCATATACTATCAGTGTCATTTTACTTTGCAGTCTCCTTAAAAGATGCAGCTCGATGATTGTCAATTAGTGACAACAGAGACAATATGAGTCAGGTTCATATTATATTCCAATAACCATGTTTTTATTTTTATTTACTTTTTTCACATTTCAAAAAAAAACATAACATTTCTGTGAGATATATTTTTACGGTCAGTTACATTTGTCTTGTGCCAAACAACATTTTTATGTATATATCGTCTCTGCAACATTACAGAATCATCAGAAAAATTCACAAAGAATAAAAAGTTCTTGGATTAAAGTGTCTTGAAAAAACCTAAACTATACAGTGGTTCATTGTTTGGTGAAACCAAACAAAACAAACGAACCGTAAAAATTTGGAAATGTAAAAAAATAAACATAATAAAATAAAAACATGGTTATTGGAATATAATATGAACCAATGTTTAATTATACTTTTTTTACTTTTAAAATTTTTCTGATAACCTGTTTTGTATTAAAATTCTAAAAAATAATAAATATCTCGAATCATTCTCAGGTTTCAAAAGCAAATGAACAAAATAGCTGGAGAAAAAAGATAATTTTTTAAAAGATGGCGGAGAAACGCGCAGAGAACGTTTTTCGCATTGTTCCAGGAAAGACGTTGACGATTTAAATTCAGCGACGCTGGAGTGGCATGACATAATAAAATCGCATTACGTTAAGCATTTTAAAATGTATATATATATATATATATATATATATATATATATATATATATATATATATATTGTCTGGGTTTTTGGCAGCATTCTTACATTTAAGCAAACATTGTTACAAATAACGGAATTATATCGCTTAATTATAGATTTGTTTATTTTTCCAATTTTTCTTATGATAATTTTTGTGTTAAAATCAAAAAATATAAAACATTTTTATAAAAAATTTTGTAGTAAAAAATAATTACTCACCAACCCATAAAACATTACAATGAACCAATATTATTTATGAGTTTTAATGCCCTTTGGAAAAAAAGTAACTCCCATAATAATAATAATAATGCAGCTATATCTACATTAGTTTTTAAACCACTACCATATCTCGCAGTGCATCTTGTAAACTCTACCTCAATTTATTAACATCTACAAAAACATAATTGACCCCTGATTTAAGAAAATGTGTTAGTTAATAACATGGAAATAATACATTCTGAAACTAATTAAAAATAATTGAAGCTATCTTTATTAAAAACTAGCAACCTACAATAAATGACATTACGTATGAAACCAGTAACAACATTTTAAAATGCCTCAGGTAATACTATTTCATATTGTCACGCCAATTCTGGCGCCCCACGATTTAATTTGTTAATGTATTTAGTATAGAGAGGCAAAAGGGATGAAAACGAGCAAGACAGAAAGAGAGACAGACAGAATAGATTGTTTTGGAATAAAACACCAGATAATATATATCCATATGACGTAGAGAAAACCATCTCCCCCGCAAGTAATTATCAAAATTACAAATGCTGCTCAAATAGTTGATATTAATTTAACTTCATGTTCGTAAATCAGTTGGTGACAATTTGATTCGACCTTTTTCGTTGTATACACATTTTAAAGATTTGCGCCATGACAAGCTTTCAAAACTAATTGAATTAAATCAGTTTGATGGCAGATCAAAATTATTTGACATCATTTTAAAACATTTACGAAATTATTCTGACTAGAATTACGGATAGATTTAAAAATAATCACTGATATTTATACTGTCTATACATGCAATATCTACTTTAAAATGTACAGAACAAGAATGATACGCGCCCCAGGACGAGTATAAGCAATAGGCATGGCAGACATTCACCCGCTTTTTCAGAGACTCCAACCGAGAGATCCTTTTACGATTCTAACCGTGATTTTAAGCGCAATTCTTTGGTCATTTGTTACACTTGGGTTTCCGAGTATATTCGCTAGCTAGATTTTTAAAGTATTCGTCATGAATCCGGTTGCTTCTATGATTACTGGAATAATTGAAATCTTCCCATGATTCAAGTTTTTTTGCATGTCATACATAAGACCTTGGTATTTAGTTCTCTTCTTTGTCCTCTTCTCTTTTTAAGCAAGCATCATTGGGGACACTTACTTCAACTAGTGTGTTGCTACTCCCCCCTCTTGTTTCATATCAGTATGTCAGGTTTAAGAGCTCCATTTTTATATGATGCGGGGTCAATGTGTTTATTTAAATGTCAATACTGAGTTTGTAAATTACTGATCCTATTTTGAGATAGCTTTTTTCCCCCGATCGATCTGTAAAGTTTAGAGTTTGAAAACTGCATGTTCATCATTAAACGGACATGTTCAATAGACCTATTTTGTTTAGATGCGTCCAATAATTTTTATAAGTGTATCTGTGCGTCGGTCTGTCCCGATTAAGTTTGAATTATCATTTTCATGAGGTCTGTAAAAATTGCGCGTTAAAATAGTATTTGTGGGATTGTCTCGCTTCAGATTTAAATAACGTTGTACTCACTGACATTCACTGATATTTAAAGTGTAGTATCTGTTCTGATGATACAACATTCCAACTTTTTTGTCCTCGGTCAATGAAAGTGAAATACTTCTAGACTGAGGTAATTATTATTTTTGCTCCAATCCAGAGTGCTCCTTTGGGGGAGCGTAATATTCTCCACATAAAAAATCGACCCTGTGTCTAACTCTGCCCTCTTGGAGATGAGAGTAAATAGGAACCAAGATGAATTGAACACATTTTAAGAATATTCCTGTTTGTTACACGCGGTTTCCGTAAAGTCTGGGCACATAGCATAATTGTATATTAGCCAAGTGTCATACCAGCCTGGGTTCACTTTGACATTTTGCTGGCAACCTAAAAGCTGACATTAACGACCAGGCTCTTCTTTATTAGCATGAAGTATAGTTCGACTCGGTCTTAGACGGTGAACCTTCTCAGAGATTACCTGCTCCTCCGAGATGAGTTGTTTATTGCCGACCAGATCAGGCACCCATACCGGGAAATGTCGATGGCTCCGTTCTCGTCTATTTTTGAAACCTCGGTAGAGCTCGTTTCTTTCACCTTCCGGTCACATCCGGCTGCAGTGGGAAGTAAGTGCATGACAACTCATTTTGTTTTTACCTATGTGCCCGGACATGACGGACACCTAGTAAATAACTTGCAAAATTATATGGCTCGTCAAGTTCGTCAGTTTCTGTAAAATTAGTTTTACTAATGTTATTCATCGATGGGTTTATCTAACACATATGCACTCGTATCTTCGTCGTGAACCCACATTCTTTCTATCCGCTTATAAACTCACTCGGAATCCGATGTTTATAAAAAAGAAAGTCACGTCAAGCATCATGTTACATTGTTTGATTTATGACACGCTGTCATGTCGGGGCGTGCTAGAACTCTCGCTGTCGATCCGAAACGGGGCGATGTGTCGTTTACTACCATTCGTGTTCTCAATTGTGTCGCGTTGCTATGCTGACTATTCGTACTGCCCTTGCGTATCTCTTCCCTTCGTTTTCGCCTGACACAGCAGTCGGCGCAATTCGGATGATACTTCCCTTTTCTTTTTCTGTCAATTGTCTGTTGTTTGCATTTTCGGCCGGCGGTTTCTTCTTGTAACTGAAATCAAATCTCCCCGTACACCACAAAATATAACAAGGCCTTCCTTTTACTTGAGCCATTTATTATTTACTATCTAATTAGACGACAATGAGAAATCATTGTTTAAGAGAGAGAGAGAGAGAGAGAGAAAGAGAGAGCTTACGCTAGTATTCCTACCTATTTAGTAATTTGTATAGGGAGGAAAATGGGAGATTCACTCTGGCTCTTATATTGGGATTAAAGAATCCCTTAACTTGTAACAACTACATGGTTATCATTGTTCTCTTGTCGGCTTCCAGTCGAGAACTCCTTTTGGGGATTCGAAATCCCTTAACTCGTAACAGCTACATGACTATAGGTGTTCTCCTGTCGGCTTCTAATCGAGAACTGTCGAAATCTCATTTAGTTTTCTCACAGCTAAAACTCTGACGTCACGAAATCTCATGATCAACACGCAGGTGTGACCTAAACTTTGACCTTCCGGGTCTCGTCACTGTCACCCGAACCGTAAGAACACCGTCGCACCAAAGTTGCACGCGGTGACTCCGCTACAATTCGCGCAAGTCAAACCCGCCTCAACAGATACGTCCTTCTCCATAGGGTCACTATCTAACATTCCTCCCCTCCCTATACAAAAAAAACAATCCTAAGTTTTTTTTTATTTTAACACACCCCTCTGCAGGGTCTGGTCAGAACCAGCGGTCAGTACGCTGGACCTCCAGCGTTCAGCCTCTTTAACCGGCCGTTCCTCGACCCATGATGTCATCTCCGTGATGTACGGAAACCTGTCTTACGATCAAAATCGACTCTATGGCCATCCCCGTCATAATATTATCGTGCACATCGCCCCATCACCCGCTCAATTCGCCGCTGAGCCCACAACGGTTTGACCTCCAACCCAGGGGTATTCCACCAACACATAGGCACCCAATTCACCTCACATACGCACTTCCAAGCATCGGCATACAACCGATAGTAACTTCTCTACTGGCTGCTTTTACCGAGAATTACGGGGAACAAAAGAAAAACAGAAACTCATATCTTAATTAATTTATTTTGGTCAGCCCACGAATTTGGTTTTACGTGCCGCTTTATCATTAACTCTATGTCAAGATCGACCCTCTGTGGAGTTCGCGTGTCTGTTTCAAAGACAACACACATCGGATCTCGATCCGAGACACATTTCCTCTATTTGCTATTCAAGACTCTAAAATACGGCACGTTGTCGACCCATCTATGGTCATAGCTGTCTCGACCCACGCACGAAATGCCCTCTCACCCCTACTAACTCCAACCCCGTTGATGCGGACTCGCTTGCATCGCGTACTAACTTGTACCCTTCCCGTGATTCTAACTATGTCGGGGGGGGGGGGGGTGACGGTCCCTCCGCGGCGGGTCGGTTACATCCAAAACCCAGAACGGACCAGTTCCTAACCTAGAATTATCACCATTCATGCAAAATGCGGCAAACCTTGAGGTCCCCAACGATTATCCATAATACGCTATTCTTCTCATAGCCACAAAATCGCTTTCTCACGCATGTGCACCGAACAACTCTTTGTCCGTATCATCGCAAGCCCCCTCATCGGCTACCTCAACGGGTCACGCGTAGCGAACACAACTCGATATCGGCTCAGAGCCATCCCCAATCGGAACCTCCGCAACAACAACAAAATTACCGCTATCGAAAGGTCAATCCTCAACATTCGAAACTGTATGTGCGTGGCTGACCCTAAATCTAAAACGAGTAATAACTGTTTTTTTTTTATTAATTTTTACGCACGTAACTCAACTTCTTTTGTTTCCTGGTTACGTAAAAAAAAAACACTGAATATAACATAACGTGCCTCTCTCTCTCATAGATATAGATAACTTTTTTTTTAAAACAACAGCAAGAAAACGAACCGCTCAATTATCGGCAACAACAGCAATCAACAACAACAAGAAATATCTCCCTTCCTCCTCCTACAAAACAATTACACTATCAATAATTTACAGAACAAAGAAAGTCACAAAAGCCTTTTAACCGTCTCATAAAAAGTTTCGTTTTGCGTGTGTGTGCATTGCCAAATTCACCGTTTCTTTTATTTTGTTGTCTTTTCTTAAAACATTTCGTACATTTATATATATATATATATATATATATATATATATATATATATATATATTTTCTTTTACACTTATTCAGATTTTGTGTGTGTGTATGTGTGTGTGTGTGTGTGTGCAATGCAAAGTTCTCTGTGCTACTCTTTTTCTTTGGTTTCTTTCTTTAAAACCTTACGTACATATATATTTTTTCTTTTACACTTATTCAGTTTTTCGCGTGTGTGTGTGTGTGTGTGTGTACGTGTGTGTGTGTGTGTGTGTGCGTGTGTGTGTGTGTGTGTGCAAAGCAAAGGTCTTTCTTTTTCTCGTCTACTTTTTTTTTCACAAAAGTTCGCTCCGAAACGATCAACAATAAACGAAAGTTCTTACTTTCAATTTTCTTTGTGCTTGAAGCTTCATTTTTTTTCGTGGTACTCAGGTTCGTATTTTTCCTCCCCATAACTAGGCGGCAAAGCACTTGCACCAAATCGCAAATGTTACATTGTTTGGTTTATGACACGCTGTAATGTCTGGGCGTCGTAGAACTCTCGCTATCGATCCGAGACGGGGCGATGTGTCGTTTACTACCATTCGCGTTCTCCATTGTGTCGCGTGGCTATGCTGACTATTCGTACTGCCCTTGCGTATCTCTTTCCTTTGTTTAGCCTGACACAGCAGTCGGCGCAATTCGGATGATATTTCCCTTTCTTTTTCTGTGAATTCTCTGTTGTCTGCATTTTTGACCGGCGGTTTCTTCTTGTAACTGAAATCAAATCTCCCCGTACACAACAAAATATAACAAGGCCTTCTTTTTACTTGAGCCATTTATTATTTACTATCTAATTAGACGACAATGAGAAATCGTTGTTTAAGAGAGAGAGAGAGAGAGAGAGAGAGAGAGCTTACGCTAGTATTCCTACCTATTTACTTATTTGTACAGGGAGGAAAATGGGAGATTAAGTCTGGCTCTTATATTGGGATTCAGAATCCCTTAACTTGTAACAGCTACATGACTGTAGGTGTTCTCCTGTCGGCTTCTAATCGAGAACTGTCGAAATCTCATTTAGTTTTCTCACAGCGAAAACTCTGACGTCACGAAATCTCATGAGCAACACACAGGTGTGACCTAAACTTTTACCTTCCGGTCTCGTCACTGTCACCCGAACCGTGAGAAAACCGTCGCACCAAAGTTTCACGCGGTGACTCCGCTACAATTCGCGCAAGTCAAACCCGCCTCAACAGATACGTCCTTCTCCATAGGGTCACTATCTAACAATAAGAGCGACAGGCTACCTGTGTGCGCGTGTGAGAGATTGGCAGATAGAGCGAGAGACAGACATACATATAGATAGATAGATAGATAGATAGATAGATAGATAGATAGATAGATAGATAGATAGATAGATAGATAGATAGATAGATCTATAGTCTCGCTACAACCGGCCACTCTGTATGTGCTGCCCTCCCTAATTGGGGACAGCACTTTTACACGTCTTTTCTGCTTGAAGTTTCGTCAGCTTAAGAGATCCAAAATTTCGTGTCGGGGATCACGTGGTTTTGTTGACTTCCGTTCTACTGAACCCTTGACCTGTTAAAGTCTCACACAAACTTTTCAACTCAAATAAGGCACTCGCTACGTAACAAACACCCTATTTCAAAAATTGTGAACACGTTAATTTTTGATCTACTGTCGGTAAAGGGTCCGTTTTAAAAGGCATATTATTTTAGAAGAAAATGCGTTTACAGATATGTCACAGTTTATGAATTTTCGAATGAAATTAAAATAGAATGAACAATGGTAGTGGTGGTATCCCACCGAGTCACGGATTCGCCTAGTTGAACAATATGGGAGAAGAAAATATTCGAAATTATATGTGGGAGCGGATGAATTGCGGATACGTAACACGCAGCGTTCTCCTGTACAATCCTGTGAAAAGAGTGGATTTAAAGCATGGGGCCTTTTAAAGAAATAATCGGATTAATCTGATAATCATACACTCGTACATCTTTATTGATGGAATAAGCCAGATGAATTGCTTTTCTACAAGCTGTGCTAACAGGGACACTACAATAACTATTGACTTCTTCTTCTATATCAAAAGACAATATATGCACATTGAAAGTGTACAGTGAAGCAAAGATTGCCAAATCTCCCACCATACTTTTGATTCAGCATTTCTGAAGTCAAGTGTTCATTAGACATTCACAAACGACAGGACGAACTGCTGGGATAAGCAGAGAGATATAGGTCTTATTTTGAAGTTGTAATTTTCCTAAACTCTTTGCTCATGTCAAGTTTGAGAGTTTAACTCATCCTACGTGGTTACCTATACGGAATTGTTAGAAATATGGGTTAATACCTTTCCCAAAAGGATCAAAGAAAGTGTTTTTTACAACCATTTTCACTGTCAATTTACGATATCTCACATCAAAGTATTGGCCGAAGTCGATGATCCTTAACATAGCTAGTCCGACAAGAATTGGTATTTCAGAGTGATATAGCTGATATATGATTACCATTATAGATACTAGCAAAGATATGCTCCCTCTAATCGCATCATTCTGCTAGTATATATGATGAATGGGCAAACGGGGCGGTAATGCCTGGAGGATGGTCTAATGACAATTGAACAGATACTACACTACTCTCTGAACTAAGCATTTAAAGGATATACATTTGTCTGAAATTTTATAGTAAATTGAATTGAGCATTAAAATATAGTGTTAGTATAATTTCAGCTTAAGAGAGACTGATAAAAATCTCTATTAGTAGTATATATCCATCCTTCCTTCCATATCCTATAACAAGGGAAGTCGTCGAGGAGTCATACAGATATTTTATCTGTCATAGCTTTTCATTGGGCATGATACAATCTTGTCGATCTAATGTCCTCTCTAAGATACATACAGCACCCGATATTCCCAAATGGTCACATATTTAATATGTGCCAGGCTCAATGTCGCTTAACTTCGGTGATGTAATGGGAACCAATGTTTCAACGAGATTATGCCGTATTATAATTTGAATTACTGGAACAAGTCTCAAATTATATTGATCTCAATTAACTTTATAATATCTCTAGTTGATATAACAACAATCTATTGAGCTTATCTTAATATCTGCGGTATTTGGAAATCTTGTAAAATGCCTATATTTTAAATATACCTATATTTATATAGCTATATTATTCTATTGTGCATTATCACTCAAATGGAGTCAAAGTTTTTCTTACTCTGATTTTAAAACTAAAGCTATTCTTTGTTGAGCTTAATTAGAATACCGGTAGATATGCTCATAAAAGAATTATTTCCCATGTCTACAAAATATATCCCTATACTATCTGAAGAAATGTACAGAAGAGACTTTATCGAAACCATAAACAAAAGAGGCGTGTTAGTACCCTCATAAAATACTGAACGATAAAATATTTCCCAAAAGTCTTTGAAACGATCGTACGCCTAATGGAAGTTTGTTTCGAATATTTGGAAGAATACTGAAATTATATTAATCTCAAATAACATATTCCTGAGTTCGAAGAGATACACCTGAAGAAGGCCGGGGATTACAGCGGCCGAAACGTTTTGATGATAACACTCAAGATAAGAAATGTAGTTCGAATTAACAAAATTATACAAATTATAAATCCTCATCTAAAAAAATTCATATATATATATATATATATATATATATATATATATATATATATATATATATATATATATATATATAATGACAAATAAATATGCATTTGTCTTTATTATTGATTAGTAAATGCTTGGCAGAATTAATCTAATAAAAAGAACAAGAAATAAAGATTTAAAAGAAAAAAGGATTTACTCAATTATAACCAATAAAATCATAGCAAATTAACATAAACATGTGTCAATCTTTATTTGAAGCATCAATGTTTTACCTTCTATTTTTTTATATTCCGTCGATTCAATGAAAAAAGTGACAAAAAATAAGTGAAAAGCCGTTTTTTTCTGTTTCTTAAACTAATAAACGTAATTACACAGAAATCTGTATGAGGAAATCGTTCTAGAAGACAAAAATAAAAAATTTTAAAAGAAAACGGATTAAGAGATGCTAGTTTTAGAAAAGACGGTCATTAATTAAATCAGTGTATTTCTTCCGACCTGACCAACGCGATAGACTGAGGATATTTTGAAACTCTTTGAAATGAAAGAAAGAAATCTTAGTGTGGTATGTTGTGCTTGGCGGGCTATTTGTTTTGATATTTTTTGTTCTGTATTATCTTTACATCAATTATATCTGTTTGTGGTTGTGGTTGTGGTTGTGGTTATTGAGATGGTGCGCATGTGCATTAGCATCCGTGTATCTGACTCAGCTTATTTTTTGTAGATAGTTTAGAAATGAGAAATATTTGTTCGCATGGTCTATAGAAAACGGAGACCACTTCTATGTTGTCATTTCAATGGGAGTTATACATATCAGAGTTCTTTTTTTAATTAAAAGTAAGGAGTGGAAAAGAATAAGAGAAAAAAGAGAAAAGAGAAAAGAAGGTTGGATGGGTTCAATGGCTTTATACAAAAACGAAACAAAAGTGTACGACTGAAAAGTAATCGTAATAGAGAAAGAGAAGGAAGTTAAAGAAAGTGAGGTAAAAAAAGAAAGAAGGAGAAAGATGTCAGACAGAATAGAAGTGTTAGGAAAGAAAGATAGCTGTAATAAAGAAAGGTGTATATAGTTAATAATGAAAAGAAAAAGAAAAAAACTAAAAAGAAGAGGAAGAAGACAAAAAAGAAGGAAAATAAGCAGCAGAGAAAGGGGAGAAGGCAAAGAAGATGATGAAGAAGGAAAAAAGAAGAAGAAGGCGATGAAGAAGAAGAAAAAGAAAAAGAAGAAAAAGAAGAAGTAGGAAAAGAAGAAGAAGAAGAAGAAGAAGAAGAAGAAGAAGAAGAAGAAGAAGAAGAAGAAGACGGGAAGTCGAACGTTCAAAGAAATTATACTGGAAAATAATTACCAAAAATATTTAAAACGAAATAAAATTATAAATAAAAACGCAATACATAAAAGTAGAAGTATTTGAAACCAAAAACAAATGACGAATAATTTAAATGAAGATCACTTAAGAAGGAATAAAGAATAAAACGAGTAAATCTGGGAACGAATAATAATAATAAAATAATAATAATAATAATAACATTAATAAAATAATAACAATGATAATAATAATAATAATAATAATAATAATAATAATAATAATAATAATAATAATAATAATAATAATAATAATTAGAGTTATTGAACGACATGTAACGAACGAGCGTCGATTACAATAACAAAAAATAACAACAAAGAAATAATAGTGTATGGTAAAAGGAAAGAGATCTCACTAGTGAAGATTATTATTGGTCTCCACGTGCAGTTATGTATTAAACATAATTATTGAACGACGTGTAACGAATGAGCATCGATTGCAATAACAAAAAATAACAAAAATAAAGTATTTAAAAAAGAGGGAGACACTTCAGTAGAGTCTTATTAATTATCATGCGGATGTCTGTATAAAACCAAGTTATTTGGCGACTTGTTGTTTATAGTGGATCGCTCACTATTGAAATTGTTGCAGCTAGTAAGTTATTTGATTTAATTGAAAAGCGTCTTCGTTTTTATTATAAGAAAAAAGAATGTAATAATAGTTGTGGAGTAATAATGATAATCATAGTAATTAATAGTGATGATGATAATGATAATAATTACAAGTATCCCAACTGGGGAGCAACTTGCATAGAGGGTTTAGAATTTCGAGCAAGCCATAGCGAACGCAACATCTCTAAGGATAGTAAATTGTAAATGTAAATGCCAGGTTGACATCTGGCCTGGTTTAACTGCATTTTATGACAAAGATTGGGTCGTCAGCTATGGATAGCAACTCTCCTAGAGATGGTATATCAAGAAAAAATACTATGGAACGAAAAACCTTACACAAACCATACCTCATATTATTAATATATGAGTATTCAAAATTATCAATCGAAAACGACGTATGTGGGTCCAGAATGTCCAGTACAGGTCCCACGTCCGGCGGGGCAAAAAACGAGGCTTTTCAATTCGTCACCCAGCGAAACCCTCGAAACAGTAAGACTAAAACTAAAACTAATTGGACGAAAGCCTTAAATAGAATTGTGATGAAATGTTACTTGAAGAATGACTCCCCCAAGAGACGATATAGACAGTGAATGCACGAAAGATGGAATGAACAAGGCCTGTTTGAACTATCAGAACAAAGACTCGCAGGACAAGCCCGGGTGATTAGAATTAATGAATGGTTATCGTCTATGGAAATTGATAAAACTAAGAAGAGAAATTGAGAGAGAGGACGTAGACGAGCTTTGGGAGATAAATGAACTTGATGTATGTGAAAAAGGTTTATGATAGAAACAACAACAAACTCGGAGAGCGGAAATAATGTAACTAATGGTAATTAGGCGGTTTCCACAGATGCAATCGTAAAACATATGATAGAACATGGGATGACAGAGAAAGATATTGATATTTTCAGATTGTTAGACGAGAAACTAAGAGCTGGCAATTTAGAACAGCCGCCGAACCTGCAATTTGTCAATAAGAAAAGACTTAAATCTGTCACGACAAAAGTAGCTGATGTCTTGCCATTTTTATAAATAAATAATCTTGTTCAGTGTAATAAAGTTATTAAAGCTGCTGCCAATACTGTATCCAATCTACTCGGAGTAGAAACACGGAAAAAAGAAGTTAATAAAGATCCCTTGTAAAGGGCACGTTTAAATGGTCAGATAAAACAACTTAGAAAGGATTTAAGTAAAGTGCAAGTTGTCGAAAATTGCGAACTCAAAAGTCAGAGCGCTAGTGAAAGACTAATCTGTAAGCTTTACATACCGCGAAAAGGTTTAAAGTGTATAATTGAAGAACTAAAACAGCGGGTCGTAGCTAAGACTGTCAAAGTTAAACGTTACAGTGACAGAATTGAGCAGTATCGACAAAACAGACTGTTTGAGAACAATCAGAAACTCTTTTTTGAACAATTAGTAGGAATTGAAAGAGGGAATAACGTTAAACCTGATACTGATCAACCTAGTACATCTGCAAAGTGGATGAAAGATATTGAAAGGGGTGTGTCCTTTAGAGTAGAAGGGCAAACGAATATAACAGTCACCGTTGAGTTGCCGAAAGACAGGGTTAAAAAAGCTTTCAAATTGGAAAGCACCTGGACCTGACGGATTTCAGGGATACTAGTTTAAAAACCTCCCGGTTCTTCACCCACGTCTTGCAGAAATGATAAATGGCTGTTTGACGACAGGTAGATTCCCTAAATGGATAAAAAGATGTACCACAGTCTTGATCCTAAATATAAAACTTTTAACTAGCTTATTGTCTGAAGGTATTTATGGTCATTTGCACCAAAACAATTTGCTACCTGAGGAACAGAAAGGCTGCTGAAAAAGATCACATGACACCAAAGATCAGCTTCTGATCGATGAAATGATCCTGTGAAACTGCAAACGAAGAACTACTAACCTGCCATGGAGTGGGTGGATTATAACAAAGCATTTGACATGCTTCATCATTCATGGATACACAAATGCATCAAGATTTTTGGATAGCCCCAGTATTCAAACAGCTTTTAAAATAGCATGAAAATTGGGAAAACAATTTAACTTCGAGACATGTTGCATTAGGTATAGTGAAAATCATGAGAGGGATTTACCCGGGCGATAGCCTTTCCCGTTTGCTTTTTGTCATTAGTGTGATCCCAATGACACTTCTCTTACGTAATGCAAAGGCAAGATATAGACATTGGAAATGACTTCCTACAGTTCAACCACTTACTATTTATAGACCACCTTAAGTTTTTTGGAAAGAATGGCATCCAACTAGATACCTTAATGATGATGATGATGATGATGATGATGATGATGATGATGATGATGATGATGATGATGATGATGATGATGATGGTGGTGGTGGTGGTGGTGGTGATGATGATGATGATGATGATGATGATGATGATGATGATGATGATGATGATGATGATGATGATGATGATGATGATGATGATGATGATGATGATGATGATGATGATGATGATTTTGTCATTGGCCAACCATTTACTATTCACGGGTGACCTTTAGGTTTATGTAAAGAATGAAACCCAACTTGATACCCTAATAACTACGGTTAGATTATTTAGTGACGGCATACGAATGGAATTTGGCATCACTGAGTCTGCTATTATTGCTATAAAAAGGGGTAAACTTGTCCATTCAGATAGCCTTGAACTCCCAACAACAGATCTGATAAAGAATGTACACAGCGAGAGTGGCTACAAATTCTTGGGAATACTGAGGGCGGATAAGATTAAAAACAAGGAAGTTAAAGACCAGATCACAGCTGAGTACAACAGAAGAATAAAGGTTATCTTTGAATCACACCTCCAGAGTCGAAATACAATCTATGCTATCAATGTCAGAGCAGTAACTATAATTCGATATACTGCCGGTATACTTGACTGAAATGTAGATGAACTAAAATGTTTGGATACCAAACACGGAAAATGCTTACATGCTTTGCAAAGAAAAGAGATGCAGATCAACTGTATCTATCTCGAAATGTAGGTGGTCGAGGTCTACTTTGTGTTGAAGATGTTGTGAATATAGAGGAAGGTTGTCTACATAAATATATTTTTTAAAGTAATGAGATTTTTTTCCGTGAAGTGAAAAGAGAAGAAATACTAAAGGTTGGCATTAAAAAGAATCAAAGGTTACAAGAGAGAGGGTTAAAATTATTTTAAAAGAAACTACACAGTGTATTCTTTAAAACTACTGCATTTAGAGATGATGGCATATGGAATTGGTAGGTCAGGAGTTATCTCAAAAGGTCTACCGAGAGTACCCTGATCGCAGCCCAGGAACAAGCCACCTGCACTAGGTCTACCAAATATTATATTGACAAAACTGCAGAATCACCGATATGTCGATTGTGTAATCAAAGGGAAGACACTTTAGCGCATATTGTATCTGAATGGCCAATGCTAGCACAACACCAGTATAAAAAATGAAGACACGACAAAGTCGCTCAGGTACTCCACTGGAATATATGCAAACCTTATGAATTGGACCACAATGAGAAGTGGTATGAGTATAAGCCAGAACTGGTACAGGAGGACAACAATGTCAAACTTCTTTGGGGCATGCGCATACAGACTTATAATGGTCCTTGAAAATTCAGAACCCGACCTAATCTTTCTAAACAAAAACAAGATAACTTGCTTAATCATTGATATAGCCTGCCCCTTTGATACCAGAGCCCAGGAGACTGAACACGAAAAAAATATCATGATCTAAAATGGGAATTATTATAACTATGGAAATGTAAAGAAGTAAAAGTGATTCCTGTCGTAATTGGAACGCTTGGAACCATAACGAAAAGCCACCATAAATGGGTAAAACAGATTGGCGAGATAATTTCTTTTCCAGTTCTGCAAAAGGCTTGCTTGATAGGAACAGCGAAAGTGTTAAGGTAGAGCTTGTATGTCTTAGGTCAATGGCATTGACTTGATGTTCAAAAAAAGAAAACTCCAACTAAAAACATCAACAAGTTGAGACTTCAATGAAATAATAATAATAATAATAATAATAATAATAATAATAATAATAAGAAGAAGAAGAAGAAGAAGAAGAAGAAGAAGAAGAAGAAGAAGAAGAAGAAGAAGAAGAAGAAGAAGAAGAAGAAGTACAGAAAGAATAAAAAGATGAAAAAGAAAGGAATAATTGTTGACGGAGAAGATATAAAAAGAGACAGCGAGAGGAGAGCAAAATGTGACGATGAATTTAGATAGATGAAATGTGAACATAACAGTGGTTGTAGGGGAAGAGGAATAAGCATAAGAGGTAGAAGAATGACAGATAAAATTAGAGAAAGGGTATTGAAAACAGAAGAAGAAGAAGGAGAAGAAGAAGAAGAAGAGAAAGAAGAAGAAGAAGAAGAAGAAGAAGAAGAGAAAGAAGAAGAAGTGATGGTTTAACGGATACTATTACTGGCTAATGATATCGGCTATTCAATCTACAAAAGGTGATGTATTTCAATATTAAATTAGCTTCAAATAATTTATATGTCGTTAAACAGAAAAAAACAGACAAACAACGACGATCAACCTGAGTTGATCCTAAAAGTCGAGGAAACGTCTTCGACAAAAAGTCTGACAGAATCTGGGACATTTTTGCGTTGGTGACCTTGCCTCTGTCATGCTGGTGTATGGTTCTATACACTTCCACCCTCTCAAGCTTTTTATTCTCTTCTTGAGAAGGTGTTTGTTTATTGGCAATCTTTTGAGGCGAACTTGCTGGAGAATGCCGACGGGGATGCTCAGGCATTGTTTGTGGGTCAGAGTGCGCTTTCTCTTATGCGCTGGCTTTTTAATATTCACCTTTCGTTCTTGTGCCGCGTCTTTCCGCGGTGGGAAGGGGTAAATACGAAAGACAGAAAGAAGAAAACTCATCTCCATTGGTAAAAAGAAAGAATTTTCTGCTTCTTCTTTATCCAATGAAGATGATTTTTTAGAAGAAACAGAAGTAAAAGAATAAGAATAATAAAAAAGAAAAATAGGGTGTGGGTGCATACCTTTCTCATCGATATTAGATCTGAATTAGGATTTAAACTCGGCGTAGCCGATTCCGTCGACCACGACAGTACCCATTGGACCACTAACACAGCCCACGTGGAAGGAAATCAGGTATAAAAGAATGTTAGGAAAAAATAATCTTGTATCATTCAACGGGAATCGTGAAAGAAAACAAACGCGAATCGGCGGGAAAAAAGAAAGAATTAACGAATGGAACGAGTCTGTCTTTGAGAGAATCTAACATTGTAGAAGAAGAAAATAGATTCAGTTGCGTTGTTAAAGTGAATATCCATTCTGAAAAGCATCGCTGAGTGGACAAATTCAGCGAGGCGTCTTGGCCCTACAGAATTAGTTTCTTCTTTCATAGTAGAATAAGGGAAGACAAGAAAATGAAATTTAACCGTCTTTTTGCCAGGCAGCCATCGTACAATTCGGCTATTCATCATATTTTTGAGAAGCCATTTTGTTTAGTTTATTTAATAACATCGTTATCTTTTTTTCTTATTATCTGTGGGGTTTTTTTCGTTCAAATTTGCCAGCAAAGGTATGCGCGCTTCTGGTTGTTATTGACAGTCTGCAAATGTTATCGGTTTTCAGAAGGACGCTATTAAAAGTGTTTAAACAACGGTGGACATTCGGAAGATACGCCCATTTAATCTGAACGTTTTAGTTGTTACATAGCGAGAGCCGTGTTTGAGTAGAAAAGTTTAAGGGTCAGACGTGACGCTTGACGGAAATCAGAAAACTAAGTGATTTTCAGCGCGAAGCTTTTCTCTTTCTTAGCTGACGAGATTTCAAAGAAGAAAGACGTATCCGTGTCGCTGTCTCCAATGGACACCAGCGCGCGCAGTGTAGTAAATCGTCTATCTTTCTGTCTGCCTTTCTCTCTCTCACACACGCGTATACAAGTTGTCGCTATTATGGTTTTTGTAATTGTTTGTCTTTTTAAATAACATTTTTGTAAACATCTGTGTCCGAGTGGATTCATCAACTGATGAGAAGAACCTGATTTCACAACAACGCCACGGGTGTATAACGGTTTATAAAGCGTTGAAAAATAAAAATGGGTGAAAATATAGAAAGATTATCTTTGCAGATGGCAAAAACGTGCTCACCACAGGAACTTCGTTACGTAGTATACTCATCTAAAGTGACATCGGTATAGTTTTCTCAGCTGACATTGTATTAAAAAAACAATGTGTTTGCGACTAGATCGTTATCACGTAATAATCTTTTCTCCAACAACACCGTTTCCAATACTAAACTTGACGAGGAGCGAACACAAACAGACACCAATAAAAATGGGCATGTAGAACAATATAAGTAAAATTTACGTGTTGTCTTCTTCATCCCCGTGTCTATTGAATGTGAACTCTAGAATAAAATACTGAAATGAATTTGCTAGTTCTTGTTTGAATAATGTGGGAGAGATAAGATTGAACGGAAAGATAATAAAATAGGCAGAGATTAATGATATACGTATTGAAATTATAATACATGAAATGTATTGCGACTGTTACATTATGCTCTCTACCCATGTATGTTGGATTATCCAACCCCATCCCTTTCCTTCTCTACTCCCGGCATTCACTATTAGCCTCGTTCTCAGTCTGAATAAAACCTGACTCTCGTCAGTATGCTACATCTTACTCCTAAACGTGTGTTCTCTTAACTTTTTTGAATACATCATAACGTAACATGGTGTAAGCGAAGATGTAAAACACGTCTCAAAAGTCGACATATACAGTCATCGTTGGAACGAGCAATGGGTAAAGTTTTATCCCCTTCCCAAGCGACAAATAGAAGTCCATATCAATAGTGTTGCTACTACTACTACTGTTGCTACTACTACTACAAAACTGTCAACAACGTCCCTCGTGCAAAAAAGATGGCGGAAAGTTTCGAACAAACATAATGCCGCCAAGCAGTTTGGATGTTAAAATCAACCCTGCGGAAGCATGGAAATTATAGAAACTGATGTGGAAGAACTACTGTATTATCGCTAAAATAGCAGACCAGGATAAACAGTACCAAACAGCGTTGTTTCTACACGCAGTCGGACCAGACGCCATCACTATCCACAACGGGTTTCAATTTGCCCCCACCGAAGACAAAGATGACGTCCATACGGTGATAGCCAAATTCGACCAACACTTCATAGGACAGACAAATGAGACTTATTTGCGATACCTATTCAACAAAAAGAGACCAAGAACCAGGTTAGACTATCGATTCGTACATTATGGTACTACGCAACGTAGCGAAATCGTGCAAGTTTTGTGAATGTCAACATGACTCTCTGCTACGCGACTATATTGTATTAGTGGTGAGAGATAACCATGCCCGTAGAAGACTGCTGCAAAATACGGCACCAACATTTCAACAAAGTGTTGACATATGCTGTAGCTGTGAACCAACGGCTACACGGCTGAAAATAATAAATCCTGAGCAACAAGAACGGATTAACTGAGTCCAAAGCCCAAGTTATAGGAAAAAGAACCAAAGGTACGGACAAATAGATTGTCATTTATGTGGCAAAAGGCTTGACAAAAGAACAGAAGAATGCCCTGTATAGGGCCAGAAATGCGACATTTGCAGTTACAAAAGCACTTTGCGCTGAAATGCGCGGTGAAGCAGCACAGTAAGAGACCAAGACCGTCTAAACCATGACACAAGGTAAATCAAATAGTGTCCGAATCCGACTCTTCTAGCAATACGTACTACGTACTAAGCGTCACTTCGAAAGTGAAGGAGAAACAAATAACAGAACTATGTATGCTGGAATGATGCTAGACCATAAGCAGGTAACATTTCAAGTCAACTGTGGTGCTACTGTTTATGCAATTCCACTGAAATACGTACGCGATGTAAGTTTACAACGAGCATCTAAGAAATTATAGATGTGGAATACAACCGAACTCGTACTGCCCGGCAGATGCAAGATTACATTGCGCAACCCAAAAAACACGAAAAGTATTCTGTTGAGTGCACGGTGGTTTAAGAGAACCTTACCCCATTGTTAAAAAAAAAACGGACGAGTAAACAGATGAACTTAATAACAGTACATTAATACAACACCGCTAATGTTCAGTCAGTCCCATTCTGTGGGCGACTGATGACAGAGTACTCGGGCATTTATAACGGCGAACTGGAGTGACAGCCCGGTCAATTGCATCTACAAGTGGACCCCGCCATAACACTCCATACTACCCCAGCCGGACGAATACCAGTATCGATGATTCCTCGATTATCACCCCTGCCGATGAACCAACTGAATGGAATAGTCTAATGATTATCGCTACAAAGAAGTCAGGGGATATCCGAATCGGCATCGATCCAAGACCGTTGAACAAAACGCTGAAGCGCGAGCGATACCAACTATCTACTATAGAGGAAGTACTACCTAAATTAACAAATACAAAATACTTCACTAAGGTAGATGTTGCATCAGCGCATTGGCATGTAGTGCTAGATGACGCATCAAGCCTCCTCACAATATTCCAAACGGGGTTTGGTCGATACCGGTGGCTGAGACTCCCCTTCGGAACTTGTGTGAGCTCTAAAATATTTTTAAAAAGTCTCCACCAAGCCATAGACGGTTCAGACGGAACTGCATGTGTGGCTGATGATATAATTGCATTCGTTTCAAAAGATGACGCAGAAAATACCATGATGCAAACTTGAAGGAACCAAGAAAAGGCAGAAGTACAAAAAACTGTCATAAGCTTCAGTGGTCACATTACCAGTGATTGACTACTTCCAAGCCCTTCTAAAATTGACACGATAACCCTCACAATAGCAGCCCACATTGATCGAAGAGATACAGAGACTCTGTGGAAAGGTCAACTACCTAGCAAAGTCCCTCTGAGGATTGCCTACCGTCATGGAGCCCATACAGCAACTGATGCGCAACGATGTTCAATTGATATGGTCTCAATCGCGAGATACCGTATTCGCAAAAATTAAACGAACAGTCACTAAAGCACCCGTACTCACCTACTACGATACGAAAGTGGCCTTCACAATACAGTGTGATGCCAGATCAGAAGAATTGGCGCATCATTACTACAACAAGCCAAGCCAGTAGCATATGCAAGCAGAGCACTGACTGTTACCGAGCAGAGATACGCCAAAATCGAAAAAGGTGTTGTGAACCAACGCCTAGTAGAAAGTTCCTACATAGTCGAGACACCTACCGGAAGCTACCGACGAAATAGGCGTCACCTGCGAAGAACCATGTAGCAACCACAAATGACAGGATACACACCCACTCGTCAGCTAGAACAACCACAGACAGCAATTGAGTACACACCAAATATTCAGTCTCCCTACCTTCAGCGACAGGACACAAGACACTTGCTCACCACACCAAGAAACCGACACTAGGGAATCCCTAGTCGGAAACGACACACGCACTGGCAGAGGAATACGAAGGCCAGGATACCTCGAATACTATACAAATTAATAGCAGTCCTTACTAAACAATGTAACTCCATGGACTAAGGATACTCCTCATCTATAAAAAGGAGGATGTTACATCTATTCTTCCTACCCATGTATATTGGACTTTGCAACCCCCGCTTTCTTTTCCTACTCCCAGCATACACTATCAGCCTCGTTCTCAGTCTGAATAAAACCTGACTCTCGTCAGCATGTTATATCTCACTCCTACACTTGTGTTCTCCTTACTTTTTAAATACATCATAACGTGTTTTTGCAATTAATTAAAAGAAAACAACTTAGCTGATACTCCCAGGTAAAGCATGAGGTTATTCATGAAAGATCGTTCGTGTTAACGTCACAATGAACAGATGTGTCGCCTTTATCCCGCAAAAATGTAATGTCTGGTGATTATTCGAAGAAAATTATAGTGCCCTATAATGGGTCCATTTTAAAAGATGAGGAAGGTTATATGTGAACAAAAAAGAACATGGACAAATAATGTATTTTTTAATACAGGGGAGTTAACCTGTCAATATACAGTTGAATAAGGACGATTTGTGAATTAATGAGAGACATATAACATGTGTGCTCGAGGCCCGTCTTGGTAAATCACTTAGTATATATATGTATATATATATATATATATATATGTGTGTGTGTGTGTGTGTGTGTGTAGTTTTTGTTATTGTTTTTGCTGGCGATAGAAACATAGCTGTTTTTTCACAGTGTTTTCCACTTCCTAAACGGTAATAAATATTGCATTAAGTCACCATTTTTAATTTTTTTATTTGTATGTGAAATTAGTAAATAAATATATGAATATATATGTATATGCATGTATATATATAAATATATATTCTTATTTTTATTTACACAGAAATGCACAAAACCTTTCCAAATATGATCTAAGGTTAAGATCGGATTCTAACTCTGTCTGATCAGATTTCAGTTTATAATAGCTGTTGATCAATAACATCGATATGCCAGTGTCGCAAATTTTGTACATGTCTGTGTAAATAAAAAATAATCATATATAAAAGCTCTGTTTGATATTGAGCACTTTTTATAAACTCGGTTGAAATTCTTTGGATTACTATCCTGTGGATGTTTTATATGGATTATTATTATTATTATTATTATTATTTACTCACTAGGAGTTATCACACTGGTCATCGTCAGTGGTCACCCACTGCCGACAACCTGTGGTATTCCCTGGAGTCTGAGTGACAACAAGTCTCCTCAGGCCTCCAGTATGCTGCACCTCTTTTCGTTCATCACCGCTGATGATCTTGCGGTAATCGCAACAGCCACCTACCAACGATTTCTCGCTGATAATGGCCATTGGTCTCCTCTGGGGCCCGAGTGGCAACAAGCCTTCCCAAGGTCCCAGAGCTGTCCGCGCTCTTCCAGTGGAGGTCTGGTTTTGCGCTTTCCCTCCTCGACCCTCTGTCCATAATTTTCGTGGCGTCAGCCTATGCTTGCGCCTCTCTCGTTCGGTTGTATTTTCCCCGGTTCTGTTGTTTTGTGCTTCCATGTGTTTGTTCTCCATTCGTTGCTTATGTGGGTTGGTTTCCGCATTCGAGGACATTTCTCAGGATTGTAGCTGTTTTGATCATTACTGTCCTTTGTATTGTCTCAGTTATCCCTTTGATTCCTATTTCTCCTAGTCTTTTCTCCATGTTTTTGGGGACTGTTCCTAGTGCTCCTATGATTATTGGTGTTATACTGACTTTCTTCATGTTCCATATTCCTTTCAATTCTCTGGCAAGTTCAGTATATTTGCTTCTCTTTTCCGTCTCTTTGATCTTCACTCTGTGGTCTGCTGGAACGGCAAAGTCCACGATTTTGCAGGATTTTTCTTTCTTGTTGATTATTATCATATCCGGTCTCCTTGCTGTTATGGGTTTGTCTGTTTGTACATTCATATCCCATATGATTTTGTGTTTTTCGTTTTCTAGTACAGTTTCTGGTTTGTGTTTGTACCGTTTTCTTGCATATTCGAAATTCAGTTGTTTGCACATTTCCCGGTGTACTTCTTTCCCCATGCTGTCATGTCTGTTCTTGTATTCCCTTTGTGCTAGCTTGCTGCATTCACTTATTATATGATTTATCGTTTCGTCTCTTTGTCCACACAATCTGCATTTGCTGTTTTCCTGGGTTTTATCTATCTTTGCTTTAATAAAGTTTGTCCTAATCGCATTGTTCTGTGCGGCCGTCAGCAGAGATTCCGTTTCTCTGTTCAGGTTTCCTTTTCTTAGCCATGCCCAGCTGTTTTCATTGGCTTCATCGCTTGTGAGTCTTATAAAGCGTCCATGTAGTTGTTTTTCTTCCCACTTTTCCTTTCTTGTCTTTTTGTTTCTGGGTTCAGTGCTTCCGGGGTTGTTTGTTGGGCTGGTGTCTCTTGCTGTGGTGATCAGTCTTTCCGTGTTCTGGGTTACATATTTCTCCAGCTCTTTTTTGGTGTCTTCCACACAGTCTTCTATACTTACCAGTCCTCTACCTCCTTCATTTCTTTTCACGTAGAGTCTGTCCGTGTCGTCTTTTGGGTGCAGTGCATTGTGCATAGTCATTAGTTTTCTAGTTCTTTGGTCAAGGTGCCTGAGTTCTTCTTTGGTCCAGCTTATGAATGGTCCAGAGTATCTTATTAGTGATACAGCCCATGTGTTTATCCCTTTTACTAGATTTCTGCTATATAGTTTAGTTTCTAAGAGTTTCCTTGTTCTTCGTAGATATTCTTTTCCAATCTTCTCTTTCATTTCTGTATATTTGATTGTGTCTGCTTCCAGAACTCCCAGGTATTTGTAACTATCTTGTTCTCCTAGCGCCCTCATCTCCTCTTGGTTGGGGAGTTCTATACCTTCTGTCTTTTCCAGTTTTCCTCATTTTGATCTCTAGCAGTGCACATTTTTCTATTCCAAACTCCATTTGGATATCCTGGCTGAATATCCTGGTTGTGTTTATCAGCTTTTCCAGTTCTGTTTTGTTTTTTGCAAACAGTTTAAGGTCATCCATGTACATCAGGTGGTTTATTCTTTGTTCTGTATCAGTAAACCTGTATCCGGCATCACACTTTCTGAGTATGTAGTTGAGTGGCATCATGGCTATTATAAACAGTAGTGGTGATAGAGAGTCTCCTTGAAAAATGCCTCTCTGTATTTTTATCTCAGACAGGTATTGTCCTCCGGCTGTCAGTTTTAGTCTCCATGTTTCCATTGCTTTCTGGATGAGATTAATAATCCTGTCTGGTATCTTGTATATTTTTAAGCATTCAATTATCCATGTTTGGGGGATTCTGTCGTAGGCTTTCTTGTAGTCAATCTATGCCATGGTTATGTTCTTTTGTCTGCTCTTCACCTCCTTCAGAGTCTTTTGATCAATGTATAGTAGATCATGTGCACCTCTTTGTCCTTTCCGGCATCCTTTTTGTTCCTCGGGGAGCAGTCCACGTTTGTCCAGGGATTGGTAGATTTGTTCTCTCAGTTGTGCTGTGAGAATTTTCCACATTATTGGTAGACATGTTATCGGTCTGTAGTTGCTGGGGGTCGTTCCCTTTTTGGGGTCTTTTTGTATTAGTGTTGTTCTTCCTTCCGTCATCCATTCTGGTATGTCTGTTTTGCGGATACATCCGCTCAGTTTCTGCGCTATTCTTTCATGCAGGGTCGTGAATTTTTTAAACCAGTATGCATGTATTCCATCGTGGCCTGGTGCTCTCCAGTTTGCCATTTTTCTTAGGGTTTTCTTGATCGTTTCTTTGTTGATTTCTGTTTCGGTTCCTTCTTCGATTTCTTGCAGTTCATCTTTCATGTTTTTCAACCATTGGGCATTCTTGTTGTGCTTTTTTGGTTCTTCCCATATCTTGCTCCAGAATTGTTTTGTTTCTGTTGGGTTCAGTTGCTCTGTCGTTGTTTTTTCTCCATTTACGTTTTTGTAAAACTGGCTTTCATTGTTTTCAAAGGTCCTGGTCTGTTTGCTCTGTTCTGATTTGTACCTGTATCGTCTCAGTCTTCCTTCTATTGCTGCTATCCTTTGTTTTATTTCTTCATGTTTCTCATTTAGTTTTTCCTTGCGTTTCTGATTTTTGCTTCTTAATCGTTTCATGTCCTCCTTCCTTCTGTTCACGGTTTTAGCTTCTTTCCGAAGTTTGGTGATCTGGGTTTCCAGTCTGATTTCCCATCCAGGTTTTGTCGGTCCTCTCTTTTGTCCATTCTCTTCGTTTCTTAGTTTCATACTTACCGATTTTGCCCCTGCATATATCAGGTTGTTTAGGTCTGTAATAGTTTCTGTTGGGATGTGTGTGAGGAGTCTGTTTACTCTTTCTGTTTCTGCTTGTAACTTCTTCGCTACTTCATTCCTGAGAGATGGGAGTTTTGTTTTGTTTTCTAACATGTATCGTCTTATGTTCTCCACTTCACTTGCTTCTTTTTCATTGAGTTCTATCTCAGCAGGTTCTGTGGTTCCGCAGTTTTCTATCTCCCCTGGTTCTGTGATTCCGTAGTCTTCAATCTCTTCAGTTTCAGTGTGTACGTTTTGCCTGTCCTCTTCCTGTGGTCTCTCCTTTGGTGGTGTTTCTTGCTCCGTTTCGCCATTAGCCTTCTGTCTGATTTCCGTCAGTTCCATCTCCGAGAACCATCCTCGCTTGAGGATCTGTCTTGCTTGATCTGCTATCCTTTGTTCCGTTGTATGTGGGTCACTAGCAATGTCCCAGAGATGTTTCATTCGTTTTCGGTAGCCTCTTTCTATAGGGTAGCGGCTTTTATAGTAGCACTCCATCACCAGTCTGTTCTCTTTCATGGTCCATTTCTTTCTATATCTTTCCAGTTTGCTGTTTTCGCTCTGGTTTACTTGTCTCTGGTCTGTGTCCTTGTCATACCTGGAATCAGAGAGGTTACTTACCTGGTTCTTGTCCGTTGTCTTGTTTCTGAAATTAAAGGAGCCAACATTCGCAGGATGCGGACCGGGTCCCCCATGTTGGCCATCGAGGGAGCACCTGCCCATCATGACACTCAGATCTTTCTTCTGAGTCCCACGGCGTTTATTTGTGTTTATAGACATTTATCATGGTTTAGTGTTTGTGGCAACACCAGGCCCAGGCTTAGTTTACCTGTGATCCTGTCACAGGGATAGTGTTTCTCTCATTTTCATGAGGTTCAAGGTGCACTATCACACATACATAAAGAAACATTTACGAAAAAAAAAAAAAAAAAAAAAATTAAAAAAATAAATAAATAGATAAATAAATAAATAAAAAATAAATAAATAAATAATAATAATGAATAATTGATAAATAAATAAAAATGAATAAATAAATAAAAAAGATAATAATTATATATATATATATATATATATATATATATATATATATATACACACATATACATATACACACCAGGCACGTGCAAAAATGGCCGCCTCTTGTGTTTGAAAGATAAAAGCCTAAACGTAATCTTTAAAAAAAAAAAATTAAAAAAAACAAAAAAACTGCATATTTACGTGTGAAAAATAAATAAATTATGTAATCACGGCGGCTGAAAACCCCAAAAATGCAGTGAATTTTGAACTTTGGGAAAATTACTTGTAAAAATCCCCTGAAAGATAAATATAAGTTTTTGGGAACTATTTCAAAGATAATTATTAAATTAAAGTCATAAGATATTGATTTAAAAAAAAAAAATGCTTTATTTTTATTAAAAAAAAAAAAGAAAAAAAAAAAGAAAAAAAAATTGTATTTTTTATTAATATACAAAATTATAACTTTAGTAAAGGTGTATTTTGTGTTAAAAAAATAATGTTTTCACCAAGATTTAAAAGCAAAAAAAAAAAACATGGTTTCATTATATTCCGTGATTGTGGATTAATAAATATTAAGAATTTCATAAAATCTGGTTGATTTCCTGAATATTTAAGTGAAGGAAGGGTCAAAATGTTTTTACATTTTGGGAATCGGCCATTGATTTTGCACGTACCTAATACACACATACATACACACATACATCAATACATACACATATATATATATATATATATATGTTACCTAGTTACATAGTATAAGTTTTCTAGGATATTCTTAAATAAAAAAATAAAAAAAGATGATAGATTCCCCTCCTATGTTTGTCTAATAAATTGACGCAAAGTTATCAAACATTCAGTCTATATTGAACAACTTACTCACATATATATATATATATATATATATATATATATATATATATATATATATATACATAAACATTTACAAATGTATATCTACCCAAAATACGTCTTCAATTCATACGCTCGAAACTTGAAATGTTTATCGCCAGCTGAAAAATAACGGTCAATACTGTTCTCTATCTCTAACGTGACAAGCCTCTTTTTGGAGAGAGAGGGGGGGTTAATAACGTTCAACTCAAAACGCAAAAAATATTATCTCCCGACCCCGAATTGAAATCTCAGAAGCTTCTTATTAGTTAAAATTAAAATTAACAATAAATATAACATTTGTATATCTACCCAAAATACGTCTTCAATTCATACGCTCGAAACTTGAAATGTTTATCGCCAGCTGAAAAATAACGGTCAATACTGTTCTCTATCTCTAACGTGACAAGCCTCTTTTTGGAGAGAGAGGGGGGGGGGGTTAATAACGTTCAACTCAAAACGCAAAAAATATTATCTCCCGACCCCGAATTGAAATCTCAGAAGCTTCTTATTAGTTAAAATTAAAATTAACAATAAATATAACATTTGTATATCTACCCAAAATACGTCTTCAATTCATACGCTCGAAACTTGAAATGTTTATCGCCAGCTGAAAAATAACGGTCAATACTGTTCTCTATCTCTAACGTGACAAGCCTCTTTTTGGAGAGAGAGGGGGGGGGTTAATAACGTTCAACTCAAAACGCAAAAAATATTATCTCCCGACCCCGAATTAAAATCTCAGAAGCTTCTTATTAGTTAAAATTAAAATTAACAATAAATATAACATTTGTATATCTACCCAAAATACGTCTTCAATTCATACGCTTATTATTATTATTATTATTATTATTATTATTATTATTATTATTATTATTATTATTATATATAAAGCGGAAATTGCTAAAAATTTTCCTTATGGCCTTATCGTCTGACCCTCTAAGAGGAAACGTCAGAATGATGAATTAAAAACTAAGAAAATCGAATGAGATATGAGAAAATTGTTTCAGTTAGAGAAAACGATTGAGAGAGGGAAAAAAAGTAACTCAACGTTATGGTGGTTTTGGATCATTAAAGATCTCCAACTGATGCTTCAAAATCTTTTGTCTACACAGGCTAGGTCGAGAATTGTTAATAACTAACGCCTCAATAATATTGAGATGGTAGTTCGACCTGGCACTGTGTAAAACAGAAAACCACCCATCGGAATAGTTGTCAGAACAACTATTTGTACTAACGAGGTGATTACCGATGGCTGATTCCTGTGCCTGAAAGCTCCCGGATGATCTCGAAACATTGTGTAAGCGAATATCACGTAGAATGTGTTGGGATATTCTAAATTGTAATCTTTGGGATGTCTTGCCAACATAGTCAGCTCCACACTGACACATGAATTTATAAACAACAGAATTCTTTTGAATGGCTGGCAAAACATCCTTACGAAAAGAAGAGAAAAGGGTTCGAGTCGTGTAAACTACTCTCAGCATGGTTGCTGGAAAACAGTGTTGAGTAGAAGAAGAAATATTTGCAGAATTGGATCACCAAGAAGTTCGGCACTAGAGCATATTCGGATAAACATATATTTAATTATTCCTCTCATGCTCTATCCAATACTGAAAACGTTGTCTTGTCTGCCGGCTTAAGATTTGGCATTCCTCCCCTCCACGTTGATAAAATCAACATATTTAGTGAGATTGAACTATTATATTCTCAACTAAAAAGACATCCGCCTATTTCCACTGATGAATTAACTAGCGTTAAAATCTAGTTGGGTCAATTAGGTCGGAGGTTTTCTGCTATACGTACTAAATCTAGCGATTGTATTTGGCAGACAAATCATTTTTAAACTGCGAAATTACTTAAGAAGAACTCTGATATTTATATCACTCATCCAGACAAAGGTTCAGGCGTTGTAATCCTGAACCAAGTAGATTTTGGATGATAAAAATAAATTTTCAAGATGGGTGGTTTAAGCCACGATGACACTTTTCGTATGGAAATAAAAATCCAGAAAAGGCTTCTTCAACTTTATAAAAGCAAGTTTATTTCTAAAGAGATATATCAGAGAATACGACCTATCGGCTCTCAAAGGCCTAGAATGTACGGCTTACCCAAGGTTTATAAACCCAACATTCCTTTACGGCCTATTCTATTAATGTTGGGTTCTGCACAACACGCACTTGGTAAATGGTTAGTTGATATTCTTAAGCCCGTACTTACTTTTTATTCGGACTATTGTATCTCTGATTCCTTCCAATTTCTGTCTTATATACACAAATTATCTCTCTCAAAGGATACCGAGTTCTTGGCTTCCTTTGACATTAGTAGTCTGTTTACCAATGTACCTTTGGATGAAACCATTGGTATATGTGCAGATTATCTTTACCGTGGCCCCTCAAGTCTCCACAGTCTCCTGAAGGATTTTTTTGTGGAACTGATGGAACTTGCTACTAAATCAGTTTCCTTCAGTTTCAATAATATAATGTATCGACAAATAGATGCTATATCCATGGGCAGCCCTCTTGATCCAACGTTAGCCAACATTTTCGTTGGATTTTTTGGAAAATCAATTATCATCCAAAGTGGCCAAGCCGGCCTTTTACACACGTTACGTTTATGACACCTTTGCCTGTTTTCCCTCACGGAGTGATGCTGAACAGTTTCTACGTCTTCTTTGTGACTTGCATCCATCGTTGCAATTCACTACGGAGGTCGAAGATTGTGGTTCTTTGCCATTCCTCGATGTTTTAGTGTCTAAATCTGGTTTATCGTTTGAAACCTCTGTGTATAGAAAACCAACATTTACATGCCTTTATCTAAATTGTTTTTCCTTCGCCCCAAGAGCAAGAAAAATAAATCTTATTGGTACTCTCACTCATCGAGCACTTATGATTTGTTCACCAACACGACTCGATGCGGAACTAGGTGAAATTACCAATATTTTTCTTGCTAATGGATATCCCATCAATATCATAAAAAGCACCATTGCACGTAAAGTTGCTATATTCGATGGTGCTAAATGTATTGGCCCGTCACGTTGCCCTCTTTATTTGAAACTCCCATGGTTAGGTTCTGACGGCCTTGACATTGTCAAAAGGATTTCTTCTTCCACTCAACGCTGTTTTCCAGCAACCATGCTGAGAGTAGTTTACACGACTCGAACCCTTTTCTCTTCTTTTCGTAAGGATGTTTTGCCAGCCATTCAAAAGAATTCTGTTGTTTATAAATTCATGTGTCAGTGTGGAGCTGACTACGTTGGCAAGACATCCCAAAGATTACAATTTAGAATATTCCAACACATACCACATGATATTCGCTTACACAAAGTTTCGAGATCATCCGGGAGCTTTCAAGCACAGGAATCAGCCATCGGTAATCACCTCGTTAGTACAAATAGTTGTTCTGACAACTATTCCGATGGGTAGTTTTCTGTTTTACACAGTGCCAGGTCGAACTACCATCTCAATATTATTGAGGAGTTAGTTATTAACAATTCTCGACCAAGCTTGTATAGACAAAAGATTTTGAAGCATCAGTTGGAGATCTTTAATGATCCAAAACCACCATAACGTTGAGAGTTACTTTTTTCCCCTCTCTCAATCGTTTTCTCTAACTGAAACAATTTTCTCATATCTCATTCGATTTTCTTAGTTTTTAATTCATCATTCTGACGTTTCATCTTAGAGGGTCAGACGATAAGGCCATAAAGAAAATTTTAGCAATTTCCTTTTTTCCCCCACCCGCCCGTTTCATTGATTAAAAAATGTTTCCTCTGAAATTTATCCTACGATTTTGTTGTACGCGAAATTTACTTAATATATATATATATATATATATATATATATATATATATATATATATATATATATATATATATATATGCATATAAATAATATTTATATAAATATTAAATTAGCCTACACTAATTAATTTGTGTTTCTTACTAGACGCTCATAATTCAGGGCGGTCTGCTTCGACAATAACTAGATTCTCCAAAATAAATGTCACATATTTATTAAGACGTGTGAAATACCGACGTACTTTCCAAGGTTATGACTACTGAGATAATTTTCCCCGTCTCTGTTTCTTTAACGTTTTCTCATTAGCTCATCCGTCTCCCCCTTTCCTATTTTTCTCTCTCTGTTTTTATTTTATTTTTCTCTCTTCTTCTCTCAATAACTCTAATACTTACTCACTTTTGTTCTGTTCTATTCATGTCTTTCTTCTACTTCTGTTTCATCTAACCGACGATATGCCCTTCTTTATCTGTTGTTGTTTTACCTGAACCCATTATTTCACTTTAAGATGGCAACAATTTCCATCCCTTTTCTCTACTATCTGAGTGACGTTAACAACCAACAAAAATGCAAAAAACGACAAACAAACACACCCAAGAAAAAATTTGAAAACAAAAGAAAGATAGCAATTTTCAGAACGAGCGTTTTTCTTTGACATCAGTCTCTTTAATGATTTTATCTTGCAGTGTTTTAATATTTTCTTTCAAAGACATGTATAATCTTCCGAATTCTAGCGATTTCCCAGCATGCAATTGGCGCCAATCGTCCACAATTGAATTTACTTGCCCATTCAGAGCCTCATTTTCGTTCCTAACATTACTAATTACAGCCCCCGTTCATTTCGATTTTCCAAAATTGCTGCCATATTGCTCAGGTAATCAAGGGGAAAACGGTTCATGTGTGCTTTATGACTTTTTTTTAAATATTTCAAGAAATAGAATGATCATAAAGAGAAGAAAAGAAAATGATAGACAAAAAAGGTAGAATGAAAAAGATAAAAACGGGAGCGATAAAAATGTTAGAAGAAGAACTAAAAGTGAATGGTAGTCTTTCTTTTAATAAAGAAAAATAGCAATTATTACATTAAAAATTGATTTGGTTAGTCCATTATACGCTATACTTTTTGAATTATTCAATTTTAAATCAAACTATCTCTTGTAAAAAATTATTTGTCTGTTTTACGGAATATTAATGTTTTGTGTATTAGTAAATACCGACTCATGATATCTATACTTACGAAATCATGAAAGCTGTAATTCGCCAGCTAACAGTTAGGCCTTGTTTGAAATACCTCGTGATTTCAACCCGGGCGCGCGGGTCAAGTGTTAACACCTGTTTCTAGTGAGATTAAGTATCATAAGCAAGAGCCGTGTTGGAATGTAGGTCTTGATATGTTAGATTTTAAGAAGGGTAAGCATGAATCACCCGTACTGGCTTGTTGGGTTGGTCATGGGGCCGGATGCTTTTTCGTATTAGAAATGTGTTTTCGGGATGGAAAAATCAGTACGAGCTGGAACACGTCCACTAAAGGGTTAAGGTTAGATAATAAAAAATGGACTCACAGTGTTAGATCCTCACTTTGCCCCAATTAAAATTAATATTTCCCTCCTTGACGACGCCCCCGGTTTTTGATAAGCTTTTAAGCCTGATATACATGCTAGACCTCAAATACATTCTGAGATTGAGTACGAGGGGCCGCTCAAAGCACTCTTTCCTGCCTTGACAGAGTACAAAACTGATATCTAAACATAGTGATGGATGTCCTTTTCCTTTGCTTACACGAGAGGAGACGTTGCTAGTGTTTATCTACTTTACCGTTATGTTCGGGATAGGTGCTCGACTGACCTCCAAATTATGATTCTCCACTGTAAAATATTTACAAAAAGAACTCGTTTAGCTACAATAACTGTAAATTATTTTCAGTTTTCTTTCTGTATACTAAAAATTAAACGAAACTTCCATGAGAAAAGTTCCTTTGCAAGAAATATCCGTTTGTGGAACGCAATAGAACGGGGCTGTTACCCAGCTGAGCATGTATGTTTTCAAGTTTAATGTAAACAACTTTTTGTTGAGTCGTCCTCGTAAATAATCTAATTTCGTGACTAGTCACAAACATTGTTACCAATCATCACGTTGTTGTTTCACTGTCCCCCTGACAAACTCATTAACCCTTATCCTCGAGTAGCCTTGGGCCTTGATAACTAGTGACTCGTTATTACATAAATAAAAAGGATAATAAACTACGTTTGACTAAAGTTTGGATACAATACATCTGAAAAATATTCATTTACATAAATAAATAAAGTAAATGTCACCTAATTCAACCTGACTTTGGCCATGACACGATGGATTATGATATTTAATTTTAATAAAACTGTGAGACAACTTCTCATGTGTTTCTGTGTTTTTCTCGAATGTACGCTATTATTTTTTATACTATTACTCGATTATTTATTGACATAAAATCTATCTCAGCGTAAAATATTAAAACGAACTTTTGTGAAGAATTTATTTACGAACTGAAATCCACCAGAATGCATTTCAGTTACCTCAGAAATGAATAAACCATTTTAATATTTGGATTATAATTAAAAATAAGAGTTACTTACTCTGTGACTCATTGAAATCTGAAAGGAACAGAAACTGGCTTGTAATTTATCAGCAACATTTTAATGTATAAAAAGATATCATATAATCTTATAACAGAGAAGAAAAGAACAACACTTTAATAGAATTAGTCATAGTTTTTTTTAAACAATTTCATTTAATTAATTATTCAATAGGCAAGCAATTTTGTAATGATTAAATTTAACAATTTTTTCAAAATTTTATTTCCAAACACGTTGGGAAAAAAACACGGAACAAAAATGAAAGTAAAAAGATTTCCGGACAACGCCGGGTACGTATATTTGGTAGTATATAACTTAGATTGTACAGACTTTATTCTGAATGTGACTGTTGCTGAATGCATAGTAAGTATTTATACTTTACCACTAAGTGCTCTAATTATAGATACTTTTTAATTAGTTATGGTACACTCGTGATCAAAAATGTAAGACCACTTGAAAATCTTTTAAAAGAAACCCTTTTTGAGGGTAGATTTTAAACTCCTCCTACTTAAGGTTACCAACACTACAATCTAAAAGGTTATAGAAATAAGAAACGCTACATGCCAAATATTTTATTCAGAAATTTACATTTTTATGAAATGAGTCATTTTACACTTGATTAAAATTATAAGACCAGGGGTATAAATTGTTAGATCTATGGTAATTCTAATGTTTTTTAGTTCAGTTAGAGATTAGCAATCACTGCGTAAAGGTGTCACATGCCTAAAGCAAGCTAACTTCGCAAAATCCTCCGGTCATTAAGCAGCCAGAACGGGAGATAATATATGTATTTCTATTTTAAAAACGCTAGATGAATTTGATCCCAAATATTTAGAATTGTCGTCATTGTGATTTGGATAAGTTTTGGTTATATAGATAAATAACCGTATTTTCCATTAGTCTTGTTATCAAATATTTATTATTATTTCTATGTTACTTGCTCTTTTCTTCCAACCCTCACCGCTGTTATAATTACCATTATTATTATTATTATTATTATTATTAGTAGTAGTAGTAGTAGTAGTAGTAGTAGTAGTAGTATTTACTCACTAGGAGTTATCACGCTGGTCATCGTCAGTGATCGCCCACTGCCGACAACCTGTGGTATTCCCTGGAGTCTGAGTGACAACAAGTCTCCTCAGACTTCCAGTATGCTCCACCTCTTTTCGTTCATCACCGCTGATGACCTTGCGGTAATCGCAACAGCCACTTACCAACGATTTCCCGCTGATAAGGGCCATTATTATTATTATTATTATTATTATTATTATTATTATTATTATTATTATTATTATTATTATTATTATTATTACTATAACAGAATAAACATTGTAGCTATTATTCTTATTTTTACCGTTATTATAATTTTAGTATATTATTATTGATACTACCATTCGTACTATAGCTATTTCAGATATCATTATTTTTATAATTATTAAAGTTATTAATGTTACTATTGTTATTTTTATCTCCGTCAATTCCATCTTATTGTTATTACATTTTACTATACCTATTATGTTTGGTATTAATTTGGTAGTTACAATTATTATTATTATCTCTATTGCCATTATTGTTATTATCGTCACTCTTACTATAATTATTATTTCAACTATTAATATTATTATTATTACTTTGATTATTATTATTAGTAGTAGTAGCAGTATTATTATTATTATTATTATTATTATTATTATTATTATTATTATTATTATTATTATTATTATTGCCACCATTAATATATTTTATTATAATAATAAATATTGTTACTATTATTTTTACTATCTCACCTATTTGCCTTATTACTTTTATTGTAATACTTATCATATCTGTTTTTTTATATAGCCATTTACGTTATTTTAATGAAGTATATTATTACTATTTTCACTATCGTCACCATCACTATCCCCCTCTTATTATTACCATGTTTATTGTGTTAGCTGTAAAGGAGGTAAATCTAGGTTTTAATTTATATGTTTAATTCTATAATCTATTTTATTATGGATTACGCCTAATTAGATTGTTATGGCTTCTACATGATTTAAGTTCAATTGTTTTATTCATTTGTGATCATTTCGTTAGGGCTTGACCCCTTATTTTGATTAGTTTACTTGGATTCGATCCCTTATAGTAGATTCTAACAATTGTTGGGCGAATTACATTTTTGCGCTATTTAGTTAAGTTATGTATGTTATATTCTAAGTTGTTCAACAACTTATCCTGGATTAGCCGTTTAAAGAGCCTACCTTTAAAGCCTCTTTCGTCTCGTTAATTCAGTAATCCACTCTTATCAAGAAACATAACAATAGCTATTTTTTCGCTAAGACAGAGAAAGCATGTAAGGTTGTGTAGTGTAGGTGTTGTAGTCTTTTTTTAAATACTCCATTTCGCCACAGGTATGATATTATCACTTTTTAGGCATTTATGTGTGATGTTAAATTAGATTTTGTGGTTCGTTTATCTGGCCTTAGAATCAGTTTGTACCCCTATTCAAAATTTATTTTGATTAGGGTTGTTTCTGGGAATACATTTGCTAAGTAAACTAAATTTCCAGACATGTGCAGTATGGATACATTGTTATACACATGCAGATCTCTTAGCTGAGAAGAGTCAGCCACCGAATCTACTACACTCGAGGTAATGTGGTAAAAATAAATCGCTGATATATTCTTCACATTTTGAATGATGCTTTAAAAAAATTAAACTTTATTTAATGAATCACCTAATCCATTATTGTTTATTTTTGTTTTACATTGCTAATTTTACTCTACATTTAACCTTCAAATTTCAATTCCAGCTTCAATATTTTAAAAGTGAATTTCACTTGCCCTGTACCTTTCTAGGTTTATATAAGAATATTAATACACATGCATCCGCATTTTTCAGTCTAGTATATATATATATATATATATATATATATATATATATATATATATATATATATATACATAACAAGTATAACAAGTATAACAATCTTGATAGTTGCTTGAATGGATGACTGAGTCTATGAAACTGGCTCTAAAAATATAAAGTAAAATAAAAAATTAAAAAATAATAAAATGTGTATATGTGTGGGTATGTATGTATGTGTTTGCATATGTATATGTATATATATATATATATATATATATATATATATATATATATATGTGTATGTATGTGTATATATGTATTGATGTTTCGGACGCAAGGCGCGATGAATCCAATTCGTTGAAATTGAGACCTTAAACAATAAAAACACGAAAATATTAAATCTAGACTTCGAATCAAAGCTGATTTTAATTTAAATCAAAAAGAAACTATTTGGGGTCATATTATGTAACATATAGTTTTGCGGTGTCGTCGAGTGTTGAAATACAACACTTTCTGTAGGGACAGTTTCGTGATTTTGAAAAATGGTGTTTTGCGTTCGAACTCTTCGTATATATATATATTAATAAACATATTAATAAATAAAAGAATGCACATAACCTACTATTAAATATAGGCATACAATTAAAGTTAGAGGTGATATTGACTTTTATACGGAATTCCTACGAGTTAAATATAAAACGTAATCACAATTAACTTTAAGTATAAATGTCTTTTGAATCTTCATAATAATTTATAATGAGGTAATTAACATCATTTAATGAAAAATATTTAATAGCCCTTTCGGTATTTTGATTCATATCTAGGTAACTAAAAAAGAGCAGATCCGTTATTAGCTTCGTATCTAAATGACCTAAATAGACATATGAAGGCTAATTGATGTAACTATAGAAAGTAAAGAAATTACCCTCAAATGAATTAGAATTTTTTATAAATTAATTATAGAACTTGTTAACTATTTTAAGAAATATTACTGAATTAAAATTTATAAGTGTCTATTCAACTTTAAGGACGTATTAGCTTTGTACAGAAAAATTCAAAATTGCGTTTAGTGGGTTCCCCTCACGTGTGTGTTTGCACTTTTCTTTGTTTTTTGTTTGGTTACAGCCAAAAATGAACTACTGTATAGTGCAGGTTTTTTCAAGACACTTTAATCCAAGAACTTTTTACGCTTTGTGAATTTTTCTGATGATTTTGTAATGTTGCAGAGACAATATTGACATAAAAATGTTGTTTGGCACAAGATAAATGAAAGTGATCGTAAAAATATATCTCAAAGAAATGTTATGTTTTTTGGAAACAAAATTAATAAAATAAAAACATGGTTATTGGAATATAATATGAACCTGACTTATATATATATATATATATATATATATATATATATATATATATATGAAGGAGAATGGAAAGGAATTAGAGAAAGCAAAAGCCAAATCAAAATTCAATTCAAAAGTTCAAAGCAAGGTATATTCCGCAAAAAGGCAATTTATTCAAGTTAAATTTTCCTTAAGCCAGGCTTTTCAAAGATCAAAATCTTTTCATCAGAGGAAGTCGCTGGGATAGATAAGTTGGCAATGGCCAAGATTTAAAATTTGAAAAAATGAAATAAAAGTTGTAGGGAAAAAAACGCAGGGCAAAACTGTGCCAGGGTGCAAGCAAATGTCCGATTGCCAAAAAGTCCGGTGTCGAAGAGTCCAGCGGAGAGAATAAGATGTAGATAGGTAGGTCGTTAGAGGCACGAGAAGTAATGAGAGAGGTTTCAAAGTTAAATTCCAAGAAGCCACAACTTCAGGTACGGCGAAAATAGAAAATCCAAAAAGGGTAAAAAGTCCAATAAGAGGTACATTCGATGATGCAGGCAGGCGTCAGAGGAGATTAAGATGGAAAAATATTCGCCATTAAAGATACTTCCCGGGCAGAGATGACAAAGGAAAGTGTTTTAAAGTGGGGAAAGGGGGCAGCGAGAATATTTAAAGCCTGCCCAGTTGAGAAAGCCGGCTATAAATAAAGAAAAGCAAAGACAGTGAAAACAAGAATATAATATGCGACCAGTAGGCAAGGGAGGAAACGGGTAAGGGGTGTGTGGGAGGAGAAAGGGACGGGTACGAGGAAAGAGAGGGGGGAGGAGAAAGGGAGCGATGAGGTGAAGGAATGCGGATAAAACTAAGAGTGTGAAAGTGGGGGGGTGAAACATAAAGTTGAAATTGGAAGTTAGCGCGAATTAGGATTCAACTAGAAAAGGGGAAGAAAGGAGTGGGGGTAAGTTAACGAATGTTAGGATAAGGGGTTAAAATATCAGAATATGTATAAGAACAGAGTTCGGGGTTTAGATGTTTAATCAAATGACCTTAGATATAAACAATGAGGCAAAATATATATGAAGGGTAGGACTAGAAAAATGAGTTAAAAATTAAAAGAGTAAAGATAAAAAATAAAGATAAAAATAGTATAAAAAGTAGAAATAAGAAAATAAAAGAATAAAGAATGAAAAATAGATAATAAGATTAGTCTTAAGCTCGCAGGGAAAATTAAGGATTGACCGAAAGAATAAAAAATAAAAAAATAAAAAAATAATGAAAATAAGATACTAATAATAGAATGAGGGAAAAGTCGATAAGATTGGAGCTCAAGAATGAAAATTAGAATAAGGAAAAAGAAAAAGGAAAACAAGACCTCGAGAGGATATCCGGAATGGGAATCTCCAAGGTGGAAAAAATTATGGGTTGAAGTAAATAAGCAGTTACGGGATGCTAGTTCAAATAGATATGGGAAAATATAAACTTTGAAATTTTATTCAAAAAAGTTATATGGAAGTTAATTAAGAAAATTGTTAAATAGGTTAGTGAAGGCCGGAAGAAGTAAGAGATATACAAGGTTAAAGAAGTGACAAAGGATTAAGCCAGAGGGAGAGTGGAGATCGCAGTTAAAAGTAAATACTATGGGGGTTAAAAGATGTAGAGCGAGGGCGGGTTGAGGGTTGAGTAGTTTGAGAGAGATGTGCGAAGGGCGAGGTAAAACAAGGGGGGAATAATCGAGGCTATTAAAAGAGTGAGAAGAATTATTTAGAAGTAAAAACAGGAGGGGAAGAATAATTAGAGTGCACAGTGGAAACAGTAAGGAGTTCGATATCGAGGTGTGCAAAGGGGATATGGAGTAGATAGGGCTAATCAACAAGTAAATAAAAGGGCTAGGATATAATATGAATAGAGTGGGTTAGTTATCACGTTGAAAGAGAAAAGAATGAAGAATGGAAGTGTTGAAGGGAAGCGGACGAATGCATTAAAAGAAGTTAAACGGGGAAGAAAATGGAAATCCAAATAAAGTTATACAGTTAAGGAGGTTAAGTGGAAAGATTTAGGGGGTAATGGAAGAAAGGTGTTAAAACTAAGGGAAATGTGAAGCTAACGGAGTTTATGGGTAATTTTATTAAGTTAAGAGAAGGTTAAAGGGATGAGGGAGATATAAGTAGAGATTATAGAACAACAGGAATTAGAACTATCAGAAAGGGGATTCGAGATGTAAGGAGGGAAAATCCGAGATGAAGGGAGGGTATTTAATCAAATGGGGGAGGGGTGTCTGGGGGATTATTATGGTTGCTATACCTGAATTTACGTTTATGCCTGCAACTGGAGATAAGTTCATTCTTAGAATTAATAATGTTTTTAGATTTAGTAGCAGTAGCTATCATAAAGGTTTCCAGAGTACAAAGTTGGCAATGGGATGCTCCAGGGGTTATATGATTTGGACTTTTTAAGTATTGACCAGTGAAGTGAATAGGGAGTATTTTTAAGATTGAGGTTTCTAATTAGATTGGAATATATATATACCTTAAACTATATATATGTGTGTGTGTGTGTGTGTGTACGTATATTATTATTATAATTACATGTATCTATATATAATATTATTAAGTGATATATTATGGTATATATCAATTTTCAGTATTTACTGCAACAGTGCTCAATACAGTTATGTAGTAAGATATGTAAATATAGTTATGCCATTTCAGCTACAGAGAAGCGTTCGCGTTTAATAGCCGTAGTATAGCGAATTATCTTCGAGCACTGGTTTAGAGAAATAATTTTTAAAAAGATTCTTTTTTAATTAATAAATAACAAAATAAAATACATATATAATAACTATGACTATTTCATTGCCATCATAGCATCAGTAGCTAAATCTCGAGCGAACTGTAACATTAAATTTTATGTATATTCTAAAGTATATGCAGACAAACTTATGATTAAAACGGTATTGTTGACGTACACGTGATGGAACATGCTGTTCGCTTCGCTCAACTAATTATTGAGACGCACGTCCTATATGACCAGATCAACATTGGCACGTGCAACAATAAATCGATTAATTTCTTTTTTCAAGAACAGGAATGCTCTATTTATGAACAGATGATAGAGACATTTTAATGTTGAACACAATATGTAAATTTTCAGCGGTTGTTTTAAATATATTTCTACTAAATCGATCACCATTTATCAAGGCTAAAGCCACTCGAAGATCAGACAATGAGAAGAAATGATTGTCAGTTGAGAGATGGATAACTTAATGAGAGGTTATGATTGATGGAATGGACCAGTTTAAATATTTGTCGGACGCTTCATGCCAGAAATCTGTTGACATTAGATTTGAAGATGATCATGTTGTAATCTGCAGTGAAGCAGTCCAGTGGCAATGTGTTGTGCACAAACGGAAGCCCTTCTGAAGAAAGTCTGTACGTGGAAATTCCGCCTGACGCTATGCATACCGTGAAGAAAGGGGATTGTTTGTTTTATCGTGGCAGACGGATGAGTTCTTGCTGTGAATGTCTTACAAAGAGGAACCAGAGATTGAAACTCAGTCGAGCACTCTCCATGGAAATAACGATAGAGTAGATAGAGGCTAGCAATGTCTCGTTGTGTGAGAAAGGGTTTAGAAAAAACAGAAGAGATCATCCCCACCGGATTTGAGAGTCGATTTCGAACGCATAAACGTTGAGGAAACCAATTCTAGACGCTGTCATCTCCTACAGATTTTGAGAAGTTCAACTGCTACTACTACTACTACTATCATGTTGTGATAGCTATATGTAATAAGGAGGTTAATGGCGATATATTACTTAAAACATATTTGATCGAAAGAAATAGAGAAAGAGTTCATTTTCATTTAAATTTGCTGATATCCAAGATAAGATATAAAATTAACAAAACGAAAAGGAAAATCGAAGATTAGTGGATTATCTTCTTGTAAGACTTTAGAGAAATTTGAAAACAAATTAATAAATAATAAAACAAGACAATTAAAAATAAAATGATAAAATAAGAACTATACATAATAGCATTAAATATTTCGTTTCCCGTTGCCTATGGCTATCATGGCATCGGTAACGAAATCTCGAAGGAACCGGAACATTAAATTTTGCGCAGGCGCATTAAAGTAAAATAAAATTTTAAAAAACGTAATACGAACAATTATTGAATAGAAAGAAAACAACTAAAAATTACTACAGAAGACGTCTATTTTTTTTCTCAAATGAAATAAAAGAAATGATCCACTCACGCGTATAATTGAAAGAATTTATCTAGTTCATTATTTCCCCAACAATTGGAATAAGTGCTTTTTTTTGCTTTTTGTTGTTTTTTGGAGAACGTTATTTTATTTTATTTTTTATTATAGCTATTTTCCAGGATGCTAATTCTCCATTTTAACACCTTAATCATATGTTATTTATTTAAAAAGTTAACTCGTTTTGCTCGGGTTTAAATAGGATTGTATACATTAATTACCTCCCCTTTTCTTTCTTTCTTTATTGACTCATACTATGTATGTCTAAACTCGACGGGTAAATTGTTAATTAAAGCCACAAGGTAAAAAAATTAAATGAATTTAAAAACAAGTCATTTAATTACTTTACTAAATAACAACAGGGAAATGTTAAATCGCATTTACATGTTTCTATTTCAAGCATGTAAGAAACGATATTCCTGGTTGGTTGTTGGCTTTGAGAGATTTAAACCCTTTTTATGATATTTTACGCGGGCACTGTACATATATCTATTTATATAACGTTAGTTATATGTACATGTCTGCATATTTGTATGTACAGGATTTACTTCTGAGTTAATTAACCAATCATTGACAATTTTGAGACACAAAATGCTATGCGCCAGTGATGGCAATGTGGACTATATTTATTTCAATTTATTTTTTTACAAATGGGTGGAAGCCGTTTGTGATAATTCAGATATATCCGTTTTGTGAAAGTTTAACATAGACTTTAATTAATAAATATTCCTCAAATTTCAGTTAATTTGTAATATTGTAAATCAATTTTAAGGAGTATGATATTTGAACTACTTCCCATTTAAAATTCAAATATTTCAGATTTGCATTAATCATTAGACGCCAATTAAGCAAGATTCCCTGAATTAAAATTTCTTTTTAAGACCCTTAAGCTTAAGTCTTTAATTTTAGAAAGTTTCTAAAATAAAAATGATGTAATGGATTTTTATCAAAATTGGAATGAGGATTATAAACCAAAGATTTAGCATCATCATCTATTAATTTTTCATTTTGTAAGCGGACATAAAGGTAGAGCAATCTTCTTCTGTTCATGGAATTAATTTTACCCGTCTTGGGGCGAGTATTATTCTAATGTTTTATTAACAAATGGCTGTGTGGATAATATGGTTTGTATGCGTATCGTTTAGGCATAACCAGACTTAAAAACATAGACCATTTTTAAGGCATAGATGCGACGTTGACAAGTCAACGAGTCGAAATGAATCTGGGAGAAATGAGAATTAAAGGTGCTGCTACACTCCTTGAGGTCCCTAAATTTGAACCTCACCATTAAATGCAGTTTCCTAGAATACCAAGGATATATTATACTGAACCCATACACGGAATTCTGACAGGTACTACCACTTCGTATAGAATAGGCCTGGGAGTAATGGCAACTAAGAGGGTGACTCCACACTCTCCAAGGCCTCCAAATTAGGTCCTCACCACCCGATGTAGTTTTGCATAATATCCAGCATAAATTCTATGTAACCCAGAGATAAATCACTGACAGGTACTTCAACTCACGATCAGCATGTATCTGGGAATAATGGCGACTAAATGGTGATTCCACACTCCTCGAATCTCTCAAACTTAGATTTCATGCAACATAAAAGACATGATATTTAACTGCTAGATTAAAGCCTGACATGTACTTCCACTCACGATCAGAATTTACCGGTAAGTAATTACAACAGCCGGTTTACTCTACACTGCCAAAAGTCAGGGTCGCACCACCGTATATAATTAAATATTATGCACAAGGAACCAGAGAAACGAGATCGCTTTAATAACCCTAAATCAATGAACAGAAAGGTACGACAATAAAAGCTGCATTATATTATATCAAGCGGAGCTCGTGAAAATTCCATGGTTAATTAAAGAAAGTATGTTTTACTATTATGTTTTCATGCAATTGTTTCATTATCCGTAAAAAATAAAAACAGACAAGTTTGTATTTATTTTTCATTCGATGAAGACGGTTACATGTAAAATTAGTATTTAGTTATATAGTGCTTCGATATCAATAACCTATCGGAACGCCTTCACCAAGATTTGACAATATGTAATGTAATAACACTGCGGTAGACACTTTTTTGTTTAATTGTTTTAACTAACTTACGTTCCCAGAATACAAAACGACCCTAGTTCATCTGTATCACATCAATATTTTAGCTAGCGTGTTTGCAAACACATAAGACACCGCTTGATCTTATCTGATAGAATGTCATTAAAATATGCAACCTACGGCATAACTACTTTATTCTGAATTATCTTATACCAATCGTGTAACTGACTCCTACAATAAACAAAGTCATACTTTTTCTATTATTAAGGCCACCGTCACTGCGTTCGTTTGTCCACTTGTAAAAACGGTCGTTATAAATCCAGGCAAGGATAAAAAACGATAGATTTATTGAGTCGCACCACTAAATTATATTTTCCAACCCAGAGTTGTTATCAGAACAGAGACAGAGATGAGAGAGAAAGAATGTGTTTGTTAAGCATACAGTCTTTTAGATTACAAATCCGTTAACTTATATAAACACGTCTATTCTTGATCGATTCCTGTTAAGTCTTCTATGGATTTCTTTTCCGTAATTCATATATAAAATCATTTCCGCCTAACTGTATCGTAGACTTCTGTTCTCACAATTCTATATTCTCATTTCTGTTGACCTATTCGACCCATATTGTAGGGCATTTCCTGTCCTATCAGCTAACCTCCAACATATGTACGAGCTATTATATGGACTAGTTAACTCGCTTACTCGAGAATTTAACACAAAAAGTGAAAAAATCAATGTTTGCTTGATTGATCTTTTTGCAAATCTATTTTCTTAATACAAAGGATATTATGTTTGAGAAGTTTTGACATATAGGATTGATAATTTGTATTATTTGGATCATACAGACTACTACATAGAATTGTAAATAGGGGAACATGTTGCAGCAGATAAAAGCGTTGAATAACAATCAGTTCTAAATGACAGTGTTCTGGTGTTTGAACGTTCAACCCTCACTACTGACGATAATAACTAATAATGAAATAAAAATTACATAACGCTCATGGCTGACGAAACGAGAACAATCTACCACCGTTAATTAAATAACGGGTTCATTTCGAAATTTCATATGGGTTCTATAGATCGAAAACAGAATAGAATGTTGTAAAAAAAAAATACCCTTCGAATTGAGTGGAGGAAAAATATAAAATACGTTAGGAGTTTTCAAGTTTATTTCTGGAACTAAAGGTAATACATTTGTGCGTAAATACAGCAACAAACATAAGTTTAGTATACGCGTCTACTGCTAATACATTTTTTCTAATAGTCAAAGACAATTTACACACACACATATATATATATATACATTGATATATATATATATATATATATATATATATATATATATATATATACATTTAGACACTAATATACATATATTATAACTATCACATTCATGTAGTTACATACTTAGAAAACGGAGCTGATCATAGTGATATGGGACAAGGTGGGGATAGCAATCCTAGGTAAAGTCAGTGTTCTTAATGGTGCTTGCTTAAACAGAGCTGATAAGATAACTAAATACCAAGGTCTTAGGTACGATATGAAAAGAAACTGGAATCTGAGGAAGATCTCTATTATTCCAGTAGGAAATACCGTACTCATGAAAATGAATTTCAAAAACTATCTGGCAAATATACCCGATGAACCAAGTACAAAAGAGACCGAAATAATTGCGCTTAAAGGAACAGTTGGAATTAAAACGATCTCTCGGTTAGAGTCTCTGAAATGTCTGGCATCCTGTAGAATGCCCATCCCCAGCAAAAAAAAAATGATAACACTTTGCACACCACTGCTGATATTTCTTTTCTTAACACCACCTAAGAACACACACGTATAAATATGTATACGTAGGTACTAACACTCATCGTAATAAAAAGTTATGAAAAAAGCTCCCAAAATAGCGGAATCTTGATCCGATTTTTTACCAGTATAAAAATCAGATACTTCCTAAAATGAAGTATGGCTGTCACATCTGAGGAGTGGTTCTGCCCAAAGCACACTTTTCTGTCTTGACGGAATGCAAAATTGACTTCACAATCTTGTATGGATTGTCCTCCATGCGAATCTTCTCACAGAAGAGCCGTTGCTAGTTATTCTCTACTCTATCGTTATGTCATTGGTAGGTGTTTGATTGAGCTTCAATAACTGGTTTCCCCTATAAAAACATTAACAGCAAGACCTCGACTCTCTCGCACCACTGACAGTAAACTTTGTTTTTCTTTCTCTATGTACCTAAAAGCTAAACGAAGTTTCCATGAACAAAGTTCATTGAAAAAACTTACTGCTTCTTTGGAAACTACAACATGGTCGCCTTCAAGCCCAATGGCAACAAATACTCGTTGAGCCGTTTTCTTAAGTAATAATTTTTTTACCGTTCCGTCGATCGTTTTCAACATTATAATGAAAGTAGAAAGTGGGCCATGTGTTTATTTTCGACAGCCTCGTAACTCTCGCTTCCATTATTTTGTCGTTTATTCCTCACATCTTATGAACGATGTTTCTAAAAAAGGGGGAAGAATCGCTATTTTCTGGGTTGGAATCTATCCATCTAACACTGGTTAGTTTTTGACCTTGAAGTAGTATTTTTTTAGCTCTTTCTATCAAGTGTTTTTTTGTGTTGTCTGAAGCGTTTTCCATGAAAAATAAACACAAAAAACACTCATAGTAGCGTTTAGCATCCAACTGACAATCTCTTTAATCCTCGTTCTCCAGTGTTTTTTGACTTTAATGAATGGTGAGCTATTAGTATAAAAAGTGAATGAGATAAAGTTCAATATGCACAACTAAAGAGAACCAGCTAAAAAGATGATTTTTTTCCAAATATTTGTTAACAGTCTGAATAAGAAAACAATATATTGCTTTGTGTTCAGGACAGCAGTTCCAAAACGAACGCCTGTTAAATAAGCGTCCGAAAATAACGCTAGATATGTGTGTGTGTGGGTGTGTGTGTGTGTGTGCGTGTGTTTGTGTGTGTGTGTGTGTGTGTGTGTGTGTGTGTGTGTGTGTGTGTGTGTGTGTGTGTGTGTGTGTGGAAGTGGAGTAGTGTAATGTTACAACAACATTAATTAATAATGTACTCAGTTGTCCAACAGAATATAATGAATACTGAAAAGTTCAAATTGGTTCTGGTCGCTCGATGTAAATTAAAAATAGACGACCATTGTGATAAAGCTATAAGTAATAAACAGTTCATTTTCTGAATGTGAATAAAAACTTTTTATATATATATATATATATATATATATATATATATATATATATATATATATATATATATATATATCAACTTCATCGAAACAGCCTATGCAAATTAATTCGCGTGTGTGTACAAAACGCACACTTCGAGACTGCAACAATAATTATTAAATAATAATTAGAATAATGAAAGAAAGCCAAAGAGATATATATCAGGGCCAGCAAGTCGACGACTGTGTTCTTCTCAAAGTTATAACTGTGAGAGTGTGAGGTGAAGTATTTTTAAGCATGGCACATTTCATATTTATACTTGCTTAATTAATACAAGAACACACACATCTCTCTCTCTCTCTCTCTCTCTCTCTCTATATATATATATATATATATATATATATATATATATGCATAACTTAGATTTGAAGCGCTAAAAATCGCACATAAAATTTGACAAGGCCGTGTGTGTAAAAATAAAAATAAATAATAAAAATCAAAAACCTAAATGATAATATACGTCTCCAAAAAAAGGGGGATCAGAATGCAGTAAAATGCATATAAATAAGGAAAATGGCGATATTTAATTGAATGAATGTTCATTCGCTTAACAATGCTTAAGAAAAACAATAGCAGAGGTCTTGAAACTGTGCCCTCTTAGTAATTATAATTATTCGAAATTTTCGACCAGAAGACATGCGGGATTGAAAGTGTGTAAAACATAATACATTTAGGAAGTGACAATTGAACAATAAAAACAAACCTATGAAAACTTTCAAAATGATTAAAAAAGAGGTAAATTGCAAGGCCACGGGCGCTAGGGTGGATGTCTATATATATATATATATATATATATATATATATATATATATATATATAT
>OY744531.1:53182199-53212199 GCA_963556195.1 Sepiola atlantica
AATTTTTGTTCTGTATTTATTGGTTTTCATGATGGTGATTACTCCTCCATCTCAGCTCGTTTTCTGGTGATGAGGTTTTTGTTTTGTAGCGTTTGTATCGTATGCTGTTCGTCCTTCGTGAAAGTATAAAAAGATTTTGAGAGAATTTTCTTTGATGAATTTGTCTAGGTTATTTTGGCTGTGTTGTTCTGTGCGTCTATGTTTGGGTGGCGTCCATTGGCGGGTATTCAATGCGTAGCTTTTGGAGTCCTTGCATGTTTGATTGTTACGGAGTTGTTTACTGCTAGTTGGTTGTTATTATGAAAGTACCTTATATATATATATATATATATATATATATTTATATATATATATATATATATATATATATATATATATATATATATATATATATATATATATATACTCGAGAAGGGGTAGCTTAGAAAAGGTCGATCTCCACAATTGCGAGTACTCTGGAATGCTACAAAATTCACCATGAACGGACCTGTTGGCCATATCCGGTAGAGGCGCATCAGCCGACCGGCTATAAACTATGTATGAGGGTAATCCGTAAGAGCATGACCTCTTAGGACAGAATCAAACCAGGTCTAATTTAAATAAAAGGGTCGGACACCTTGCGAAGCAGACCTTAGAATAAGAATGTGCCAAGGATGTCTGATACTTGTGTGAAAATGTTTTTATGTTTTTCACTTTTTTTAAATAACAAATTTCTGTATATGTTTTTTTGTTGTTTCGTGTTCTACTATATCAAACAGTTAAATCGTCGGGCAACGTCTGGTGCCCCTTCTAGAATACGGTATTTGTAGTGTCTCTTTTTTCCATTCCAAGGATGAAATTGAAACAAAGGTCCATACCAAGATCAAACATAACTTCTGTTGGGTAAAACTTTAGTAAGACTCGAAAGGTTTTATTCATCATTTATATAATGTTTTGTACAATTATGTCATGGGGTCTTCGTTCGCTTCATTGTCCGGGGATCTAGCAAGCGGTAGGGGCATTACAGTTCGATCCCCACGCCATATGTTCGTTTCTTTTCTCTTTATTATGTATATTTGTGCCAGAAGGATCACTTAATTCAGCCGTAGTATGCAATAGTGTTTCTATTTACTTCACGCTGGACGACAATTTCAATATTCCAGTACTTTCACAACCCTTCCAGTCGATGTATAGATGATGCTATATCTCCTTGTTTTTGATGTTTGTGCCAAGGCGATTTTTTTTGTCTAATTTAAACATTATTATTACTAGCAAATTTATGCATATTTTTGCTAGTTGTTTTATTCAATTGCTCAACAAAATGTGGTTGTTTGTTTTTTTTACAAAATAAAGAATAACAATTACCCCGTCCTTTATTTTAATAAATAAAATACAGAATAATAAAAAAAAACAACATAGTTTTTAAACAAAATGTACTCTTTACGGCGTAAAATGTAAAACAAAAAATCTGGGAAAATATTGTTAAATACATCTGGAAATCTGAAGGAAAAAAACAATCATGAGTGTATATTTGCAAATATTAATTCATTAGAAGCTTTAGAAAACTTAATTATGTAAATTTGAAAGACGCGTGATGTTTGGAGAAGTTTTGGAATGGGTATTAATAGGAACTGATAAGTAGATATAAAAAGAGAGCGATTAAAACAAACAATATAGTTTAATACAATTAATAGAAGCAATAGTATGGTTTGTGCTTCAGATACCAAATCCTGATTAGTAACAGAAGTACAATAGTACAATTGATAGACGTAATAATATAGTTTCGGCTTCATTCAGACATGTACAGAATCACCATTAGTAATAGATAAATGTCGAGAAATCGCCCAAGAATACAACGCTTTTCTTTATTGTGTTTTCTTTTCTTTTTCTTCTTCTTCTTTATATATTTTTCATTTTCAATTATTTTATTAATATTTTCTTTTCTTCTTCGTCTTTATTGTTTTATTCTTTCGTTTTTTTCTTCGTTTTCTTTGTCACATTCTTCGTTTTCATCTTTTCTGTATCATTGTATTTCTTCTTCTTCTTTTTCTTCTTCTTTCCTCGTTTCCTTCTTTTTTCAATTTCTTTTACTTCTTTCTTGTACTTCTTTTATCTGCTTTTCTGTTATTAAATGTTTTCTTACATTAATTCATCGTCCTTCATTTTTCTTCTTTTTTCTCTTTCTCTTTTTTTTCTTTCTTTTTTCTTCTTTTTCTTTTAATCTCTTTATTATATATTCTTTTGTATTATTTTCTTTTCTCTTTCTTCGTTTTCTTTTTTCTTTGTTTTCTTTCTTTAACCGTAGTTTCTTTAATATATATTATGTTTTATTTATGCATTCTTTTTATCTGTATTCATTGTACTTATATTTATTCTCTTATTCTTTTCTTCATCTTCTTTTGTTTCTTCTTTCTTTTATATTTTTATTGTATTATTTCCTTTTTCTTTTTTTCTTCGTCGTCCTTCCTTCCACCTTCTTCGGAAAGTTTGTATTAGCATTATGACTATTAATATTAATATTATTGGTAGTAGTAGTAGTAGCAGTAGTAGTAGTAGTAGTAATTACTACGTGCATTCCGTGGGAATTTCGTGTCAGAGACGGAGCAACGGATATTTTATAGACAAGTTCCTTATATCACCGTAACAGTGGCGGTATTTTCAGTCGTGTAACTGCCGGCAACTGTATTTGTAATTCCATTCGGGATGGACAACTTGTGAGAGTGGAGGTAGAAGTGGCCAGAATGGGCGTGGCCATTGCACAACACAGCAAAGCCTTTGTCTGATAGGTTCGAAAAGGACCGGGACAGCAGCCAATTACAATCGCGTTCGTCATATTGCAATAGTTGAGTTGGCGGGCCCAGCAGCAGCGGGCATTCCAAAAGAGAAAGAAAGGAAGGAATCAATAAAAGAAAAGCAATAAAATATATATAATTAAGAGAGAAAATTGCGACGAAGGGAAGGCATGTGAGTAAAAAGAGAAAGAAAAATAGCTTATCGATAAGTGAGAGGAGTGATGGGAGAAGTTTCTCTCTTTTCTACTGTGAGAGAAATCGAATCACTACTGTTTGCTATCGACCACCCATCCTCGACCGGGGTGAGCCAAAACATGCTATGGTATTCAAAATCCCTCTGAAGACCTTCTGAGATTTATCTTCTTAACCCTTGCTAAAAATGTTTATAAAAAATTAAAAAAATAAATCATATAGAGTCGCTCTTAACGGTAATAAAATATTTATGAAAAAAACGTTACTGCGCATATGCGTTAATTTTGCACAAATAGCAATTCCTTCAAAATTCCGTTCTTTTGAAACTCGGCATTATGTTATATTTGAAAACTGGTACGATTTGGATTATTGGGACTTCTGTTTTCATCTTTGATGTAACCTCCGACCAAAATGAGAACAGTAATCCGAATAATACAAATACAAATGATCGATATTTATGTACAAAAAAATCGAAACATAATTAGAAAACTTACATTCTTCATGAAATATATCATTTGTTGAATGAATGCTGAAAATACTATTAAAATTCGAGAATTCTCTGATTTTGAGTGATTAAAAAACAGTTGTGTTTCTTTACAAAGAGTAGATTCTTAGAAGGAAATACGTATTATAGATTCGGTGGAAGAGGTATGAACCCCTGGCTTCAACACACGTGAATGTTTGACAAGTTGGACATAGCGGTAGAAGAACACAAACTGATATTTTTATGATATGTCCAGCTTATTCGCACGTTAGAAATACTTTTTCAAACTTGAGCGTGACAAACACACACATTAATGCTATTTTGATTTTAAACGTCACTGATCGACCTAAATGATATTTCTAAGAAAAGCATAATACACCAATCAAAATGTAAAAAAGGATCAAAATAAAGGATGATAGACCAACAAAAATGAAATTTCAAAGATAAGTATGACAGACCAACGAAAATGCTATTCTAAAGAAATATGGCAGACCAACGAAAATGCTATTTAAAAAAAGAAGCTTGACAGATTAACGAAAATGCTCTTTCAAAGTAAAGGATGACAACCAACGAAAATAGTATTTCAAAGAAAAGCATGACAGACTAACAGCAATGCTATTCTAAAGCAAAGCATGACAGACTAACAGCAATGCTATTCTAAAGCAAAGCATGACAGACTAACAGCAATGCTATTCTAAAGAAAAGCATGACAGACTAACAGCAATGATATTCTAAAGAAAAGCAAGACAAACTAACAGCAATGCTATTCTAAAGAAAAGCATGACAGACTAACAGCAATGCTATTCTAAAGAAAAGCATGGCAGACTAACAGCAATGCTATTCTAAAGAAAAGCATGAAAAATAAATAATAATGTTATTTCAACGAAAAGCATGACAAACAAACGGAAATGCTATTTCAAAGAACAGCAAGACAGACAAGCGAAAATGCTGTTTAAAAGTAAAAAATGAGAGAAAAACAAAAATTATATTTCAAAGTATAAAATGAGAGAACAACGAAAATGCTATTTCAAAGAAAAGCCTAACAGACCAACGAAAATGTCATTACAAATTTAAGTATGACAGACCAACACAAATCTATTACAAATTTAAATGTGACTGACAATTTCATATTGCAGTGAAACAGAACGACAAACTGACAGACATAGTCTCTTAGTTTGATGCTTGTACGCAACTCAAATAAGATCCGTCAATTCAGCTGCACATCATCGACGAAACTGAAACGAGACAGACGGACCAACAGACAAAGCTTTTTGGAGAGATGCGTGGACGTTATTTATAAACTGAGAAAGGAAGACGCAACTGGCAATTCCGAGACTGCAATCTGTCATCTTTTGGGATTAGTCATCTCAGCTGACCGCCGAGTTATGCTGCACCTAAACTTGTCGTCTTAGTTGACCTTTCCAGTTGACATGTACTAAAATTCAGAAAGAGAACTCGACGTTGCACGGGCGTTGAGTTAGGCAGAATGAAATATCGCAGTATGTAAATCTCAACTAAATATATCGAGTCTTAGAATTTCTTAGATGAGGTTTGACAATTTGTATGATTTGAATTATTCAGTAAACTGTTCTGATCTTCGATGTTATTCTCACAACTTTTCGACCGATGTAACCTTCGACCTTCTTCAGGTACGTCTTGTCAAACGCGAGAATCCTTATGTTCAGTACATGGATCCGTGGCGCAACGAATAAAGTACTAAGTCATAATTAGTTCTAAGTGACAGTTTTCTGGAAGTTGATGGTTCAATCCTCAGTACGGGCGGTACTAAGAATATAATTAAGAATTATTTAGGCCTTTTACTCGGACATGGCTGGATGAACAAGACCAATCTACCCACGTGGATTAAATGAAAGATTCCGTTAGAAATTCCGTACAGATTCCCGAGTTCGACAAGACGTACCCGAAGAAGGTCGGAAGTTGCATCGACCGAAACGTTGTGAAAATGGCATCCAAGAGGAGAATGGTAGTCCGAATAATCCAAATAATACCAAAATAGCGTGATCCAGTTAGGTACATGTTATTTCTCTAATGGATGCGATCGCGGACTATGAAATCAGTTATTGCGTTTCGGAAGTACCATCGGATCCATTGTGTTTAATTACGTACATATACCATTGGGAAGGGTGTGCGTCCATAATTTCAAATTCCATGGTGCTATACCAACTCATCTTCAATTATCCATTAATATGGATTGAAAAATATAAATTCACTATTTCTCGTCGGCTATGTTTAAAATAATTTTTTCTGTCAAATTCATCACATTGTTTTTTCACTTTTATTCGCCCCAAAGAAGGCAATATTACCATTTCAACACAAGGACTACTATGGTAGGGGCCAGATTTATAAGCGAGTTATCTGGCTGAGGAAGTTGATTATGAAGATGTTTGTTCACATTACATTTAAATGTTTGCATGTTGGTATTCACGGTTAGCAATGAATCCTTTACAATAGGTATTACGTTTCAATATTAAATCAGACATAAAGGGTTGATATGCCGTAACTGAGATGAAACAAATCGAAATCTTTAGAGGGTGCTCTATAATGTATTCATTACATCTAAATAGGTTTGACATTTGAAACGTAGCAATTTGAGGTTCAAAACTTGTCAGTCATTGCTCGTAGATTGCGTGATATAGAGACGGAGAATGCAAGCCAGTGCCACTTTCTTTGTCCTGTTATGACCACCTTTAAGAGACGTTCGTAAAAGCCTACTATTAAACTGACAGGACCCTCGGTGGATAGACTGACACACTTTATGACAGAAAGATAAGTTGTAGGAAAACGCACGAACGATCATCGGTAGCAGATATACATAATCAGAAATAATATTTTAGGCTTTTGTTTGCCTCGAAAGAATTCTGCTTTCGGGTAGTCCTGTTATTAGATGGATGTCTGGTGAAAGTAAAGAAAATGTTGCACACGGAAGATATACATATATATATATATATATATATATATATATATATATATAGAGAGAGAGAGAGAGAGAGAGAGAGAGAGAAAGAGAAAGAGAGAAAGAGAACAAAGGGGAAAGTCGCAAAAGGCAGACAGAGGCAGAGACAGAGAATTAAACAGAGGCAATGAGATACACATAGATAGAGATACTGATGTCATATCTGGGGAGGTGTTGCTCGAGGAACTTTTTTCTGGCTTGTACAAAAATCGGTTCTGTAATCTAGTGGGGTAACCCCTTCTCGTTCGTACAGTCTCTTTTGCAAAGACGAGATGTTGCTAGCTTCTCACTACTGTAACGTTATGTTCATGATAGGTGCTCGACTTAGCTTTAATACCTAGTCCCCCACCCGTAAGGCATTTGTAAAAATAACTCATCTTGTTATCATACCAGGAAATAACTTTCCTTTCTCCATCTCTTTACCAAAAAGCATGATCAAAGTTTATTTCCTAGAACATTCCATCTGTGGAACAAAATGAAAACGAGTCTGTTTTCCAACCGAATATAGCATGGTCGTCTTCAAGTCTAATCTGAATCAAAAACTTGTTGAACTATCCTCTTGCATAATCCATTTTTCTTAAGTAATCTTCTGCCAATCCGACCTATTGTTTCCGCTCCTCGCATTGAGACAATACTCGTCCGACTGACAATCTCTTTAATCCTTATCGTCGAGTGGTACCCGAACCTTGATAAGTGGGGGCCCATTAGTAAAGAAATAAATTGAGAGATAGACAGACACAGAGGCAATTTGGTCTTTTTTTATATATAAAACAGTAATCACCAACTCAGACCCAAAGGCCACTTGAGAATAAGGGTTAATAAGATTGTCAATTAGATTGACGATAACTCGACAAGTATTTGTTGACATTGGACTTGAAGACGACTACGCTGTAGTTAACAGAAAATTAGTTTCGTTATATTGTGTTTCACAAATAGGAAATTATTGGAAAAGAACTGTTCATGGGAGTTCCGTTTGATTTTAGGTACACAAAAGTTCTTTACAATGGGTGTTGCTAGACGGGTTCTAGATTTTAATGTTTAACAGAGGGGAACCAGTGATTGCAGCGCAGTCGAGCATCTACCATAGAAATAGTAGAGTAGATAAAGACTAGCAACGTCTCTTCTGTGAAAAAAGGGCTGTATGGAAGAGAAAATATCACCCCTAATCTGATTGCAAAGTCGGTTTGTACTTTGTCAAGGCAAGGAAGAGTTCTCCGAGCGGCACCAACCCAGATGTCGCAGCAGTACATTATCTTACGACATATTTCACTCAAAATGTATGATGTGTTAGACTCAGGTTGATATACTCCCAGGCATTTTCTTTTTCCTTCTAGAGAAAAAGGAGTTTATGGTTTGTCGTCTGAAACTCTTTTATTCGTCCGAGAGTGCTGGCTGAACAATAGAAGTATTTATCTTCCCATGCAGAGTGTAAGTTTTGGGGGAAGCTAAATGTTATCGACATTTGTGGATAATTTTGCTCTCTTGGTTAAGCATATGAATAGGGACACTGAGATATAAAGAAAATATTGTCCCCCAAGAGTTGCAAAGAATTAGTGTCTGCTGTTGCAATTGCATTATTTGTTCGGCTCACACGAACACATATAAAGAAAGAATTACCCATAATAATACGTGACGAAGCCATTATAGACCGGAGAGTGTCGGTGTTTTTTCTGCAACAATCGAAAGGAAAAAAAGAAAACAATGTCTGTAATCGCTGACGATGACATGTTATGTCGAAATATATGATTATTATATATTAAATAAATGTTTCATTTATTGTAAATAATTTGCATCTCTTAAACTGGTATTAAATGTTTCCATATATATTATTTCTCACTAGGAGTTGCTTCATATGTAACGCCATTGATTTATTATTATATATATATATATATATATATATATATATATAAATGATAATTTATTTCATTTTGACTACAAAATTGATTTTGTTTCACGAGAGCAGTTTGAGGGACTCCCGATCATCAGGCCTCGAAATAAAATTATGTCTGTTAAGATAGGATCATAATCACACAAGGTTTTTTTAGGGTTATAGAAGTCTAAAATAAAATTACAGATGAATAAAACAAAAATACAAGTAAAAAGAAAAAAAGAGACAAAGAAGAAGGAAATATTAACATATAAAATATAAGAATTGAAGGCAGAGATAAGAGCTTCACGAGATAGAGGAAGGAAACAGAAAGAAAGTTTACGCCCGTATGGCTGGGTGTAAGAGGGTCGAAATATGAAAGCACATATTTCCGGGCTGACACGCGTTAACGCATGTCAAAAGAAACTCTGTCTGGGTCAAGCCTACCCGGAGGAGGCAAGTAACAGATCATCTAATTTGCTAATTTGCCTATGAAAGGGGAAGAGTGAACCTGTATGGAGAGCAGGTAGATGAGAAAGGGGGGGGATATAAATACTGAAGCTGCAAATAATAATAAAATTAAAATTTTTAATTAAGATTAAAAGTGTTTATACACCAATAAAAATAAAATTATGAATACAACAAATATTTAATCATAATTATTATACTAATGATATAAAAATATATTTCCCCAGCCCCTCAAAATCCATGCTACACCTCACCACAACAAAAACCTCAGCACCACCTCCCCTCTTTCCCACCCTAAGACAAAGTCACTAACACTTCCACCCCTCCTCTTTTTCATTCACAGCCATCTACATTCATTTCACTCCCTGCCACCGACTTCTCTCAGCCCGGACCTTGGTCTTGCGCTCCCAGTAGTGGCTACTACTTCTTCTCATTAACCCATCATGTCAACCCAATATTTATATGTATTTGCATGACATTTTTCTTAAAATTATCATCCCGAGGAAGTCTTACAAATTAAGATGAAACGTTGATGAATACATAAGAAACATCTTTTGGTTTTTCCTTTTTCACTTCCCATTACATCGGATTACCCTTATCCTTCCTTCCTCATATCAAGAATTTTGTGATTAATGATATACATTTTGAAAGAAATAATCAGAATAGATCTTGAAATTGTCAAAATGTATCTGTTTTGAACATTAACCTGCAAATGAATAGCATTAAAAAAGAATGTCCTTTTAGTCTGGAAGTAAAAAAGAAAAAATGTCCATTAATGAAGCCTTTTCGAAAATATCTTGATATTTTGTTTATCAAGAAAATGTCTGTTTTTGAATTGGAAGAAAAAATTGATTGTATTAGTGTTTTTTTATCAAATCCGTAACATTTTAGCAATCATTTTATGCATATATATATATATATATATATATATATATATATATATATATATATATGTGTGTGTGTGTGTGTGTGTTAGTGTGTGTATATTTATATATATATATATATATATATAAATATATATATAAGGGTATGGTAATTACTTTTTGCACTGCTGCTAAATAAGTGTGTAGGTATTTAATACGAATACACACTAACACACACACACACATACATATATATATATATATATATATATATATATATATATATATATATATATATATCCCCATATATAGGGGGATAGATAGATAGATAGATAGATAGATAGATAGATAGATAGATAGATAGATAGATTGGGAGAAAAAGAGAGAGATAGATAGATAAGTGAAGTCAAATGTTCTAACTTTAGACCTATCTTGACCGGATAAAAATTGGGTTTATTTTACTTACTGAAAAGAGCCATAACATTTTTAAAAGTTCTGAGCAAAGTGGAAAGAATAGACAGATAACACTTTTTATGCTTGCATAGATTTGCTGTGCGGGGACTACTTCTCATATGCTAGTTTACACACAAAGACACACACATCCACACACACATATATATATATATATATATGTGTGTGTGTGTGTGTGTGTGTGTGTGTGTGTGTGTGTGTGTGTGTGAAACCTTAGTATTTAAATTTCCCTTTTACGGATTAACACTTAAAGTGTAATAATACAAAGCCTCCAAATTAAGCAAAATTACGAGTTCCGTCCCTTGGATTGTCAGAGACTCTCAGCGGTTTACTATATGTTCACTAAAAAAAGACTTTATATTTCATTCTTACGATTGTCTTATCAACACACGCGTCGGATTAGAGTCACAGTTGACTCGAGTAAAGAGTACGAATCGTGATCTAGTCCCACTGATGATTCTTGAAATGATGATAAATATATATATATATATATATATATATATATATATATATATATATATATATATATATATATATATATATATATATATGTGTGTGTGTGTTATAATGGAATTATTCCAGGAGGAAATCAGGGTATGAGAGCTCAATGTGGTAAACAGAGCAAGAATAACATAAAATATAATAACACGAAATTACATAATTGTCGATGCAATAATTTATTTCAACCTTGTGGTTTTATTAACTATCAATCCAGACAATTACAGTCTCAAAAATGCAATTGTCTGGATTGATGCTTGATAAAACCATAAGGGTGAAAGAAATTATTGCATCGACATTTATGTAATTTTGTGTTATTATATTTTATGTTATATATGTATTTATATATATATATATATATATATATATATATATATATATATATATGTAGATATTAAAATATTCATAAAAAATAATTATATAACAGTTCTCTATCAACACTGATGATTCTTAAAAGGTGAAACATGTATGACTGTTTATATTAAAAATATTCATAAACAAAGTTATTTATATAAATATATATATATTTATATAAATATATTATTATTAGCGTTGTTAGCGTTAAAAGTAGGGTCATAACAAATTAATGTACATGAGTGTTTTTACGTGGTAAAATCTTTAAAAGTTATACAATATTCTAAACTTTTATTTTACCATTAAAATTATGTATGCAGTTCTATTTCTACATATTTGGTCCAATGAAAATTATTTTTTTTAAATCTTCAAACGTTCAGTTTGTTTTATTTTGTTAAATTCCGTATTCGTCACTAGGACATTGTTTAGTTTAGTAGCAAGACATCCTAATTCCTTATATATAACAGTTTTCTTCGAATATCCGGCTAGCTTAACGGGCCGAGGACAAACTAAAGGCGTTTCTACTAATAATGTCGATAGAGAGCCACTCGTAATGCCAAGACAATTCGCGATTTTCTCCGGTGTTGCTCGTAATTAATAGACGATGGCTACCGAGGAAATCGCGCGTTGTAGAGCCTATCACTCCACTCATCTTTACAGCGATCGGTTGAAATACACATCTGTCGAGAAGGTCGGCATATGTTGACCGCTTGCGGCTCTCTGTCGACGTTGCTGCATGTCCGGTGTTTGTTGCGGATGCTATCAGTGACAATGACGTAAAAGTGTCGACACAAGTCGAATCCAATATCATTGACATACCGTTTGTAAGGCGAAACACCGGCAGGCCATCCCCTCTCTTAAGGCCAACCAGTTTGAGGATCGATGGGAAGCTAGCTATGGCTAGTGATCGTCGGACGACATCATTGAGAATCGGCCGGCGCTCCTTCTACACGAAAGGGTATGGAGTTTATATATGTCGACCGACTGGCCACAACGACACCCGTGACTGCTGTCAACTCTAAAACCTGTGCGCATAGCTACAGTGAATCTCAGACATTCTCGTCATTAAACAGGTTACCACCAGCCGATGATGGCAAGGCTGTCGGCAACGCACCGCTGTGTGGCGAACTTGCAGCTTGAAGGCAAGCCAGACGGTGTTATTCGCAAGATGTTTTTTAGGGATTCGACTCTGGTCTTCATCCTGATCGTGTCATAGCTCTTCTGTCTTCCTGTTTGGTTCGGAACGATGAAACCAGCTCCCCTCCAGTCGGTGGAAAAGTCATGGATCAGTTGGTCTAAAGGAGATCCGGATGCTTCATGTAAAATACTCTCAACCAGATCCTGACTTGCGCAGATGGAGGAAGCGTAAGCCGGCAATGCAACGTCCGTTGTTAATCTAAGACCAAGTTCACCAGAGGAGATAGGATAAGTGGCCTGGCGCCTGCTTACATCATCAAAATTGATGTAGCAGATGACCGTTGCTGAGTCCCGAATTACGCAATCCAGCCTTATCAGGTCGACCGGAAACTGGTAACATGGCGCACTACGTAACGAAAATAAAACATTTGGAATACAGAAGCAGTTGCACAAAAGGAAAAGTGTTGAATGCTTATCAATGAGTAGAAGCTGGAATGACATATTGGACAAGTTGGCAATTTCTTTATCGCTAATTTTAAGATTAGAGGAGCCGAGGATTATGAGTTCGTCTCGATTGGTGATGTTAACTTTATCTACGACTTATTTGCAAGACGGCCACCGAGAATGATTCTGTCGAACAGTCGATATTGACGACTTTAGACTTGGCAGTGATTACCTCAAGTCCGATTGCAGCAAGAGCTGGGATGATTCTGGAGAGGTTCTCAACAATGTTTGCTTAACTGCCTCCAAATGTGGCAGCATCGATATACTAGATGTTCAAAGATGTAGTCACTATTCTAAATCGTCTTATAAGCTATTGTATGCATTTTTTTTTCATTTTGAACTTTTGGAACTGATATAAATAATATGGCCGAATTAAGAACAATCGGGGAAATACTCTACGGATTGCCACCTGAAACCAGAAGGATAGCTTGGCGGTTTGAGAACCTCACGAAGAGGATTTACAAACGAGAAAGTCCCGATACGTTCAACAACGCTTGCTTGCATGCATATATATATATATATATATATATATTACTTTTTATACATATATATTTTTACTTTTTATTTTCTTTAAAATTCGGCACGAACCTTCCTGGGGAACTGATATTTTACAATGGCAATGTTTTTCCCCATTAAAATGGCGTGACAATTAAGAAATTATTATTTTAGTTACTCCGAAATTATTAAAGTAAAACCAAGCGGACACTTTGAAAAAGTAATTGTTTTTTCACAATAATTGAAATAACATGTTTTAATAACTTATAAAAAAGTTATGAAATTTATATTAATTAGTATCATTTTCATTCGTTTATAAGTTCTAGTCGTTCTTCGGCTTCTTTTAAATCATAATCTTAAGGAATGTACGTAAAAGTAGGATTTTATTTTGTTAAAACTGATTTAATAAGTGATTTAACTTGCTTTTCTATTTGCTGTTAAAGTTAGCCGACATCTTTTTAAATCCAGGTACTCTTACATAATATCCAATGATATGATGTCACTACCGCGTATACGCGAATGAAGACCGGTAATATATTATTGCAGATGACTAAAAATGATGCGAGTCAAACTGAAAATAAATCGAGAATCGAGCTCTTATAACTGCTGCCGGCAACCGTGTGCTGGCAGACATTTTCTTTTTTTTATTATATTCGCCAAAGACTTCAAGCCTGGTTTGAATATTATCAAGGATAATTGGTATTGAACTGAAAAAAGGGAAATCTCATATTGAAAAAATATTTTAAAAGTTGAAGTGGATTTGAATTTCGTTCAGTATCATTCTTCAAAAACAAAAAAAAATAGAGAAAAAATTGGAAAGAAAGAAATGGAAAGATTGTGTGGATTTTGTTGGCTTTATTTCGTCTATGCATGCAATTACTTTGGCTTTTCAAAAGCCTTGTTTTAAATTCATAAAAAATAATACTGAAGTAATGTTACAAAATAAGTGGATAAAAATATATTTTTAAACCACTTCAAATTTAATCACGTGCCTGATTTACTGATACGGTTTGAATGCAAATGCAGCGTTTGACTCGACTGGCAAAGTCCCTTATACACACCCATGCATAACAATAATATATATTGTTGTTATAATTGTTGTTATAAGATAAGTATATATATTTAGTAATAAGTGTTCGTGTGATTGCCTTGTAATTATATATATATATATATATATATATATATATATATATATATATATATATACTGTAAATATATATATATATATATATATACTGTAAATATTTATTTAATATTAAAGTGTATTTCACCTACAGACACCATCGTATTGGGCTCTCTTACCCGCATAAGTTTAGGAGTGGCGGTTGAAGGTGGTCGCATGGGCTCTAACGCCGTTCGTAGATTCAGGCTAGTATCAGGAGACGAACAGTCAGGACCACACGACCGTGAAAAATCGACACAGACAGTAATTGAAATTAAGATACACTTACCGTGCGGCGAGAGGAAGTGGCATTGCTGTCTACAGTGTTCAGCACTCCAGGGGAACTAGCATATCGCAGATGAAGACACACTTTTCATTTTCAAAAAGGGCTCTACTTTTAAGACTATTACATCTTTAAAAGGGTTTTTAACTATAAATACTTATCTAATATTAAAGTGTGTTTCACCTACACACACAGTTATATATATATATATGTATATGCGTGTGTGTGTGTGACAACTATGACTCGCCATCTAACAGCGCCTAACATGCCATCTCACTTCTCAACATTGAACAGCACACACAAATTGCAAATCAGACTGCCATGATATATTAACACCAAAAACTTCCATCCTCGCTGTTACAAACTGCAATTTTGCCCTCTGTTGGGGTTCAATCCCACTAAACTTATATATATATATATATATATATGAGTCAAAAATAATTGTATGGAAGTGATAGGTGAAGCAAAGGGAAGGTATACAGAGATAACCAAAAACGCATTCAGTCACAGAAACTAGGTACTCGTGATTTCTGGAAAATCTACAATAGTGTGGTGAACAATGGACAATCAACAATTCCCCCGCTATCAAACCACAATGGTTTCGTTTGTACGGCAACTGATAAGGGTGAACTACTTGCCCAGCGTTTCGCCTTAATCTCCACTTTGGAACCCCCCCTTAAATTCTCATTGCGGATCGAAGCCACATTTGCAAACATGGCCATCACCCTATCTCATATCAAGAACATCATAAAATGTTGACACCTCTAAAGCTTGTGGGCATGATCTTATACCTGTAATAGTAATAAAGAAATTCTCTGCTGAACTGACCCTTTTCCCCTCCAAGCTTTACAACAAATGTCTTACTGAATCTTATTTCCCTGATAGCTGGAAAATTGCCTCTGTGGTACCATTCTCTAAGAATTCTATGGATAGACCTGATCCTCAGAACTACCGCACAATCCGTATACTCTCGATCTTAGCAAAAATCTTTGAGTCCTTAATCAATCTATCGATAGTCCGGCACCTAGTTAATGCTAGACTTATTTCTGACCGGCAGTATGGATTTAGACAAGCACGATCTGCTACGGATATCTTAACGGTCATCTATGAACGCATATATCATACACTGGACAAGGCATATGAAGCTAGGGCAGTAACGCTTGATATATCCAAAATCTTTGATATGGTATTACTGGACAAATATTAAATATAATTAAATCGTTCCTAATCAAAAGAAAGATCCGGGTTGTCCTCAATGGCAGTTCATCCAAGCAATATGACATAAATGCTGGTGTACCCCAAAGATCCATCATTGGCCCGTTATTGTTCCTGATTCTCATAAACGACCTCCCTGATGACATCGAGTCTGAGATAGGTATATTTGCTGACGACACAACACTCTATTCTTGTCATGTGGAAAAAACGGACACATACATATCCGAGGCAATGGCTGAATCCTTAGAAAATGACCTCCATGCTGTAGTGGATTGGGGTCCTAAATGGTTAGTAACTTTTAATGCCAATAGCTACAAAAACCTCTTAAACCACCGATTGCCATGGCAAATAACACCCTACCTGAGAATTCAACGTTCAAACTATGTGGCTTAACATTCACAGGTAACATGAATAAGAACAAATACATTGAAGACATTGCCAAGGCTGGGCTTCCTCTACCATGCTAGAAAACTTCTCACACCTGACAGTATCCTATATTTCTACAAAGCAACCATCCGATCATGCATGGAGTATTATTGTCACATCTGGGCTGGTGCACCATCCACTAGTCTCTCCCTCTTAGACAAGACCTAAAAAACAGTCGCCAACTTAATTGGTCCCTCATTAGCCACAAAGCTCCAGCCCCTGTCCCATCGTCGCAATGTTGCATCCTTGTGCTTGTTTTACAAATACTTCAATGGAGTGTGCTCCGATGAACAAGCTGTCATAATGCCCCCTCAACCAACTCGACAATCTGCCAAATCCCATCCATTCACTGTGAAGGTCCCCAGATGCCGGAGAACCTTCTACTTCAGTAGCTTCTTACCTCGTGCTGCTGGCCTCTGGAAATAGACATGTCGCTGCACAGCTCCTAACTTAGCATAACACCCAAAACCTAAACCCTAACTCTCAGTAGCCTTTTACGAACACAGTGGTGGCCTGCCTTGTTTGAGGTGAAACATTTTTTTTTTAAAAGCGTTCGTTGCTTGACTCGCTATTAACTTCCTTCTCCCCACAGGAAGATGTGGCACAAGGCTTGGAGGTGGGGAGATCAAGGAAACGCCCCAGAATTGGATCACTTTGGCCTCTTAAAATTAACTTAGAAAACCCCGTCGGCATTCCCCTGTCGGGACGCCCAAGGCAGTTAGCAATAAACAAACTCCTCTCCAAAGAGAGTAGGTAAGACCTGAGAGGACTAATACCTCAGCCTGACATAAAAAGACACCGAGCTGGCCTAGTCTCAGTTGGGTTGATTTTTTTAGAACAGATCCTCGATTGGTATACAACAGGCATCAAGTAGCGTTCGCTGTCTTACTTCCTTAATGGAGTACAGTTAAAGTATAATATACTTATCGGAAGAGTCCATTGTGTATATACATAGGCATAATACAACATATATAGTGTACCAAAAGAACCTTATTCCGAATGTGTCGATAGTCCATTCCTTATTTTGACCACACTATATCTTTCGCTGAGGATACCACCAGCAAATATCATTTAACATTTTATAGCATTCACTTTGCGTAGGTGTATTTGCTATTGTATTATAATAGCATTAGATTTTGTTGAGATGCGTGTTCGCCATATATGGACCTTTTTATGTATTTTCGAAGAATTTTTTTCAGCTTCAAGATGTCTGCAAAATAAAGAAAAGAAATAGCAGAAACAAAAACAAAATGAATATTACCATGACAACAGGACAGAAAAAATGCAGCTCCCCCAGAACAAAGAAGACTAATTTGTTCGGAAAACAATTCCTTAATCCAGTTTGTGAAAAGATTTATCTTTGGAATTATCAGAAGATGAAATTCTGTAGTTTTCTTCCTTTTTGTCTTCTTCCATTGTCAATGTGTATCTATTATGTCGCGCGCACAAAAAAGTACTAGAAGTTTATTTCGCCTCGTTCTCGAGAAGACGCTTAGAAAGGACACACTGTTATTGGTCTGTAGAATGGTGAGATTGTGTATAAATTTACGATGGCTATTTTCTCTTCCGTTAAAATATAACTACAAAAGTTAACAAGAAAATAAAAGGTTAATCGTGCCTAGCTACACATAGGTCATATCTCCTAAATAGAGAAGGTCCCCCTCTCTTTGTTAGCTGCCGCGATCTATTTAGAGTGAAACATATATTAGTGATGTATGACATAATAACGTTGACACACGGGTGCTTGTTAGATCGCCGAAATTAAGCAACGTTGATCCTGGTCAGTACTAGATGGATGGCTATTTGAGAATAGGTGGTGCTGTATGTTATCTTCTATTACAATGATATACATGCGACTGTGGACATCATGTGAATTGTATATTCGCTGGAAAACTTCCTCCTTCGGAAGTTTTCGGCTAAACCCGCCCAGAGCGAATACCACACCATGTATTACGGGATGAAGAATATATATATATATATATATATATATATATATATATATATATATATATATATATAATATTAGTATTTCATGTATCAACATAACATTTTATTAGGAGATATACTTTTTATGTATCAATTTTCAGTATTTACTTCAACAGTGCTCGATACGTAAGTAGAGCTAGGTAGTAAGCTATGAAAATATATTTATGGCAATTAAGCTACACAGAGGCTCCCGCGTTTCATCCCCGGGGATGAAACGCGAGAGCCTCTGTGTAGCATTATTGCCATAAATATATTTTCATTGCTTACTATATATATATATATATATATATATATATATATATATATATATATATATATATATATATTGGTTAAATATATCGATTTCACTGAAATCAATTCTAGACATCCTGTGTGGGTGACCTTAAGAACCTTTTTGAACAGGTCAATCCGAATGATATTTTGGATTCTTGGATATAAAGTTGCGCAAGAACTTACTGCATAAAAAATAGTGTACTTACTTCACGAGATGTACTTAGACGATTGTATTTGTCTGGATGAATATCCCTCTGATACATTTAAACATTATTTCCCCTTGCTTTAAATAATTTTACTTTGGTATAAATAATTCCTACGTACATTTATTAATATAAATTATATTGCTTGGTTGCAGAAGGCAAACTATAATAATTTACGTTATCCTTCCTTTTACCAGCAGTAGATCATGTCGTGTAGCAATCAGTCTCGATTTGGTTTCAGGAAACCGTTAGGATTAACAGTGGCAACACGTAAAACTTTGCTACTAGCCAACTAAGACCAACCCTACTACCAGCGGTGTGCACATTAGCTGGCATGACAACTCCCCATATCCGACTTCAAAACCGAAAGCTGGAAACCGATAGAAGACCCCCTTAGTCGGCCATGAGCAACAAAAAGGCAGATCTAAATCAAGAAGCAGTTCCATGGCTAAAGATAGCCTTGACCGTGCACAGTCACATAACTACCGCATTGACAGATGGAATGATTGGAATAACTACTTGAGCAAAGCTGTCCAAGTAACCAAATGACATCTCCTCCATAGAAACGGACGTCATGAAGAAAGACTGGGTAAACCATAACTGAGCAAAATCATAAAATTATATGTGCTCCACACTCGTGAGTGTAACTCTCAAGTTAATAACGATTTCCGCTTTGTGTAAAGCATTTCTTCTCCGTACTTAGAATAGTGTCCTCTCTGTAATCGGTAATGCAAACAAAATATATACGGCTTATAAGTTCCCATATTGTTTGGGGCAAGCGTAACACCGTAGAAGTAAGGTTTCCGACTACTGATTACAGTTTTAAGTCATCTGGCGATCGGGTTTAAAATCTCACCGTGATATGGACAAACAGCTGTCTACGGGTGACTATCTATTTATCTTTCTCTCTCTCTCTCTCTCTCTCTATATATATATATATATATATATATATATATATAAATATATATATATATATATATATATGTTTCATTTTACTTTGCTCGAAGTTCTACTTGATCTTCATATGAGATACATAGATATCCGTGTGCTCAATTAAAGTTATCCTCTACCTCTCAAACATCGAGCCAGTTAAAAACTTAGTAGCAGTAATATTCCTCTTCCCAATTGCCCAGTTAACTATGTGATCGTATATTTTTTATCGTGGTCTCTTGGGCTTGCTAGATTCCAGGACAAGAATTCGTCTAGTCTAGTGAAGCATCCAACTTAGTTATGTTATTGAGGCAACATCACATGGAAAAGGTGTACTGTTTTTTGTATAAGCTAGAGTAGGGTAGGCATGCATGGGGGGATTTATTTGAGCTTCGAATACTATGTTATTTTGAATATGTGGTCAAGGTTTACTTGTAAGGAGGAAGTATCATCAAGTCAGGTTGTCTTGACAAACCCCTGTACAGAGAGACCATTAGACACCTGATGACAATGTCTAGTAGGCATTCAAGTTCTCTCATATATATATATATATATATATATATATATATATATATATATATATATATATATATATATATATATATAGTATGTGAAGGTCTGTTGAAACTGTGTTGATTAACCCACATAATCTTCTTGAGTGAGATTTATCGCGATTTATGAGAATGTTCATCTCTTAACTCAAGATAAAAGCCTTTAATAGTGAAAGCTTGAAAGGCGGCCATTGAATGAGGAGATGGACGATGCAGTTATCACAGACACATTTCCCGCCAAAAGAAACTTACTTCGCACAAAAAGAAGTAGCGCAAAAACATACTAAATTTACGGAGAGATAGATAAGTTATGAATGCAGAAGAAAGCAGTTCCATTAAAACCTTTTGTTTTATTACTTACAAGAGACAGTTTCATTTATTTTGATATATATATATGCATATATATATATATATATATATATATATATATATATATATATTTAGGATTAAATGTGAAAATTATACGTTTGAATTTTGAATTGAGAGGAGTTGCCCATATTATGCCGTCCTCTACAAAAACTAAAATTTGAAGAGTATTTATTGATTGGTGTATTCATACATATCTCTCTTTCTTTCTTTGTCTGTCTTTGTCTCGCTCAATATATGAATATTTTTACTAGCAGGAGGACCCGATGTTGCTCGGGATTCAATGAGGATCTCTACTATGTACTTTTTTTATTAAAAATGACACAATATTACTTTCATTGTTTTTACTGGCCTCTGACTCCCGTTTCGACCCCTAATCTAGTCGAAAGAAGTTAAAATATTGGAAAACTATCTGCATTAGCGGCTTATACATATAGTTTACATTTCATTTCAAAACGGATATTCGTATTTTAAATTTTAAAGGAGTTCATTCTCATGGGTCACTTAGAAGAAGGATAATACAGATAATCAGCACATAGATGGTACCGTAGAAATTCAGAGCAACTTATCTTGTCTTTCACGGAGAATTTGATACATATGATATACATTTAATCAAAATAGGATATATTTAAGTTTTAAAGGTGTTTGCCCCCCCCCCCTAGCTCTCCTAAGTAAGGAGGAAACTTAGAGATTCGGGAGGACTTCCATTGTCATCATCAGAAAATGTTATACATTCGATAGGATATATTTTGAGTTTGAAGGAGGTACGACGTCATAGCTCAGGGATACATATCCTATCTCATAGAGCTATATCAATAATAATAATAAATTATACATAGTTGTAACATTTTATTACAGTTTCACGGATCTTCACAAGTGTAAGTCTCTGGCATCACTCGAAAATATCCATTGATGCGAGTTTGAAACATTTCTGATTATCGGTGATACAGTAACACATCAATAAAATGTTAAAGCCAAATACATTTTGTTATTATTTATTAGTGATATATATATATATATATATATATATATATATATATATATGTATATTTATGTATATATATATATATATATATATATATATATATATATATATATATATATATGTATATTTATGTATATATATATATATATATATATATATATATATATATATATATATATATATATAACAGTAAAATACATTTTCGACATAAACCAAGGGTGGTCTTCAGTGATGCACTGCTTTTACTGCGATTTTCGAGTGACACATCATATTGGCTCAGACAGCAACTTCGACCTGACTCTAGACGCACACCGACATTGCAAAATTATTTTTTTTTTCATAAAAATCTTTGACTTTTCTTTTAAGACATACCAGTAGACATAAGCCAATGATAACTCTTTCCCTTCCTCTGTTTCTTTATGATGTTTTTCCTTTCTCTTCCTTGTTTCTACTTTATTTTGTCATGGGTTTACTTTCGTGGAAGTTGATTTTATTTTGATTTTTCTTCTAATTTTCTTTTAACCACCTAATTAATCGAAATTAACTCTGGGAACAATCTTATCCCATTATTTAATGAAATCTATCTTACCAAAATATTGCATTAGTTGAGTATGAAGTCGAAACGATCTTCGTGGCAATAGAAAACTGTGCGAAACTCGCAACTTAATATATCACGAATTAAAATAAATAAATAAATAATACATTAATTCAATACAAATCCTAGGTAAAACGCACACGTTAACTACTCTCAATTTTATACACTGATCAGTCATATGTGTAGCTTAAAAAACAAAAATAGTTAATAAATAAATGAACATTTGATTGTGATGGATTTTAAAAAACGAAACCAATGTAATATATTTACATATTATATGATATGTCATGAATCAGACAAGAACACATATTCGAAACGCATTACCCCGTCATATTGGATTGAGACATTGTATATTCCTTTAAAAAAAAAGAAAAGTAAATCCATTAATACACTACAAATCTGCCTATTCTATTAAACGCACACTATAACTGAACAGATAAACGTGCCGCTTAAAAATTATAAATAAATAAACATGTAACCGTGATGGATAAAAAAATAACTTAATGTTACATGTGTGTCTTCTTGGTCAATTTCTTTTCCAGGGCTCTGATATTTTTAGCCAAATACACTCGGATGCCACTAGCAATTTATTCGTTATGCCCTCGCTCTCCTACTAGACCTATTTTGCCAATGCCTTGTATAGCGACTGTACCGCAAAACCACTGCAGCCAACTTCCATAGTGTCGTAGTAGATCTACCATCCATTGCCTCGACATTTTTCGACTAGTTCCAATTGATTTTTTTCATGAAACTGACATTTCCCAGATTATACATAGCTTTGTTTTTCCGAATGCAATATCAGGTCGGGTCTTAGCTTGTTATTGATATGTGGCAAGTGAATTTTAGTTGTGTGTGCAGGTCCACTATGAAATTCCAGCAGATAACTCTGAAGATAACTCTCTCTCTCTCTCTCTCTCTCTCTCTCTCTCTCTTTCCTCTGTTTCGGTGCCTTGACGAACTTAATCAGGTCCCATGTCTCCCAAGGCTGATGCATTTTAGCCTTTACTGCTTTCGTCGCCTGGTTGATTGTGTTGGTAATGGTACCGACCATCATTTAACGTTTGGATGTGCTCTAAAGATCCTTTCTTATCACATAGTTTGCAATTAGGGGTCTCGCTTATCCCCCCTCCCCGATATGTGCAGGTTAGTTAGGTTCGGCAGAACATTATTCACCAAATTAAGGAAGGAAGCGAACTTAATTTCACATTTACCTGAATAGATATCTCCATATAACCAAGTTTATATGTATGAAGGTCAACGATACGTTTACGGAGGTCTTGATCAATTATTCTACATTCCCCCATTTTGTCAATATTTAAAGGCCGTTTGACACTAAACAATGACCCAAAACGTTTAATCATTACTAAGGGTAATTATAAAATAAGTATAAAACATTCCGAAAAACACCCCTATCATAATTTAGAACATTCTAGTAAAATTTAAACACTCAAATTTTACTAGAAAATTCCAAATTAAGATGTGAGTGTTTTTTTTTAGATCGTTGCAGATTCATTTCATGATTAAGTTACTTAACCTTTAAATCCTTTATTTTTTTATATGGGTTTGATATCGAAGGTACTGATTATTTATTTAGCAGGGGTGTTGATTCAACATCGTACGAATACCTACTCATCTTTGCCAACAGGCCCGTTGCAGATGTGAAACAAGTTGCAGTTTGGCACATTTTTGTTGAATATTATATTAAATAGGCCTTTTGTTGGAATGTGTCATATTTGAAACAAAAAGCATTTAAGGGTTAATCTGCTGTGAATAAAAAATGTGTTGTAAACTTTTTTGTGTTTCTAAATAATTTTGTTTTTAGTTAAAAAATATAATTATTTAACTAAATATTTAAATATATAGCATACGAGCAGTAAAAGTTTAATTAATCTAAGCGTATTAAATTTTGAAGTTGGAAAATATAATTATTTAACTAAATATTTAAATATATGGCATACGAGCAGTAAAAGTTTAATTAATCTTAGCGTATTAAATTTTGAAGTTGGAAAATATAATTATTTAACTAAATATTTAAATATATGGCATACGAGAAGTAAAAGTTTAATTAATCTTAGCGTATTAAATTTTGAAGTTGGAAAATATAATTATTTAACTAAATATTTAAATATATGGCATACGAGAAGTAAAAGTTTAATTAATCTTAGCGTATTACATTTTGAAGTTAAAAATATAATTATTTAACTAAATATTTAAATATATGGCATACGAGAAGTAAAAGTTTAATTAATCTTAGCGTATTAAATTTTGAAGTTAAAAATATAATTATTTAACTAAATATTTAAATATATGGCATACGAGAAGTAAAAGTTTAATTAATCTTAGCGTATTACATTTTGAAGTTGGAAAATATAATTATTTAACTAAATATTTAAATATATGGCATACGAGAAGTAAAAGTTTAATTAATCTTAGCGTATTACATTTTGAAGTTGGAAAATATAATTATTTAACTAAATATTTAAATATATGGCATACGAGAAGTAAAAGTTTAATTAATCTTAGCGTATTAAATTTTGAAGTTGGAAAATATAATTATTTAACTAAATATTTAAATATATGGCATACGAGAAGTAAAAGTTTAATTAATCTTAGCGTATTACATTTTGAAGTTAAAATTATAATTATTTAACTAAATATTTAAATGTATTGCATACGAGCAGTAAAAGTTTAATTAATCTAAGCATATTAAAAATACAAATATAATTGTTTGTAAAGTGTTGTAACCTTTTTCGTGTCACTGTAAATAGCCCTTCCTTTGCGAGTAACACGAAGATAGGTAAATCTATTGATATCGAGTTAAATATGTGTGTATGTAAATATATTAGTATGTGCAGGGTTCACTTTTAAACTAATTAACAGAATTTCAATTTCTTCTTAAGACTCCTTACGATTAAGCCTTTGATTTTAGACATTTCCAGTAAGTAAAATCATGTAATGGATTTTGATCAAAATCGGAATAAAAATTCTAGATACATGGTTGAATATTTCAGTTTATCTTTGTAATGCTGCATAAAATTGTGCACAACTGTTCGGGTAATTTATTTTAACTGTCCCATAATTGAAAAATACAATGTTATGCTTCTCTATCCAAGTAAGCCCATCTTTAAAAATGTCTCAAATACCTCTTTGCTTTGATGACCCTTGTGTCTCTTTCATGCAGCGTGCTTTTCTTTCCCGAATAAATTACACTGTCCTAATGTTATCAGTGTCTTAAATGCCTCTTACGTTTTGATATTCGTGATACCATTTCACCCTAAACCTTTTACTTTATAAACGAAATTTCAAACTAGTTTTTCTTTTAATTTTGGGTTCCGCTTCAGCTTGTTATCTACGTACCATGAATCTACTTTGGTGTGCTATCTACGCTTACATTGCAATCTACGTCTCATGAATAAACTTTGTTATGCGATCTACATCTCATATTGAAATCAACACGATACAAGAGCAAGGGAAACAGTTCTTTTAATGAGTTTCGAAAGGATGAGTAGTTAGAGAGGCTGGAACTCTAACCTTAACCGCTAACCATAAGGTTCAAACAAGAAAACGTGCGACACTTCAAACAAGTATTCAACGATAAGTCGTTGAAGGCTCAGTAATCTATTCCTTGTAGAAATCAAGCGAAAGTAGAAAGGCGTATGGTGTAGATATTTTCCTTGTGCACATCAGGACAAAGTAGCATAAAAAATAGTGCCATTTGTAAATTCATATATTCAGCTTTTATAGTCACGATAACTATGTGGCTCTTCATTCATTGTGTTATTATAGGGACTGTTATTGATAATTCTGAAATATAGAAAGTCAATATTCCTGTTATAGTCAAAATAACGTATCTTTTTAAATACGTTACGTTCCCAGAATATATACTCATCCGCATACAGCTGTGTCGCCCTATAACGGCTCTTCAGGGTGGCTAAACGTAGTGTATGATTTTATATTAAGATTCGAAATAACGATTTATTATACAGACTGTGATTAGCTATCTAGCATTTTATCACTACGCTATTCGATCGCCCCGAAAACAAGAGAAATTATGATATATATCATAAAAAGGGAGCTATCTGTTTGTGTGTGTGTGTCCATCTAAAAATTAGAAACTACACAATACATCCCCACAAAACCGACAAATATTTATACGGCATAGCTTCGGACAGAATGTGGACGCATTTTTTGTAATAATAATTATTTTGGGGTCAGCTAAAAAAAAAAAATTAATCACAGGAAGAGACGACGTTTAGAGCGATTTCTCCCATCGAGGTTTGGTGTGAAATAGTACATGTGATAGATGGAGAGGGTGTGAGTGATATAGAGAGGGGAGGGGGTGAATGAGAAGGGAGGATAGGGAGAGAATGGGAGAGAGAGAGGAAAGACAGTGGAAGAGGATAAGGGGAGGGCCGAGTACGAGATAGAGGGATAGATAAAGGTAGAGAGAGAAAAGATTTAGAAGAAAGATGTTACACCATTGTTAACTCTTTTGTATTTGTTGTTCATGCGCCCGGGACACTCTGGGTAGCTATGGTAGTGTTTAAATATGTTTACATTAGTATTACTGACTGCCGGGATTGCTCAATGTTTTCACAAATACCTCTGTCTATATACACCTGAGAGTCATAGTTTTACCAAAATAAGAAGCGACAGCAATGAATAAAATGAACTGTCTTTAAAATGTTAATTTAAATGAAAGAATAATCTAATGGTGAAGAATATGAATCTCGAATGCGAGTTTTTCATGAAAATATCTTTCTCTAAAAATATAAAAACATTACACTTTAAACTTGTTAATGACTTAGTCTCATCTGAACGCTTATTCACGTTCTCTACGTCATCGATGTCTCGGGGCTAATTTTACTTACTCTGACCCATTGAATAATTGAATCGTACAAATATCCAATTCCGAAGTTATTGACTTAAAAGTTCATCATCAAAATTAGGATGGCAAACGAAGATTCTTGACGCCTCTTTTCCAACAAGATATTGGTGTATAGTTTCAGGTGCGTTCTATTTTAATCTTCTTGATTGTTAAAAAAAACAGTTTTCATATTATTCGGATATTAATTAAAATGTTATTTTTATCAAACTATTAGAGTTTTAAGATATTTCAACTATAAATATATTTAAAAAAAACATCAAAAGATGTATTTTATTCAGACACATAGACACGCATATAGGTATGATTCCTGAAACTGTTGATCACATAGGAAAGTGATCTGGCGTCCGGATTTTCATTTCAGTGTGAAAAGACTTGCCATGGCCAACTACACTGATGAGCGGTAATACGGCAAAACAGCTCTCTGTTTATATATATATATATATATATATATATATATATATATATATATGTATTAATATGAAATACCACTTATGTCTGGATATCATTGTGAGGATCTTTTTGATTAGCCAAATAAGGGTATTTTTTCGGTGGCGAATTAACTGATTAATCTGCTATAATTCTTGGTATCCCAAAAACTTTCGAACCACTCCGGGTCCATCTTCAGGGGAATCAGGTAAAGACCATAGTTTTGAGATTTATAGGAAGGTTGTCGGGAATTATATTATTAATACGATACTAAAGTTAGCATTATAACTATTTTAGAATGATATCACTAGTATTGAAGTTGATTCTGTTTTTTTAGTTTTTATGTATAAAGCTACTAATATATAGAGTGTTTGTAGATTATTGGTATTTTCTAATATTGTGGTGTTTTCTATTAATGGTTTTCTAAATTAAGAGCGGGGCAGGAATTCTTGTTAGTAAGGTGCTGAGCTATGGCGCTGGTAGGAGATACATTCATTGTTAACCTCCTTGACAAAGTTGTATTAGTCATGTAAATGGAAAGGAGCCTCACAAATATATATATATATATATATATATATATATATGTATATATATATGTATATATATACATATATATACATATATACATATATACATATATATATATATACATATATACATATATATACATATATATATACACATATATATATAAATTTTTTTATTCAGCAATAAACAGGAAAAGAAAAAAGTCTCAGCTAAACTCTTTGAGTTATTTTTAATATTATATCTCTAGTAAATGTATTAGAAATAGGGAGAGATAGCGAGGAGGAGAGAGGAAGGGGGAGAGGAAGGGAGAGTGTGTGGGAAAAAACGAGAGAGTTACACATGAAAACAGAACATTTGACCTTCTTAGCTTTTCTATAGACGCAAGTAGATTTTTACATCTACATGTTCCAGTTTTGATGGACAGTTTTCTTAAGGCAGGAGACAATTTTGCAACAAATGTCTTCAAATGGACAGTGAGTCTATAGATATCTTTGACGTTATTTTCTTAAACATTTGAATAGATTTGTATTTATGACAATGATGTACATTGCTGATTGAATAAATAAGCCAAATTTTCTTTTAATTTTAATTGAACTTTTTTGCCACATTTTTACCTATCAGCTTTTTGGCGACATTTTATTTCATGTTTGCTTTTAAATTCGTTAAATTCCGTTAAAACTTGCTTTTGTAAATAGAATGTTCAAATTTTGTTTTTTGTGTGTAACAAAATGTTAAAGCAGTAAAAATATCTTTAGTCCAAAGAAAATATATCTTTAGTCCAAGACAAAAATATCTTTAGTCCAAGATAAAACACTATAAAAACCAACATGGCCGCCAGCGATTAGAACCTGGAATTAAAGTTAGATTCTCAACACTTTAAAAAGTAAATGAAAATTTTATTTCAGGACCAAAAATACAATTAAGACCAACAATAAGTTTCATCCAAAATTTGGGCGAATAACAAGCGAAATGAGCGAAAAAAACGGCGGTATCTATTCTACAATTAAACCAATGTTTAAACTTAATTAAATTAAAGAAAATGTCTTAAATTTTAATTTTAAAAAGCAAATAATTAGACTTTTTGACTAATTTGTTGTTGTTTTAGAACCGAAAGTAGATTAGATATCTTTCTTGTTCTTAAAGAATCTATTATCGAATATTAAAATTGTAAACAGTTTGCTTTGTTGAGATATTTAAAATATAGACGTTTACACCTTGTTTATTCGAATTTTTAATTATAATAAATGTTTTTGCCCGACCTAGGAAACCTTGCTCCAGATAATTTTTGGGGGGAGGAAAATTTCACCCGATATTTTTTCAACCCCAAAGGTTTAGGCCAGATATTTTATATGAAATTTTAAGACATTAAATTGATCCATAAATTGTTTATTGAAAATTTATTGATATTTTTTGCCAATATATGAACAATATTTTTTTTTATTAAATCTTTAAAAAATAAACTTCATTGTTTTTTTCGCCCCAAATTGTACTATTTAAAAAAATGGATACATCGATTTGTTTGAAACTACTTGCGCGTTTTTCTGTGATAAATAATAATATACATTATACAATATAGTTACGTTCGTAAAACAAACAAATATTAAACAACAACACGACGATTAATGTTGTCCTTGCTGTCTCTCTTCAAACAGAGAAATGTTTTCTTTAAAAAGAAAAAAATCACTAATAATGTTTAAAAGTAAAACTTTATTTACTTAAAACAAATATAAATTCCCTTCCAAAATAATTAGAAAAAAATACCGGGTAAAATTTTCCCTCCCTGAAAAAAATAGGTTGTTAATGTAATGAAAATTAAAATTGTTTTAAAATACTTCAGATATTTTTCTATTTCTATTTAATACCCCAGGAAACGAAAATTTACGCATAATCCTATGCTTCGTCCGACAAGTTCTCCTATAACACTTAGCACATCTCAAAATATTAGCGAGATTTTTCCAAATATTATCTGACGGTCTTACACTTAAAGTGACATCCCCACCCATATTGACAAAAACATTCCACCACTTACTGGCAGAATAGAACGTTTATGAAAGAAGGTACATTTTCATTATGGAGCGCTGAAAAAGAGCCGCTCCTTTTTTATA
>OY744531.1:53219699-53242199 GCA_963556195.1 Sepiola atlantica
TCTTCTATACATACAAGTCCTTTCTCCCCCTTCGTTCCCTTTCACGTAGAGTCGGTCAGTACAATCTTTCGGGGTTAGTTCATTATCATTAGTTTCCTAGTCCTCTGGTCAAGGTTGCTAAGTCAACAGTATCTTATTAGTGATACTACCCAGATAGGCGTTCCTTTTACTAGATTTTTACTATATAATTTATCTTCTTATCAAGATCATCATCATCATCATAATTATTTGTACCCACTATGAGTTCTCACACAGGCCATCATCAGTGGTTGCTCATTGAGAATCATCAGTGGTGTTCCCTGGTGTCTGAGTGACAACAAATCTCCCAATATTTCTAGTACTCTTCACCTCTTTTGATAACTATTGCAAATTACTTTGCGTTATCACAACAGACGCTTAGCATTGATTTCTCGCTGGCAACGACCTTTGCTTTTCTTTGAGATTTGGATGGCAATAAGCCTCGCAAACGTCCTGGCCATCTCCGCAATCTTCCAGTTGGTTTGTGCTCTTCCTCCTCGGTATTTCCATCTTTTTTGACCCCTCACATTTACCTTCATTATTTCTTTTATTATTATTAGTTAATATTATTATTATTGTTGTTGTTCTTAATATCATAACTATTATGTTATTGTATTTGAACATATATTATTCTATTTCTGGTCCCAGTGTATCTCCTTGCAAATTTAATCAGATTTTGTGTTTACTATGTAATTGTGGGATGATTAGCATATAGATATCAAAGATTACAACGCGGTATACATCCATGAATGTTTAGATCAACAGGGAGGATCTAATAGCGACACATGTTCTGAGTTTATTTTGTCCAGCATGTAATTTAGAGCGGAAACTAGAGTCAGCTTCCCCTTAAATAGTACTTGACTATTATTATCTAAAAATTTAACAATAAAATTGCCTCTACCACAGCATTCAGTAACTTTAACTTTTAAATTTTAACTTTTATATTAATTAATTATAAATATTATTATCATTATTATCATTTTATTATCATCATTTTATCATTATTATTTTATATTTTATTTTTATTATCTCATTTTCACATGTATTATTATTCTACGTAGCGTCTCTGCGTATTTCATTTACCCATTCATTTATTTTTTTTATTATTTTATCGCTTATGTTTCAATTAATGTTTTAAAACATGACGTTAATAATAAATCTATTACGTGACGTCAAAATTATACTTATTTCTGTAGGTAATATTTTAATCCTAATTTATAAGAAAGTCTACATAGGTCAGTTGGTAGAACCTCAAACTGAAGGTCGCAATGCTTCGGTTTCGATTTCTGGTCATGGCATCAACTTTATTTGTTGAGAATTTACTTATTACTATTCATGCAATATTCTCTATTTCGAAAGGTTTCAGTAGGTTTCTCAGAATCTAATTTAGATGGTAAAGGCACTGTGTAAACTAAGGTCAATTTCTCCATAAATCATATGCAACTATTAATATCCGCAAACTTTAACTAAAAATGTCTTCTGAATTAGTCAGTTATTTTAACTTTTAAATTGTAGCTATTATGTTGATTTATTATTAATATTATTAGTATTATAATCATTTTCATTATTATTATTTTATATTATTTTTTTAATATGTTTTATTTTGCTATTACTTGTCTCATTGTTTTTTTCGTCCCGATTGTCTACATTGTCTGAGTTGACTTCTCTCAGTAGCTAATTGATGGCTTAAATACATTTGTCGCAAAAAGTCGGTTTCTCCCTAAATAGTATAGTTCAAAATAGATATTAATATCGCGTCATCATATACATACAATCACTCGGTAAGCCCACTTGTGGTATTTTGCGAGGGGGGGGGAAGGGGGAGGGATTACAAAGGCTAGGTGTTAGCCTAGTTTCTTAGCACCAACAGCCATAGAATACAACCCTGATTCAAAAAGCTGAAAATCCCTACGCCTCCCCTAAGTATAGAAAAACATCTCTCTCGGATATTAGCATCTCCACTACTCTGATTTGTGTGATAAGATAATTTTAAGCTTCTGGAGAGGCCACGTGTTAGGCGAAACCACAGATTGCCATGGCAAACAACACCCTACCTTAGAGCCTAGCATTCAAACTCTTCGGTCTAACATTCACTAGTAACATGAATTGTAACAAATACATAGAACACATTGCTAAGACTGCTGCAAATAAAGTGGCCTCCCTTTACCGTGCTAGAAAACTTCTCACACCTAACAGTACCTACATCTCTACAAAGCCACCATCCGTACATATATGGAGTAGTGTTGTCACATCTGGGCTTGTGCACGATCCACAAATCTCTCCCACATAGAAAAGTTCCAAAAAAGAGTCGCTAATCTAATAGGTCCCTTATTATCCACAAGTTCCAGCCCCTGTTCCATCACTGCAATGTAGCATCCTTGTACTTGTTTTAGAAGTACTTCAATGTATTGTGCTCCGACGAACCTGCTGCTCTGGTGCCCCTCGACGTAAATACACTTGACCAACCCGACAATCAGCTAAATCCGCTCCATTCACTGTAGAGATCTCCTAATGCTGGAAGTCCTTCTACGCCAATAGCTTCTTCCTTCGAACTGCCGGCCTTTGAAACTCCCTCTCTACTCCCTGTTTCCCCGACTGTACTGACATGCAGAAATTTATAACTAATGTAAACAAAGAAACTGCTGCACATCTTCCAATTTAGGATAGCCCCAAAATCTTTAACCCTAATCCTCAGTAGCCCCTTACGTCTACAGTGTCACCTTGCCTTGTTTGGTGTGGACTAAGCTTTTAAAAGTAAATAAATAAATACATTATCAAGTAGGACTGAAATTGTGTTTTTAATTTTTTCAATTGCACCTATATATATATATATATATATATATATATATATATATATATATACGTGTTGTATCTGGTGTCGTATGTGTTCGTCTATGAGGGCATGCGTGTTATTTAAGTACATTAGAATATTATTCATCCTCATCCAAAGTGTTTCTTTTCTTGTGCTATTTCCTTGTTTATCCAGATCGTTCATCATTGACAAGTAACGGTTTTGATTCTGAGATAATTTAAAATAAATCACATCTGCACGATCCCACGATGACAAATGATACGCCGATTATGTTCTCTCTCTCTTCCACTTTTTTCCGTGTGTTTTTATATTTTGCAATTCACTAGGCGTCTACAAAAGTTACAACTTATTTTTAAATTATCCTATTGTTATAATTTTTTTACATATATCATTAATAAATAAAATTTTTAAAAAACAAAGCCTAAGTAAGCGAGTTGATCAATACGATAAGTTACCCAGTATGATTATAACAAACGTTTCTTGTACTTGCTGGTGGAGGTATTGTTGATGCTTTTAAACACTAATTAATAGTCATAAAAAACTTTTATATATATATATATATATATATATATATATATATATATATATATATATATATATATATATATATATATATATATATATATATATGTATATACATACATACATATATATATATATATAATCATTAAATAATAAACATTTTTAATTATTATCCACATACATATACGTTTCATCCTAATGGAATCATCAGTGTGGAATATAACTGTTCAGACTGTCGCATGATTCGAACCGTCGGACACGGGTCACTTTTACCCCACATCCGACCGCTCTCACCAATTGACCAACTTCAACAGCTATGCGACAAGCCGAGAAATAACCCCTATTTATGTCATATAAAGCGGATAATATGGTCAGCCGTCTTAATAGTGTCTAACAGATCACGTGGACAGGAACTTCACATTTAGCTTAGATTTGACGGTTTATATCATTTCTCCTAAAGGTGCCCATCCAAAAGAAAACTATAAATATTTTTTTAATCGATATATGTATATATTTCCTACTAATCGAATAATCCGGGTGAAATCATTATGATGATTACATGTGAAAGTTTTTTTTTCTCATCTATCATCGCTCCATTGTCATCAATAATACAAGATAGTCTTTTGAAATAATGTAAATCTAGTAGAGAAAAAATACCCAAACACAGTTTTGTGTATGCTTAATTTGCAAAACTATTTTTAAACCGTTTATTTTAAATTAGCGGAACCCGTCGCCCGGCGTTGCACGGGAGAAAGTACTACCTATTGCATGACGTCGAATAAAAAAGTGAACAGCCTATTGTTCTTCCCCCCCCCCTCTACCGTGTTGGCGAAGTTATACATTTAAAAAAAAAGAAAAAAGTGGTAGAGTAGAATGGGATCGAACGCTGAAACTACCGATCATGAAACCTGCCTTCCTAACCACTCCGCCACGATTTCGAGTTAAAAATATATTTGAAAATAGGTCAATTAAGCTAAGCTTGATTATGGGTATGCGTGTTATGTTAAGATTCAGCAATTACACGGTTTAGGTCATTTGAAGTTGATGAAATTGACTGGATTTGGGCAAGTTTTCTATAATATGCGTGTTAAAGGTGTATGATTTTGAAAATGTAAATGTATCGGGGTCTACCAGTATCTTGGATCTTATTGAATTAAATAAGATGTCTATTCGATAAGAAATTGTAGCCGCCATGTTGAATGGATTAATGTTGCAGGAACTGTGTTCGTTAATTTCATTCGCTTAATTCCGGAATGAATATAAATGTAAAAGTCATAGGTAGTATTAGAAATAACGTAATCTGATATTCGTAGAAAATCATCGGAGTGAACGGGAGCGGTCATTAAGTCTTTGCGTATTGTTCTATATTATGTAGTAAATTAATACCAGGCAAATAATAAATAAGAACCGGTGTTTTGTGAAAATTAAACTATGTGTATTAGTTCCCGGTGACGATGAGTAGAGTGACAGTACAGAATTGTTAGGGAGAAAAGTTTTTGCTACCACCTATATGGAGTTGGTTTTTCGGAGAGACGTTGATGGTGAGCCAAATGTAATATTTAGTGTTAGGTAGAAAAAAATAATAACAAATTTACTAAAACACGCTCGAGTGAATAAGTGTAGTATAGTGGTAAGTTTAGTAGCCTGTGATGCATGTGGTTATTTTCCTATACTCCGAGAAGGCACAGGGGAAAAATCGTCTCTACTTTATATATTAGATACACTTTTGGTGTTATTCATTTGTAATTTTATTGTCCTTGTTTCTATATATTTACAATAGTATTATCGATATTAAAAGTAATTAATTAAAGTGATTTAATAATAAATAATGTTACCAAAGCTTTCTTAAATTATTATGGTCATTAATTTTCAAAAAAGGTAACTTATATAAAAAGTATAATTTTTTATTGTAATAATAGATTTATATTAAAGATATGTGACGTAACAAAAATACAACTTACAGCTAGATTTATATATTTGTTTGTGCAAGATAAACTCATTAACAAACTAACCGATGATGATGATGATGATGAGGAGGAGGAGGAGGAGGAGGAGAAGGAGGAGGAGGAGGAAGAGGAGGAGGAGGAGGATCTAGCAGTAATTTGAGTCTTTCCGTCCGATTTCTTGAATTAAGTCCGCACATGCTTGTCAATCTGAAAAGCAATGCATTCAAAGAAATACCTGTTCTTACGGTTCACATGAGTTTTTTTATATAGTTCTCCAAATGCTCCCACGATTGTCTAGACACTTTCCATCAAGGTCGCGTTCATCTCTGCTTAAATGCAAGTCAGTAGACGGAGATCGACGCTAATGATGTGTAACGCTCTAGTCGCCCATATTCAACAGTTGTCCTGGAAAACATTAAAACTCTCTACAAACTAGTGTTGTTCGATTGTAAATTAAAGTTGCGTCACATAGCAGAGGAGTTTAAGATATCAGAAGTCAGTGTATTCATCATTTTGCATGAACATTTGTCAATGAGAAAGCTGTGTAAACAGTGAGTGCTGGGTTTAGTCACAATCGATAACAAACAACACCGTGTCGACGATTTTGAGCAGAGTATTACACTCTTTCAACGCAACAAAAAGGGATTTTTCCGTTACTACATAACAAAGAATGAAACATGGATTGACTACTTAACTCTAGAGTCAAAATAGCAGTCAGCTGAGTGGATAGACACAGGTTGAAGATGTCCAAAATGGCCAAAGACACAAACATCAGCAAACAAAGTTGTGACCTATGTATTCTGCGATACGCAATATCTTTTGTTTATCCATGCCTGATGAGATCTCAGCTTTTAACTGCTGTAGATCGATAACATCGACATGCCAGTGTCGCAGATTTTGTACATGTCTGTTTAAATAAAAACAATCGTATACATAAAGCTCTATTTGATATTTAGCACTTTTTTATAAACCATATATATATATATATATATATATATATATATATACATATATAGTTGACTTCTGAACGCTCACTTTTCAAAAGTTTATCGGCTGTCTTGCCGCAGCACATTTCTCAGTGTTCTAACTGCTGAACATTTCGTCACATTTATTTTTCAGACTTTGGTGTTTGTTGCTGTATTTTTTCTTTTTCTTCAATCTCCCGTCCTGATGAAACTTTTTAATAAAGGTGAAACGTAGATGGACATTTAATTGATAATTTGGTATTCCTTATTTCATTTTCCATTACGTCGGAACATGTTTCCATTCTTTATCATATACATATATATATATATATATATATATATATATATATATATATATATATATATTACTGATGGAGATTTGGTATCAGTTTGTCTATCAAATGCCAAAACATTGATATTCGTTGTGTTAATTGAAAACTAGTACATTCTATGATATTTCAGACTAATGTACAAGTTTGCCATGCTTAATCCAGGGCGTAGTGTAGTATATATCCTGTTGTCATAATAATATTCTCTCATACATTACTTCCTCCTATATTAGTGTTGGGCGTGTGTAGTATATGTTCTGTTGTCATGTGAACATTTCTACCAGGCATTACAACCTCTTTGGTATGGTAATATGGTATATGCTCGTTGGTCATAAAACCGTCATTCCAAGGATAGTTGGTTGCGTAGTATCTGTTCTGTTGTCATAATACGACCATCCCAGGATTTATCTTATTCTTTAGGAACAGTGCAGCATATGTTGTTTTTTCATTATACTATCCTCTCAGATATTACCACTATTTTGTGGGGCAGTGGACTACATATAATTTTTAAATTAGATCACCTCAAAAAAGGCAAGTTGCCACTGTATACGTAAGGGGCTACTGTGTATAAAGGTGAACGTTTTTTTTGGGGGGGTCATCTTAAATTGGAAGCTGTGCAGCGAGATGTTTGTTCACATTACTTTTAAATTTCTGCATGTCGGTAAAATCGGGAAAACAGGGGGCAGAGAGGAGTTCCAAAGGCCAACAGCTTGAGGAAGAAGCTATTGGTGTGAAATGGATTGGATTTAACTGATTGTCGGGTGAGTCACATGTATTTACATCGAGGGGATACTCGAGCAGCAAGTTTATCGGAGCACATGCCATTGAAGTACTTGTAAAACAAGCACAAGGATACAACATTGCGGCGATAAGACAGGAGCTGGAGCTTGATGGATATTGAGGGACCTATTAGATTAGATACTCGTTTTTGGGCCTTGTCTAAGAAGGAAAAACTGGAGATGGTCCAAGAGATAACACTCCATGCATGGGCGGATTATGTCTTTGTAGAGATATAGGATACTGTCAGGTGTGAGACGTTTTTGCGTGATATCATCCTCTGAGGCATTACCATCTTTATTGAGGAGTAGTGTAGTATCTCTTTGTTGGATATGGTCAGCTTGCCAATCAGTTTTTTTAACCGGACCAAATTTTCATCTGTCAACAGGGAGGGTAATATCATGCTTAAACTTCGAAGGGTTGTTGGCGTACCAGTCCGCAATTTTTAATTCGACAGAGTTTCTTTCGATCACACTGGAAAGAAAAGCTGTCCGAAAACAAACCACAGAACTGCATGAATAAATCAACATAGTCTATTTGCTTATCCGGAAAAGTCAATCTCTGTGAACTGTGACCGGTTTTAAGTAATCCAGGGAGGAGGTGGGCGCCTGCCAACAGCTTAAGCACCAACCGCTGGCAGACACGTCCTATGCAGACGAAATCCCTAATTCAAAAGAATTAGTCCAACGGAAAACGGAAATCACCTCACCCATGACATCAACCTCCTCTTTTCACGATCGCCGGTGTTCCCCTTCCTTTATATTATTCAATATCTTTTGTGATCAACGATACCATCTTTCCAGAGATTACCTGTTTTCTTTGTCTTGGGGCTAGTGTAATATCTGTTTGTTCGTTATGATAAAATCTTCCCAGGCATTACTTCTTCATTTTTTGGAGCATTGTGTGTGCAGTATCTGTTCGTTCGTCATTATACCATCCTCGCGAGAATGACCTATTTGGTAAAGTCGCAATATAGTATTATAGTTTTGCTAGTAGATTTAATTGATTTCTCTTTCGAAGTACAAGTATCATCAGTGCCCGTTGCAGAAACTATTTAAGGCTGTATTAGTAATATACCAACTGCCATAACAAATATTGGTGGCAAATGCTTTATTAACAGTTTGGTTCTAGATAAAGAATGGATGCAGCCACTAACTTTCCTATACATGCGTCAAAAAACAAAAGAAAAAAGAAACACGTAATGCTCTTGTACAATTAACTATTTTCTTTCAAAGCTTTGTTTAAAACGAAAAGTTTCAAATCAAATCAATTATTTTTCTTAACAAGTTATGCGTGGTTTCTTTCTTTCAGATTAATTCATTTTCGCCTGTTTTGAATTATAGCAAAGATTCGCCGTTCTGCATCCAACGATGACTCGGCAAAATTACAAAGATAGAAATTAGATTTTGCATAATGGCGCCTGTAAGACTTTCTCAATGACAAAATGAATTAACTTAATGAAAGGAATCAATCTTTTCTAATCTGAAGAGAGTTTTGAAACTCGCTAATAATAATAACCAATTGTCTTTCAGATTCTGCTGATATACTAAAGAATATGATTTATAATAACAATAACAAAACAACCTCACTATCGGAACAGAGCCGAATTAAGACAATAGATGTTCAATAAACAAAGGTTTTACATTCTACCGGAAAAAAAGATATGTCAATTGTAAATGTTAAAAAATGTACTTTGTTTAACAATTTACTGCAGTTTCATAGCATCACCAATTAATGGCAGTGGAATACACATCTAATGATCAGTGATGATTTAGAGAAACTGCAGTAAAGTGTTAACTTAAGTATATTTTTATACCATATATATATATTATTTAATGAATATTTATTATTTTACCCACAGATACGTGTGTCTTATGTTTATGCAATCTTCAGTGTAGGAGATGATAACTACTGCCGGTCTAAGAATTCAAACCAAGGTGCAAAGTACCGTTTGACTCTGCAGCCTGGTATTCAACCACTAGGCCACCATCAATTAATATGGAAAAGCATAGAATTTAAATTATATATGATGTTTAACCGGACATATACAGTAAGCTTAATAATATAGTGTTTAACAGCAGAGGTTGGAACATCGCATTACGAATTGATTTACAGCTTATTATGAATTATCCTAGAGACGCAATCCTTTTTTGAAGAGGGAGATAAGAATATTTTTAATATAAATATTTATTATGTTTATCTAAAGACACGTGTGTTTCATACTTATGTAATTTTAGTGTATAAGATGATGATTACTGGCGGTCGCAAGATCCACACACAGTTGCAATATCACCTTTGCCTCTGCAGCGTCGTAATCAACTTCTAACCCACCTTCAATTAACATGGGAAGAAAAATAATTTTACATGAACATCGCATTATGCATAGATTGACACTTTATTATAAATGTTCATATATATATATATATATATATATATATATATATATATATATATATATATAGTCAAGAGAACTATTGACAACTAACCTTGAAAGTAATGTGTTTTGTTGTATATTCACCTATTTCTGTTTTGATGGCAAATAAATATGGCCATAATTACGAAAAACAAATGTAGTAAAATACTATACAGTTAATTTGATACCCAGTTTTCTAAATGTTAACAAATAATCGTTAACAATAATGTAAAAAGCGCACCAATTAAGACTGGTAATTCAAGCAACAGTAATATGTGACACATGAATGAAAGTCCCCACTTGACAGATATAGAAAATAATGTGTTAGGTCTCTGCGCGTAGGCCTCAATTGCTTTCACAAACAACATGGTAGTATCACGTTTTCATGAAAGCATCGCCTGTAACCCATGGTAACAGACCATATCTTACAAAATAACCCACAAATATTATTGTCTACTGAAATGCCGTGACTTTATCATTGACTTGATTCCGTCCTAATTTTGTATTCGCTGTACTTTTGGAATAAAATTATAAATATTAGAAAAGCATCAGGCAATTCGTAAAAACTCACTAAAAATTGATCCATGAAAAGGAAATTAAGCTATATAAGTATATAAATATGACATCCGAACAATATGTTAATTAAACCAATTTTGTGTTCGAAACAGTTTATACCTAAATTAGTTTCCTTCATATATATATATATATATATATATATATATATATATATATATATATATATATATATATATGGGAAATGAAAAAAGAAAAATCAAGAGAGATTTTTTTTATATATTCATCAACGTTTCGTCATTATTGTAAGACTTCCTCAGGATGATAATTTGAAAGAAAAATGTCATGCAAGTACATCGAAATGTTGGGTTGACATGATGGGTTGATAAGGAAAAGTAGTAGCCGTGGCTACTGTGAGCGCTGGAGGAGAGTCCAGGCTGCAAGAAGTCAGTAGTGGCGAAAAATGAAAATAAAAAATCAACACATCATGTCTACCCAAAATTTCGATGTTATTTCATGACATTTTTCTTTCAAATTATCATCCTGAGTAAGTCTTACAATAAAGACTAAAAGTTGATGAATAAATTAAAGAAAATATCTCTTGGTGTTTTCCTTTTTCATCTCCCAATTACGTCGAATTACCTTCATCCTTCTTTTCTCATATATATATATATATATATATATATATATATATTCCAAGATAATACCCGTCCACGAATGGCTATGAGCAATTGATATTACATTACTTTAAAATTTTACTTTTGTTTTCTTTTTGTGGGGTATTGTACGGTGACACCCCCTACATGGTAAAGTTTACAGAAAAAAAAAATGTGTTCACGTTACTCAGCCTGTTGCATAAAATACATATTAATAAATTCATAATCATGAGTTCAATAGTTCAGGATTTTTCCAAGCACATACATATTTTAGATGTTCACGTGTTCGCACCGATCCTTTTAAAACTGTATTACTTAATATAACTCAAATTTGTAGTAGATCGATTCTTTTGTCAATTAAATTTGTTGCGCCTAACTTATTTTAAAAGTTACTTTAGAAAACGGGCGCACACCCTAAAGACTGAAGTTTACCAAAATATATATATATATATATATTGTGTTATTGTTTTAATTAATATTAATTTATTTTCCTTATTGATTTTTTTATCTTTTATTTAAGGAAAGAGTAAGAAGCAATAAAACAATTATTATTCAAAATATAATGCCAAATAAATGTTAAATATAGTGGAAAAAGCACCCACTCCAATATAAATATAGGCATACAATTAATGTAGGGAGGTAATGTAGGAATGCTTGAAGTTGTTTTCCTCACAACACGAGTTAAGTATAAAGCGTAATCACAATTAACTTTAGGTATGAATGTCCTGAAAAGTACTTTTGAATCCTCATAATATTTTTAATGAGGTAATTAGCATCATTTAATAAAATAAATATATAATAGCTCTGTTCGGAGGTTTGACTCATGTTTAGGTAATTACAAACTATTTTCGCTGTAAGTGACAAACGTCCGATTTAGTTTTGCATTAAATAGAAACTTACTACTTAAGTGAAGAAATCTGGGCAATTAATGTTATCTTAGTCTTAATTTAAACGGTTTATAAATGAGTACTAAACATCTTCACCAAAACACTGATAAATAACAATCTTAGTAATGCTGGAATAAATGACTGAATATATATATATATATATATATATAGTGTTATAATGGAATAATTCCAGGAAGAAATCCGGGTAAGAGAGCTCAATGTGGTAAACAGAGCAATAATAACGTAAAATATAGTAACACGAAATTACATGATTGTCGATGCAATAATTTATTTCAACCTTGCGGTTTTATTCAAGCATCCAACTTAACAATTACATTTTTGATACTGATAGAAAATTGAATTCATCCTCGGTACTTCAAACACAATCAGAGGGAGTGGTGGTAGCAGCCGGTTTGAACACCCAACATAGAGCGAGTAGAAATTAACATCTTATATTTAACTAAATTAATCTAAGGAGATCTTATGGTTTTTTTTGTTTATTTTTATTAAATAATAACGTCTGGGTTAAGCGCACATATTCTTCATATCCGACCTGGTGACATACGCCTCCATACATACGCACACATATACCTATTCTTAACATCACACACACACAATTTTTGGCTAGCCCGAAATTCAGCTTACCAAGGCCAACGAGATTTTTTACCCGGCAAACGAAACGAGAAAGTCTAGTGTCATCGGCTGGTTGACACTTCTCGTGCCCTAATTTCATCTAGATTCGCGCGTCAAAATTAATTTGAAAATTAAGAATACTCTGATTTTCACAAATTCATCTTACATTAGTTTATAATCTATGGAAGCCTATAATTAATTCTAATCTAATATTGTCTAGTGATAATATTATACACTTAATTTAATTCGCTATCTTATTTTAAGTAAATAACATCTGCATACATCCCTATATACATACACATCCATCTCTACACGCACACACATGTATACATACATATACACACACATACATATATACTTACATCTACACACACATATATATATACACACATACACACATATACATATATATATATACACATACATACACACGCACCCACACATACATACATATATACCCCCGTACCTACTACCTTGAATTAAATTTTTTTAAGACATCGAAGATAAATGTGTTTCGTCTTTAAGTATTCATTAAAGAACATCCCTACTAAATGAATGCATACCTACACACACACACACACAAACATATGCACATACACACACATACACACGTATACCTATACACACCTATATACGCACATGCACACATAGCCACAGATGTGCAAAATAGAGATACATATATATGTATACATAGACATACACAAATGCACACCCGTACACATACCTATATACCTACTCAGTTATACGCATACGTACACACATACCTATACTCATATACTCGCACATGCCCATACATGCACACATACACCTGCACCCATGTATACACATATATACCCATATACACATATATATATATACAAAATAATATATACGGCCTGGAAAGTTTTAAATTGCATATACATACCCATAAGTAAAATAATACATACGGCCTGGAAAGTTTTAATAACCGGGGTAAGAGTTTAATTAAACATACGCACACATTGATAAGGCAAATATGCAGTACATACATACACACACACACATACACACACCCACATACATGCTAGCACATACACAGACACAAGCATGCATGTACACATATATATACATACAAAAACAAATGTACTTATATATACGTTCCTAATTTTTATCATACATACATATACACTAATGCCCGCATACACGCGCATCCGCACGCGCATGCATACATAGCAAATATAATGCTATCTTATTTCAAATAAGTACACTGAATACACGAATATCTTAAGGTACCCTCGTATATGCATACATCCGAAAAACAACTATAACTAATGTCACCAGGTCAGTAATTATATGTTCATAACAGATATTAATGTAAATATTTATGGGGGTTTACCGTAACTGATCTATTTGGTATCTAACTGTTACAAGTCTAGAGGTCTATCAGATTGTTAGATATTGGTAATTTTAAATTTGCATTTATGTCTGCATTTCGCCATCAATTCATCACGTTTGTTCAAAAGATTATTGCGGTCGTATTTTAGGATTCTTATTTTCTCCTCTAAACATAAATTGCATCTCTGCCTAAATCCATTTGGGATATCCGAAAAGCATAGTATTGACCACGAAACCACCGGGGACCGGTTCTCATTTTTCAGAAGCCACCATTGTTTCGCTAATTCTGTTTTGTTAATTTCTACTCGCTCTATGTTGGGTGTTCAAACCGGCTGCTACCACCACTCCCTCTGATTGTGTTTGAAGTACCGAGGATGAATTCAATTTTCTATCAGTATCAAAAATGTAATTGTTAAGTTGGATGCTTGAATAAAACCGCAAGGTTGAAATAAATTATTGCATCGACAATCATGTAATTTCGTGTTATTATATTTTACGTTATATATATATATATATATATATATATATATATATATATATATATATATATATATATATATATATATATATATATATATATGTATATGTATATATATATAGCTAGCTCCCAAATGATGAAGTTAACAGACGACAAGCTCTGTACTTAGTTTCGTATTCAAATGACCTAAATTGATTAAAGTTTAAGAAAGTAAAAAAATTAAACTAAAGTGTATTCGATTTATTATAAATAAGTTATAGAATTTATTAGGTACTTTAAGGAGTATAACTGAATAAAAATGTATAAATGCCCGCACAACCTTTAGCATGTACTAGCTACGAACTGAAAATTTAAAAATGACGTACTAGTGAGTTCTCCATGTGTGAGTTTACCTTTTCCTTTGTGTTATATTTGTTTTCGCTCAAAAATGACCCAGTGTAGGTTTTTTTCAAGACATTTAAATCCAATAATTTTTTTATTCTTTGGTGATTTTTCTGATAATGGTGTAGTGTTGCAGAGACGATATTGACATAAAAATGTAGTTTGCCTCACGGCAAATTAAACGGACCGTAAAAAATACATACACAGAAATGTTATGTTTTTGGAAACGTGAAAAAAAAAATAAATAAATAAATAAATAAAATATAAACATGGTTATTTCAATGTAAAATGAACATATATATATATATATATATATATATATATATATATATATATATATATATATATATATATATATATATATATATATATATATGGGAAAAGAAAGATGAAGGTAATCCGACGTGATGGGAAAATGAAAAAGGAAAACCAAAAAATGGATGTTTTTTATGTGTACATCAACGTTTCGTCTTTATTTATAAGACTTCATCAGGATGATAATATAGAGAAAAATGTCATGCAAGTACAAACACATGTAGGGTCGACATATTGGGAAAAAGGAAGAAAATAAAATAAGAAAATAATGACCACTACTGGGTGGACGTCCGTACTTGGTGAGGAGTGAAAATTAATGTTGATGAAAATGAGTGGGGAAGAAGTGGAAAGATGGGGTGAGCAAGGACTACTGTGGCTGGTAGTAAGAGAAAGAGGTGGGGGGATGAGCAGGAATAATGTGGATGGCAGAGAGGGAGTGGAGGAGAAGGAGGAAGGAGGTGCTTCAACAGATGGCTGCGGTCAAGACTGAAGGGGAAAATGTAAGTTGGAATGTTTGTGTGTGGGAGGTGTATGCAGGAAAAAGGAGGGTGGGTAGAGAAGGAGGGGGCTGTGATTTTGGTGGATGGGCGAAAGTTATGGTCTTAGAGAGCGTTTTGGGAAAATGAGGAGATTTAAGAAGGGGTATGGAAGAGTGAAGGTACGAAAGAAATAGTTGAAAGGGGGAATGGGTGAGGGGAAGAGGAGGGATTTGTTGTGATAGGGTATGAAATATTTGAAAAATTTGGAAAATGATGGCAATGAGTGAGGGAGTGGAGGGGTTGAGGAGAGGGAGGAGGGAGGTAATAGAACAGGTGGGTATGGAATATTTGAAATATTTTGAAAATGAGAAAGTTGCATCGGACTGCAGTGTTAAAAATGTGAGGGAAAAACGGAATGAGTTAGAGAAAGTAAAGATTCATGGAGAAAAAGGAATGGTGTGAGTAAGTGAGAGAGTGTCATTAAGGTTAGAGATGAAAATAAATGTTATCTATAATCAGGCAAGAGTTTTTGTTCTGTAAGGATGATCTTGCTTATTAAGGGTGATAGGTTAAAGAAGCCATTTCGTTGATTGGTGGTGGTGGAGGCGGTGATCAGAGCAGTTTCCAATAATCTTCGCCGATATTTGTTGTGGATGTATTTTATGATTTCGGCTTGTTCAAATTTGAAGGCATGACCATGGGAGAAAAGTGCACGAAATGGCTTCTTTAACCTATCACCCTTAATAAGCACGATCATCCTTACAGAACAAAAACTCTTGCCTGATTATAGATAACATTTATTTTCATCTCTAACCTTAATGACACTCTCACACTTACTCACACCCTTCCTTTTTCTCCATGAATCTTTACTTTCTCTAACTCATTCCGTTTTCCCCTCACATGAGTACAGCGTGATGTTGTCAGCAAATATGCCCATCTCAGACTCAATATCATCAGGGGGGGTCGTTTATTAAAATTAAACATATACTCATTTGACACACAGATTTATATGCACATACACATACATAACTTTCCACGTAAAATCGTACCAAATGTGTAGAAAACTAAAAAAAAAAAAATACGGGAAAAGGAAATATTATTACTGTTCTGACGTGCCGGGGTGAATGTTCTGAAATTAAAAGTTTTGAGAATATTAAAGTGTAGTTGTGTTCATTACTTTACGATGAATCCTAATTGTTCGTTGATAGGATGTTTATAGAGTTTACGAAAAAGGGGACGGACATACTTATTTATTTATTTATTTATGTATGCGTTGATGTACATATTTATTTCTTATTTATTTAATTATTTATTCTTTATTTATTATTAAATTATTCATAAGCACATAAGCACATCTACACGCAATTTATACATACACACCCGCATACGTATATATATATATATATATATATATATATATATATATATATATATATATATATATATATATATATATATATATATATATATATATATATATATATATTTATATATAGCTATATAGCCTCGGAAGTTTCTCAACCATTAAAACTATATTAAAAGAAAACAAAAAAACAACTTATAGTCCCATGTCTTTCAGTGGAAAATCACTCATGTAAGTCAATTTATTTTTGACAGTTATTATATTAGTTTGTTTCTAACACTATTTTAAAGGATCATCAGTTGTTTACCATGAAAAACTGTTTCGGGAATTTAAAAACAAGACAGTATTTAATTTCATGGCTTCCCAGCAGAGTTGATCAGACCCCACTTCCCTTAAAAGACAAAAACATAAACGTTCCTTATACTAAATCTACATTTTGTTCCATATAAACTTATATTAGTTATTTAAAAAAAAAAATTTCTTTACCTGTGCTGTTCGTCTGTCTAATAAAATGTATCCCTTACTTACAAAAATGTTGCTGCATTTAAAGTGTGTGGACGAATCCATTACACTATTATTTAGGTGATTAATGTATTATTTTAAGTTTTATATTATAAATATAAAAAATATCAACACATCAAAAAATAAAAAAATAAATAAATATGTATATATATATATACATACATACATATATATATATACCTTTAGTGCCTCCTTCTCTCCCTATTCCTCCTCCTTTTTTGTCCATCTCCCCGTTGTCGTCAACCTCAAATAAATATTAATCTTCCTTATTCACTTACAGTTTTTCTAATCTGCGTTCACAACGGTCGATTTCTCAGTGTTTCAAATCGGCGTTTATAAGTTAACCGTAATTTTTTTCTCTTTTTCTTCTTTTTATCTTCTTGTTTGCCCACTCCCAGTGTTTAAAATTGGCGTTCATAGCTGTTAATTTCTTCTTCTTCTTCTTCTTCTTCTTTTTCTTCTTTTTTAACATTTTTTCTTTCTTTCTTTCTACTGTATTTTTATTGTTTTTATTTTTCTTATTATAATTAGTAGATGTGATATATATACGTTTATACATATTCTACATTATTTTATTTATGTATCATATGATTTGTTCTATCAGTTTATTTTGATTAATATGATAAGATTTAAAAGCATCAGGATGGCGAGTAATTGCCTTATTTAATTGTCCAAATATTTTATTTTGATCGCCACTTTGGTTAATCATTCTTATTATTAGATAAGAAATTGGGGGCATGAAATCTACTAATTTTAAGGTAACACGAGCAATCCTCAGAAATTCAGACATAATATATACACAGGGCTTGTACTATTTTATATGGCATTCGCACGATACGAAAAGGAAATGAATTTCTTTTATCAAATAGTTTATAGATAAATATTTTATCTTCAATTTTTATATCCAAATCAAAAAAGTAGCTTGTGTTCCCTTATGTTCACAGTTTAATTTTAACTCTTTAGGATATATTAAATGTTTAGTATTTGCAAACTCTTCGCTATTATTAATGAAAACAATGTCGTCAATATATCGCCTACATCCATGATAACTATACGCTCTAGATATATCATTTTTTATTAATGATGACATATATATATATATATTCCAGTCTATGTAAATATAGATTTGCCCCAAATAGAGACAGATCCAAACCCATTGGAATACCTATTGTTTGGAGTAATAATTTATTCCCTATTTGAAAGTAACTCTCTTTTATAAGGTGACTTATAAGCATTATCAGACCAGTTTTGGACACACTCGTCTTACCATTTTTATTTTTACACCAAAAGGCTTTAGATTTGGCAAAGTCTATGTATTTACCTTTTCCTCCTGCAAAAGCTAAATCTACAGTATTACCTAATTCTTTAATAAGTTCATGTGATATTTTTGTATATAATGTACTAAAATCATATGTCAGGATTGATTGAGCCTGTTTACGAGAATTAATACGATCTAATTTTTCTTTTACTAGATCGGAATTATTTACCACCCAAAATAGGTTTATATTACTATAGAATTTACTTTTTTATGGTAATTATTTATTTGGTTTATAATTAATTTAAAGATTTTAGACACAGCCTTACTTAAAGGTTTAGTGATGCATATTTTTGAGGCAACAATTAAACGGGCGCCAACTCGTGTTTTTTGCATTTTAGGTATCCAATACATAGATGGAAGTTTTTTGTATTTTTCCTCTAATTTTAATCCTCATTTTTCACAAATAACAGTATTGTTTATAATAATATTATCGCTTTTATTATTACTTAATTTATAAGTATCTGAAACTTCACCTATTATTCCTACTTCTAGCAATAAGCGTTGTATCTAATAGTTTTTACAGATAAAAGCTATATTATTTGTCGCCTTATCAATAGGAACTATTACAAACCTATTTTGAAGCATTTCAAGCTACGTAGTTATTTGTGGATTTCTAAGGAGGGGATTCGTTTTGTAGGGTGTTTAAATTCTTTTAAACGTTCTACTTTTTTATTTACGAATCTAAGTATATTATTTTTCCATGCGTCAAATGTAGAGTGTAATAGTTTATGTTTTTTTGCCATGGATGCAGTGAAATTATCTAACGCTTTATTTATTTCCTTAACACATTTCGCATAATTTAAACATTTAGGTTCTCTATAGTTTGGGCGTTTACTTAGGAGTTTTCTTAATTTAGAATTTTTAACTATCGCTAGATTACCGGTAATTATATGCCCTATGTCAGTATTACATAAAGGAGAGGATTCACATTCACATGATGGTATATACATTTCATCATTATCATTAATATTTAAATTCTCTACAGTTTTTTTATAGTTAAAAACCTTATTCCGGATAGTCTGCCCTAGTTTATATGTTACTATTGGTTTCTGTTCCTCTTTTTTAAGTTCATTGGGCAGTGACTGAATGATTTCTGGATTATTAAATATTTTAGGCAGATTTATATCATCAAATCCTTTCGAGGTTTATTGTTTATACCCTCAGCAGGTGGCTTGTATAATTTTGTATCGATTATATCCATGATATACTCATACTATTGAGGAAGTTCTTCTATCCTATATATCATATCCGGGTTTAATAATATCTTAGATGCTAATTCTTTTAATACCTTTTTCTTTTTTATTAAGACGTTTTCTAATGTAATTAAAAGACTCGGAAATATTAGTCATGATAATCTCTTCAGTTTTTTTTTAAATTATGCGCATGAAACGGCAGATTCTCTATTGTTCCTATTTACATGTGTTCTATCTCTAGTACCGTAGCGATGCAAAGCTGGATACAATCGCCCTACATTTTCTGATTCGTCTTGTAAATTATCTTTTTTTATTTTTACATTTAGACCATATGGATAAATTACTCGCATTTTCTTAACTATTTCATATATATACAGATACATGCATATATACACACATGTAATTAACATAATTACGTAAAATTACTGTTGGAGAAATGAAAAACGTGAAGTGTTTAGCGATAAAAACGTTTCCATCTCTCTAGCTTAACACTATTTATTTATTCATATTTATCAAAGTATTTCAGTGATAGTGTATTTATTATTATTCACCTATTTTGTTCATACATGATCATATCCATTGAAGAAAAGTCATACTCGCAAGAACTTTTAAATGTGTTAAACAATGACACCATATCTTCCCTGATTACATAAAACTATCGTCTGCAAATATTATGAAATACAAAAGTTCTTATATTTTCCATTACATTGGCTATCAACCTACGACAAAACAACACAATAACACACAAGTCAATCACAAATATCACCTAATCTGTCTAAAAATTATACGCCCACCATACAGCCAGACTGGAAAAGAAACTTACAGTTTAATCTCAGACAGCAAATAGAGAACTTAATATATATATATATATATATATATATATATATATATATGTGTGTGTGTGTGTGTGTGGGTGGGTGTGTGTGTGTGTGTGTGTGTGCGCGCGTGTAAATAAGATGTAAATGTGTATTTTACATGTGTACATTAGTGGATATTTCACGACATTACATATAGAGATGTGCACGTTTTTTATCACATACACATATTTATACATCTGCATTTATATAACATACAACTACATATATACGTATGTATAAAGGCTTGTGTGTATGAATATCTTTATGTTTATTTATTAACTCCTATCGTTATGGACAACACACATAGACGCCTATATCTGTATATGCATAATATACAATCACAAATTGGTGTATTCTTACACTTGCACATAGACTGTAAAATACAATACAAAATGTCGTCAACGTTTTTCCGACTGATTTAATCCAATAGTTTGGCAGCTGTGTAGCAATGTCTGTCGGGATAATACAGTGTTACTCACAGGGTTTTTCTCGCTGATGAAGTCTCGCTAACGTTAACACCTGCGAGAACACACACACAACGACAATTCATGCGAGAGAGAAACTTTGATGGTTTGTCTTTTTTTATATTCTCATGCCTTTGCTTAACCGAGAAAGAAAAAAAAGGGGACGAAGTTTTTCTTTTTAATCTTTGCGTTTTGAGTCATTGAGTGTGAGTTATGCTCTTCATTTCCTCATCCCTGATGCGTTAACCGTCTCCATTGGAATTTTTTGTGTTTCTTTGGGGAAATGGTCCTGCATCGCAATCACCTAAGATCTTTGATTTTTCTTGCGTCAATCATATTGTTTAATACTTTCTTTTGTCGCCGCCATTTTTTTCTGTCGCCATTTTTTTCTGTCGCCATTTTTTCTTTGTCTCCTTTCCTCTCTTTTTTGTAAAAAATCTTATTTATTTTGTATTTATTATTTCAGCCTTATCTTTAGCGTTTCCTTATGTTGATGTCTTCTTTGACCATTCGATCACCTCATATAGTTGCTTTCTCTTGTGCCAAACGTGTTATTTTTTACTAAAAAATGACAGGAAAAATATGATTCACCAGTGTTCGCAATAATAGTCATACAAAACTATAGTATTACGTCAGCCACTTAATTTTACATATATTATTATTATTATTATTATTATTATTATTATTATTATTATTATTATTATTATTATTTATGAATTGATGAAAAAACATCTACCGCTGAATTTTAATTTACTGTGGGTTTTTTCTGGGTGAAGTACAGAATAGTTAAGAAAGTGCCCCCTGGTATGTAAAGAGTGGTTTCTATATAATACGTTCAATGGTGCGCCGAGGTTTGTTGAAAAGAAATCAATAAAGTACTCGATCCTAAGAATGCAAGAGCTAACATACAAATTATTGATTTCAAAAATATACATTACATATTCCAAATACGTACCATGGTTTCATTGACACATATCGACATTTACTGTTTAAAAAAGGTCCTTACAACCCATTTCTAAACATCGGCTAATCATGGAATTAACACAGTTTATGAAATGGAATGCAATGATCACGTCTGGTGATTTCTCTCAAGTGTCCCTTTTGATGAAAGTACTGAGTTTACGGGGACTGTCTATATAGATGTATAGGCGTTAATTGTAACTTAGTATTATTTAAATACATCTTAATTACGGATTTTGCATGTTCATCTGTTTCTATGCTGTGTTCGTATTTAGGGGTGATAGTGTGGGGTGTAAGTTAATTATAGACCGGTGAGTGGCTTCCATTCGGGTGTGGCTGACTGTTA